>CM060961.1:30611304-31211304 GCA_030765045.1 Tenodera sinensis | reverse complement strand
GGGAGACCTGGTCTAGGGTGCATTCAATTGTTGGGTCAGTTCCTCAGGGCCAATTGAGGAACTACATGATTGTAAAGTAGCAGCCACTGGTTGCAAAGACTGCATATACTGGCTGGAAGGGACCAGGGCACTGACCTATATTGCACCCCACTCATGACACGTGGGGTGGGCAGAGGTGGGGGGAACACAGCGACCAGTTGGTAGGCCTTGCCCCAAAAAGGACTATTGCACTGTGGGTTTAGTTGTGTGTGTATACAGAGTGTCCCACCTAACTCTGTGACCTCAAATATCTCCAAAATGAAACAAACTATGAATAATCCTATTGGCTAGGAGTATACTTATATCAAGGGCTCACACACTGAGAAGGTATACACAATCCATAAAAGTTGACAAATAAGACTTCCAACACAAAGTTGTGTTTTTTTAAATATAACATGTATGTTTATTCTAGTGAAATGAAAACTAGAGCTACAATTAGTGATAACTAGGGTTAGGATTCTAAAGTAAGAACAAATTAGAAACCAAAAATTTCACTTATCTTAGTAATGTTGCAAGTTTTTCGTGCACTGTTGCTTCACTGTTAATAGCTTCAATTTCTTTAATTAGGGTTAGGATGTTTATGACATGTCATATTTTTGTCCTTTATACACTTTCTCACCACAAACACAAATTAAGCACGAATTTCACATTTTTAATCCTAATTAGACAGTTTTTATTCTGCAAATTAAGTCATATTTTTGTCATTTTTATGGTTTTGGTCATATTTTGATAATATCTGTCATATTTCGTCATATCTCGCTTATGAATTCGAAAAGAATACAATTATACAATAAACGGCACTGAATGGTCAAGTTAACATTTTTCGGGAAAAGAGTCACTAATATTTGGTTTGACTAACTAGAATGTGAAGTGAAGGGACAATAACAGTGCAGGTACCATGCAGGTACTAAGATCACAATGCCAGCTTATCCTTTCCCGTCACTCCTTGTTGTTTTTAAAATATTTTCATTTCACTTCACATTTGAAGTCGCATCTGGAAGTATTAACATGCCAAAAGTTAAATGTTCCAAAAGTGTAAAACTAAAAAGTTTTGTTATAGAGTTTGGAAAAAAAAGCATTTCAGCACTGATGGGGAAATTCTTTACTGCAAAGTGTGTGAAGTGAAAGTGACGTCTGAAAATCGATTAAATGTTCAGCAGCATTGTGACACAGTCAAACATGTGAATAGCATAAACAGATAATCAGTTCAAGAAATGAGACAGAGACTTTTGTACGACGCGACAGCCCCTTCGACATCAAGGAAAGTGTCAGATTTCATGAAAGACTTGTGTGAGATGATGGTGTCTGCCAACATCTCTCTAAATAAGGTTAACAATGGACAGTTGATAAAATTTGTGGAAAAATAAACAAGTCATACAGTTCCAAATGAATCTACACTGAGAAAAAATGATGTACCTGCATGTTATGACAGTATGGTGCAAAAAATCAGAAACATTGTAGGCAACAATAAGATTTGGGTTTCAATAGATTAAACTACAGACACTTGTGGGGGATATGTTGTTAATGTTATTGTTAGCACACTGTTTTCTGATCGCCCTGGTGATATATTTTTGCTCGATTGTGAAGCACTTGAAGCAGCAAACCATTCAACAATTGCTGCACTTTTTCACAATGCTATGAAGCTGCTGTGGGATGGAGAAGTAAAACGGGAACAAGTTTTACTGTTTGTCACTGATGATGCACCATATATGGTGAAAGCTGGCAAAGGCCTTAAAATGCTCTAACCGAAAGTGATGCATTTAACATGCCTAGCTCATGGTTTGCAAAGAGTTGCAGAGGAAGTAACACTGCATTTTCATGATGTGGATAAATTGGTATCAAATGTGAGAAAAATATTTCTAAAATCTCCAAAGATACTAACAAAATTTCAACAATACAGACCTTCACTTCCACTTCCTCCCCAGCCAATGCTGACAAGATGGGCTACATGGAATAAGGTAAAATGGCTGAGGTTAAATAGATAGTAGATTGTAAATCTAGAGATGTAATGGCTTAGTGCAGCTGAGTATTGCTGCAGAAAGTATGAAGCTACTGACGAAATTATCAATGAATTTGACAATTGGGAGGCTTCTACCATTAAAATTGTGCAAGAATTGTTCTCCAGCAGCTTGAAGGGAAATTTGGCATACATCAATCAAATTATGGAGCCATCACAAGAGCAATTTATCGTCTAGAGACAGTTGGTTTGGAACTGTATGAAAGATTGGAGCAAGTAAAAGGTGTAGAAAGTGAGCTAGCACAAGGAAGAGGAAGTGTTGGGGTTGCTGTAAAGAACAAACTTTGTACCATGTTGAATGTAAGTGTGGCATACGGAACACTGTGCAAAATTAAAGATATTCTAAGTGGTAGTGATGCTGTTCTGGAAGAAGATGAACCAAAGCTAAATTGCTATGACTTGACTCTTTTTAAATATGTACCTGTGACATCGAAAGGAGCTTCTCAAGGTTTAAGACAATCTTAAGTGACAACAGGAGAAGATTCCTATTCGAGAATCTGAAAATGTATGTGATTATATACTGCAATGCAGACAAAAATGGAAACTGAAAACTGGTACATAATATTTAGAAACTTAATTAATTTAACATATATCCTCTAATTAATAGGTAACTTAATTTTATAATTAATGCAAACATTGGTCCACAAAATATTGTTTGGAGCCAATCAAACAAGCAAACAGAAGCAAATTTTTTAAATTTAGAAGTATGTATATTGCAGATAAAACTCTAAATCACCTTTAATGTTATTAATATATGATTGGCTGATTGAATTCATGTGCCAAATGTAATAATTTGGTGTCATTAAAAGTTTTGAATTAACAATATTTTAAGAAAGTACATTCTTTTTAGGTCATATTTAGTCATATTTAAGGGCATATTTGCAGTCATATTTTCCATTTTTTAAGGTCATAAACATCCTAACCCTAGTGATAACACACTTGGTTTCACTTTTCTAAACACATTTACTAGTGGCCTATAGCCCACAGAAACTTCATTGTTGTGGATTACAACCAGCATGGGAAATGCACCTACAAATCACCAGTAGAGTCTTGTCCGATGAAACTGTGTCTGTTTAACATATGTTCGAAGAGCCCTCTGTTTGCATCAATACACTTTTGGAGACAGGTAACAAGATAGTGTAGCACAGACTGTAGTATTTCTACAGATATTGCCACACACGCCACAGTAATACAACGTTGCATATCTACTGTTGTTAGGGTTCTTGATACACTCGATCTTTCACTGCACTCCAGAGAAAGAAGTCTAATGGCGTCAAGTCGGAGACCAAGCTGGTCATCTCCTAGGACCTCCCCATACTATCCAGCTATTTGGAAACTTCGCATCCACAACATCTCTGGAAACATGTGCATAGTGTGCAGGACATCCATCATGCTGGAACTACACTGATAGATGTGTTTCCAATCCTACATCCTCCATGAGGAGAGGTAGAGTGTGTTGAAGAAATTATGCATACTGCTGTCTATTTAATGTTCACTGATAAAAATAGGGACCTAAAATACAGTAACTAATGCTATTCACACCAAACATAGACACTCCACTGTCACTGATGAGCAACTTGGCAAATCTAGTGGGGATTTTGCATGGACCGTAGTGCATGTTCTGCAGATTCACATGACCATGATTTGTAAATGAAGCTTTGTACGCAAATAACATATTACTTAGGAATACTGGATTACCTTGCAACTGCTGAAGCACTAAACGACAGAACACAATGCGGGATTCAAAGTCATTCCCATACAATTCTCAGTGAGATATGGAATGAATAACCTATGCCTATGCAAAATCCCACTCACACTACTTATTCCAAAGTCTCATACAATCTGTCATACACTCACCTCAGAATTTTGCACTACAGCAGCCAGAACAACAATTTTGTTTGCACTGCCAGTCGCTGTCTTTGTACATTGTCACTTTGTGAGAGCCCAGCTTCCTGTTTCCATGAGTTTGGTACAGATCCTGGCTGTAGTACGAGTTGAAGGACACTGTCAATTTGGGTTGCATTCAGTGTACAATTGTATAACTGTGTTTGCGTTTCTGTGACATTCGCCTCAAATTAGAATAATATCTAGTTATTCTTCATTACTGAAGGCTGGCATATCGACTAGATGACCATAAATGTAATAAGCCACATGAAAACAGGGTTTAATTTGTCAATATGGAAAGTAATATCTGAAACGTACATGAATTACATTACAATATGATAGCAGTGTAGCAGGCCAGATCAGGATATACTAGTACACTAAAGCTAGAACATGCTGAGCACAGTACTACATGTGTTGCACGTCAGAAACTGTGACGCTGTTGCCATCCTCTAAAAGTCACATATTCCAGAATGTATGAGATTTAGAAAAGTGAAATCAAACTTGTTATCACTAATTATAACTCTAGTTTTCATTTCACTAGAATAAACATACATGTTCAATTTAAAAAAGCGTAACTTTGTGTTGGAAGTGTTATTTGTTAACTTTTGCAGATTGTGTATACCTTCTCACTGTGTGAGCTCCTGACATAGGTACATTCCTGGCCACTTGGATTTTTCATATATTGTTTCATTTCAGAGATATTTGAAGTCACAGAGTTAGGTGGGACACCCTGTATATATGATGGTATGTACATATACTAAATATAGGCTACCCCAAAGAAACACCGGCAATGCTTAGTATGCTGTATGGGATGACAAACTGATCAGTTCTCAAATTGGAACCCCTGTCCAGAAATGTGTGGTTTGGATGCATAGTGCATCAAAGTGTAAGATGGTTATGTGCTCACATTTTGTCAATAAACCTAACATCGAGCTGTCTACATTACAAATGGGCTTTGAACTGTGTACCTTCTACATCAATGCAGAGCCTATATTGGCGGTGGTGAGCCTCATGCACATAACTCAAAACGTGCAGTTGCCTTTGAAGATTTTCCATCGCTCCATGGACTCGAGGCATTAAGTCCTCCACTGATGTTACAGGATACACCATACTCTTCATACAACTCCACAGAAAATAGTCAAGAGGTGTTAGATCTGGTAATCGTGCTGGCCATGGAACTGGTCCACCTCTACAAATCCATCAATTTGGATATGCGACATTGAGGTGATACCACACATTTACATCAAAATGGGTTGGGTCTCATGTTGGCCATTCCAACAGCTGTATACTGGTAAGAGTGACACTGCTGTTAAAACGTTACTGTACTGGAAATTATACAAGTAATGCAGTAGGAAGCACACCAAGGACCCTATGGAGGAATTTAGCACATGCACAGGAATGTTATTATGCTCAGGTCATTCACCCCAGTACACAGATGGCTAAAGTGTTGCATACATTTTGTATTAAGATACCAAAATGAATGTTAACAAATTGTCACAACTGTTCGTTCTCAAACTTCAATGCTCTCTAGCACCCAAACCAGGCATACGACAAGGGTGTCTATTTGAAAACTGCACAACATACTACGCATTGTTGGTGCTTTTTGGCACCCAGTATACACACACACTTTTTTTTTCCCAATAGGAACGTTGATCTGACATTTTCAGCTGACCACAAGGCTCCAAAATACATAACACATTATAGAAAAATATTATAAAAGATAAGCACAAAAACAAGATTAAGAATAATATCACAAAACATTTGCAAGTTCACGAAAGTTACTGAACACATTATTAATTATAATTAATTTATTGTTTATAGTAAAGAGTTTTGTTTATAACTATATTGATGTATATAACCAATGTTATAAAATAAAGGTATATAAAATATTAATTTAATCAAAAATGAACAAATTTATTACATATTTTACACAATCTAAGATTTCTCAAACTATATATTCCTTTGCTAATGTACTCTGATGCTAAAACCTCAAAACATAGCCTTAAATTCTTAAGTGAACTGACCTGTATCAACACTTACTACTAAAAGGAATAACATTATATATTAATTCACACACACACATAGAGCTGACTACTGCAAACTACTCCACAGTTCAATATCTTTCAGAAAAATAGTTTCTAAACATAATTAAATTTACTTATATGAAAATAGCAATAACACTATATTTTATTCAAAATCAGATAATTGGTGTTATCTTATTGTTATTTATCATGCTTTGGTTTTACTTCAATATGTCACAAAACTAATGAGATGAATGTAAGAAACCAAAATATACATATTTCTTTCTGCTCTAATGACCAGCTGGATGGTTATTGTAATCTCAAATTAGATTTTGAAGCTTTCAGATACATTTTAAATATCTCAGTAATTGCAACATTTTTTACCCAAAACTAAACTGATTATTTTTAACTGAATTATTAATCTCATTACTTTTGTGGATAATCCCAATATTTTAGTGCTACAACAATTCAAAAGAAATGAAATTCATGCTGCTATTATATAAATCAAAATTTTAAGAAAAAAATATTTTAAACTCATGCCAAAGTGTATTCAAACATTTTTGGAGCAAAGTAGCCGAATGTACGCCAGGCAAAAACCAAGCAGTGGCGTTGGTTGGCAAGCAAGGCCATGGCTTACCTAGAGGTGAGAGGCCAATGCTACGGGGGGAACCGCAAGCCTGCGGACTGCTGCTAGGACTTTCATGTTGTATCAAGCCTACCACAGGTCTGCAACCTAGTGACAATCAAGCATAAGCCAATATCTTTTCTTCTTTTTTATGAAGAATGCAATGATGATCCTCAGTTTGCAATTTCAGCCAGCATTCAATGAAGCCATGTGAATCAATTATTTGGTGTTAAATGCAGAGCAATTGTTTAAATTGTTTTCTGTGAAACGTAAATCATTTTAATAGACCCTGTTTATATTATGTACATAGTCTTTTTAATTATCGTCCATATTTAACTTTATTTATAAATTTATAATTTGCAGATGTATGCAAAGGTAGATCTTTTCAGAGTTACAATATTTTTGGAAACCTCCAGAGTCTTTGTTTGGATGTGTGGCTGGCCCTAGAGAATTTGGCCCACAAAAGGACACTGTTTGCCAGCAGATATTCATAGCCCTTTAAATTCAAGTGCACAGATTTCTCAAGCAAATTCTAATTAGATACCTTTGTCATAGAAGATACAAATGATGTCATTGTATTACCACTTATCTCTCGGGTCTTTTTAAAAAACCACATTAATTCTTCATGGTCATATAAATAAAATCATGTTTTGTTCATGAAAAAAATTAAATGCAGGTCAACAGAGCAGTCATTATCATTATCAAATACACAATTGTAGAAATTAACTCTTCTCACATTATCACATGTTGCAATTTCTAAACATACAGGGTTTTTATTTTAAACCCTTGCAAGCCAAGGTTTACAAAGTTCCTCATTCCTGTACCTCAAAGATTTCTTTGGACTTTGTTATAACATTCTTTCTCTACAGTGATTTACTTACAATTTCTTACCAAAAATAGACACTGTTTCTCTAAATTGATTGACCAGATTACAAACAGTTTCTCTGTGAAGTCACAAACAAGAGGGAATCTGAGAGGTAGAATAAGGATTGAAAAATTGATTGACCAGATTACAAACAGTTTCTCTGTGAAGTCACAAACAAGAGGGAATCTGAGAGGTAGAATAAGGATTGAAAAATTCTATGCCATAGCAGATATGAACCATGGTTCTGCTGCTTTACGCATCGTGGTTCTAACCATTGAGCTACCATGGCAACTTGCCAGTATGACATTAAATTCCCCAACCGATTCATAGTTAAATTACCTTTAGATGATATTTATTTAATTAGACCCAGGACATAAAGTGCTTACGATTGTAAGTTGCCCTTGGAGTATTTATCTCAGATGCGAGATTCTCAAGTGGTCAACCAAGAAAATACGAATCAGATGGGGAATTTAATGTTATACTGGCAAGTTGCCATGGTAGCTCAATGGTTAAGTGGCTGTATATGAAGTGAAACATCCGTAGTTGAAATCCCAGCTTGGAAGTTGGTTGGCTTAAAATAATAATTACCATCTAACAGGGAATCTGTTTACAAATCCTTGTCCCACTTCTTTACAAGAGTTTTTTTCTCACATAGGAATCATACATGATGATTCTATGTACTAAAGGATAAGGACCTTTTGGTATTATAACAGCACTAACACACTATAACATGGTCTCTCAACATATTAACTCCTGTACAAAGACTTCAAATAAACTGTTAGTACAGGATGTGAGAAGGAACAGAACCAATTAGATACAGTGCACTGTAGGACAAGCAGTTCGCTGTAACAGGCCCACACATCCAAATGAAGGCTCAGTAAAACGATTTTATTTTTGTGCAAAATGTTCACATATTTCCTGTACAGGAGCATGCAATGCAGCTGTATCTTTCAACAGCATGTTTCCAAAAGTTTACTGACTGGTCATTCTGCCTATGAAGGCCCACTAACAGTTATTATTTATATTTATTCAGCTTGGTTTAACAGTTTCAAATTTTCTTTTTGGTCCTTTGGTTTATTTATTTACTTTGAATGTTATTTCTTTTTTCAGTTTCCATTTCCAGGTTTAAAGGCTGATGCATATGACCACCACCAGAAAAACAAAAATTTGACTTGACAGTGTTCTGCAGATGTATAAATGTGTGATATTTAGGCTATTTCACCTTATTCGCCAGATATGGAAATGGAGAATAGTAAGATTAATGGCCTCCACATAGAATAAAAGAAAAATTTCATGTATACATGAGCTTTCCCTCCCATTGACAGTTCACAGGTATCCTCAGGGATATATTTTGTGGATAAGTCAGACAAAGCTGTCAAATAAATTATCATTTGTGTAATACTCATAAAAAAAGTTAAAATAAGCAGGAAAACCTGCTGCTCTTCCATACTTACCCTCATTGACTTTGTTGGGCTTGCAAGTTTGAGGAACTCTACATAGGAAAACAAAGTGGCAAATTGACCTTCACCTGATTCACCAGACCTAGGTGTAAACATCTGCAGCAAGTGGTAAGCATCTTTTGATGGGACTGGTGACTTCTGATTGTTTAACTTTTCATTGCTGTAATATGGTTACAGCTAGTAGATAATTTAACACTCTTTTTATCATTGGGGTACAAATTTGCAGACACCTGTGTACTTTTCTAATAATTAATATCCCTTTTCTGATAATCACAATGAATATCTTTTGGAAGTGTGAAATTAGATATGGACTAGAAATAATATTAAAATAGAAAAATGAGTCAATTAATAACATTAAACACTCACTTTTTAAATTTCCTGGAACATGCTATCTTCCTCTATTATCAACCAGACTCAATTGAACTTGCTTATAGAGGCTGGTCCTTTTGAAGACAACTCTGGCAGTGATTCTAAGAACTTGTAGAATGGGTCATTCTGTAGGATATCGAAATTGAAACTCAGTCCTTGTTCTTCCAGATGAAGATCTGTTGCTATGTGGACAATTCTTGGTTTCCTGATAAATTTGTTTTAATAGTTTTGGACCCAGATTGTCATGATTTTCTTTCCAAAAATGGGTGACAACTGTTGTGTTTTATACATTTAAAATGTTCCTTGGCTCTTGCTTCCAAATTCCTCGTAGTTTTTCCTATATATACCTGGTTGCAGTTACTGCATTCTATTTGGTAGATTCCATAGAACAATCCATTGTATAAGTTATTAGATTCACCATCAGAGCAGTCTACAGGAGAACTAGCCTCTACAAACAAGTTCAGTTGATAATGAAGGAAACTAGCCTCTGAAACATGTTCCAGGAAATTTAAAAGGTGAGTGTTGTTTAGTGTTATTGACTAATTTTTTTATTTTAATGGGATTCTAACAAGTCATCAACTTCCAGTATTATTAATATAATATTAATTGTTTTCATTAACTTTTGCTAATTATTGAAGAGTTTATACATATATACCTCCGTGGAAAAAGAAAAAAACAATTACTCATTTTCAAATGTCCATTTATGGTGAAATGAAGTAGACTTCAACTGAAGAAAAATTAAGGACTGTGAATGCTATGTAACTCACTTGCTTATATTGATTTTCCAATTTTTGAGAACGCTTTTCTCATAACTAAACACAGACATCACAATGAAATTTTTATTACCTTTATTTCAGATATTTTGCTTAGTATAATAAAAAACCATAGTGTTTCATTTAAAGTAAGAGTTGCAGTCAGTTCTGAAAAAACTTGGAACTTTTCATATTAATTTTCAAGCAATGAAACTCATACTTTAAATGATATTCAGGCAGTATAGGACTTTTAACCATGTACAAATACTGTGGATTAATTAAATGAACTGTTAGTTTTAAGTCTAATTCACGAAAGTTATAAAACAAAAGTATTTTAAAATCAATTTTTAATTTTAAAAAATCAGTATTTGTCATTAATTCATAGATTCATAATCATGAAACAAGAGAAATCAAATTACCTATAACCCCTTTAAAGAAAAAAAGCTACTCCTAATAGGTTACTGATGCTCAGTATTTCAATTCCTCTGCCAGAACCTGTTACTATCCACCTACGTCACCAACGTCATTTCATATTAATTTTGTAAACATTAAGATCAGTAAGAATTCACACAGGTATATGCATTTGTTGAAATGGCTATACTAAGCCCCTATGCTGATGGCAGCTAAAATAAACCTCTTGGCCATAATGTCAGATGTCATTATTCTGTTCCTCTGGCTCCTCTCTCTTCAGCCCTTAGCCACTAGACTCTGCCCATGCTACCACTCCTGTGTGGGATCCAGGCTTAAACCTTGGGTCATTAGTAGGGCCTGGAACTGTGTGTGGTGACATGCAATATGGGTTAGTTGGACATGGAGAATGAATGACATAACTAGTACCACACAGCCATCATATATGCAGGTACATCAGCAGGTGCCTGCAGCTGCGTGCATGTGCAAGTTGCAATAGTAGAATCCATGTGCACTATACTTGTGGCTTATTGCACAATCTTTCAAACTCTAGTCATTACAATATTGGAATGATGAATAAAATGTACACATTGGATATTTATAAGCACTTTGTGATGTCCTCTTCATTCTCCTTGAGTTTTATATAACAAGGAAACCATAAGAGGTACATAAGAAAATAGAGAAGTTCATTAAGTCTGCAGTTTCAGTGCAGGAATAACCTTTTATATACCATTAATTGTTTTCAAAGTCTTCAATATTTAAATGTAAAACCTGGAGTTTTTAAGTACTCTAACTTCACTTTCTAACCAGAATTTAGTGGAACATGCTTCAGAGACTGCTGTCTCCATCCTCTTCACTATTTGTTTTGCCATTTAGGTAACAGGTTAAAAAATGTGATATTCATATTTTTTCTTCATATGAGCTCTTAGTACAAGAAAGAAAGAAAAAAAGAACTATGATATAAATACTGAGTCTTGTTCTGTATTATTTAAATTGAAACCAATTGTTGATAGATATTCATTGTGATTATGCAGAGAAGATGTTGCTTTTTATATCAATGGGCAATTGTTAGAGAAACTCATGTGATATTATACATCAGTATTTTTTTAAACTTATATATGTGGGACTAGCTTCCATCATCACTTTGCAGTTATTTAAGGATATCATGTAAGCAATTACTAAAAGTCAAAGGTGCTTTAAGCAATCATATACATACATGTTATCATCATTATTTATTTAAAAGCAGAATAATTAGTTATAGCTGTAAAAATATGGAAGATATAAAATGCTATATTCTAAATGTGATTTAGGTAGTAAATAGAGATCATTAGTCTTTCAAAACATTAGATTAGCTACTAATGTATTGGGTATTGCACTAAGATAAAATCATTCTGGTTTATGGGATAATTAATTTCTGGGAATTAAAAAGAAAACGCATTTAAGCTCAGCCGCTTTTCTTTCAGTTTTACAGCTTGTTAACCTAATAAGATTACTTTATTTACTCAACATATAACTGATATCAAAATTAACTTTGTTATAACACAAAGGAAAAGTTTTATTTTTACTTTCTCTATCACTTACCAATGATAAATACACTGCGTTCGTAGATCGACTGGACCGCTCTATGGTGGCACGGAACCAAGTGAGGACTGGCGTGCCCTCTGCCAGAGTTACACGTAAACGACCAGCAAGTCATGAGTACAGAACACTAACTACTGCACTAACTTACCTTAGACTTACCTGCATCACAACAGATGTTGAAATTGATGACCTTCAACATGAGCATATTCCCTATATCTTTGAAAACAATTCTAATTTACCGAAAACCACCATATTATTCTTCACCATGCTGCAGAAGTTGGGGTTTCGTGTGGAGCGACTATGTGTACAATTATCAGTACCAGATTTTGCAGCACAATAGTTGATTCACTCGTGTATGTAAATTATAGGTATTTTAATTATCTTTTTTTTCCACAACTAACAAGAAATGAAAGATTGTACAGCTAGTTTCAGTTGGTTTCAGCAGTATTCAGCTATTGTGCACACTGCTGTTAATTCTATGCATGAATGGAGAAGTGTGTATGGTGACAGAATTAGTCGAGGATTGTGGCCACCTCATTCCTCTGACCTATTGCCATGCAATTTTTATTGATGGGGAATGTTAAAGAATAAAGTTGAATCATCAAATTTACTCACGTTAAAAGAATTGAAGGACAAAATCACAAGAGAAATACAGGTAATCCATCAACATGGATTTTTCCGAGTAAACCAAAATCGTTTGAGATATAGGGAATGTATTCATGTTGAAGGTAGTCAATTTTTTTACCTGATGCAGGTAAGCCTGATTTAAGTTAATATAGTAGTTAGTGTTCCGTACCCAACACTTGCAGGTCGTTTACGTGTAACTCTGGCAGAGTCCTCTGGCAACTGGTCCTTGCCTGGCCCAGCTTTACTGCAGGGCAGTCCAGCCAATTTACAAACACACTATAGTATACCATCCCAAGAAATTGAATATCAAAATTTCACTGGAATAAATGCACTGAGATCCCTGAACTAAAAAACAAAAAATACATGTACCTGTGTATGAAGTTCAGGTGTGTATATGTGTATGTGAGAGGGAGAGAAAGGGACAGAGAGAGAAAGAGAGAGACAGTGAGACTGTACAATATAACTGAAAAATTAAAACTCTTAACATTGGCATTTAAGTACAGCGTCTTCAAAGGATGTAACAAAGATTTTCAGCAAATTCCCTATACTATACTATTTCAATCTGTAGATCCTTTAATGGGATTAGACCAAAGGAATCTATCTCTACGGTGTAGATCATGTTGGGAATAACATTTGTTGTAATTTGATTGTAACATACAAAGTATTCTTATATGGGAAAATGTTAGTGTTTTATTTTCTCAAAAACAGCTCTTACAAAATACTGACATCATAAATAAAATGTACTACTCGGATATAGGTCTCTGTATTGTTTACTTGCAGTCAATGCAAAAACTACCCCTGTTATGTATAGCGAATACAAGCTATTTGAATGTAAACACAATAACAACACCACCCAACCAGTGCTATTCCTAAAGGTCTCAAATAGTATATCTTGAATTTTCTGTGAAAGTCTACAAAGCCTCCTTATACTGATAGTGTTCATAATTTTTGTATAACTAGAACACTGACAAAACTTACTTTATGTCTGGAAAGAATAACTAGAAAACACAGGTTTCTTTCCATGTACAGAAAAGAAACACAAATACACAACTTCATCATGGCAAATGGTAGTAACTCAACTCTACATAAACATCAATATCAATAGTTCAACCTATAAACTTACAAACATCTCTCTAAATAAATCTCAATGTAATCAAGAGGACCAAAAAATAATGAGAATTGCCATGAACAATGGATTTAAGACAGACTTGGTGGACAATGAAAAAAGCTAAATTCTGTAGACAAAAGGAATCCAAGTAAGCCAGCACTTTAGATAGGCTAAGGAAGTCAAGACCTTCAAAAAAATCACATACCACCTCAGTCTAACAGAAAATTTCGAAAGATTTTCAATGAATTCAATATCAATTACCATCACATAATGAATTCTTCATTAAGATCATGCTGAAATCACACTAAAAAAGGTTCCTTCAGAAAATAAATCATGCATTTATCAAGCAGATTGTGAAGATTGCTGTAAAGTTTATATATGAAAAACAATCTAAAAGCACGCTAAAATATCATCTCAGAAATGTCAAATACATACAGGTGAACAAATGTGCAATACTCTCACATTTTTGGCACATTTTGGAACAATGGCCATAGCATTCAAAATAGCATCACTTTGCTCAGTGTCATAGACCAACCCCATAAATTAACTGTTTGGGAGAAGGTTTTCATACCTAATGAAAAATAGTTACAACTAATGAACTTTGAAATCTTGAAGGAGAGGAATCTAAATAGTCACTTCTTCCAACCATCACCAGAAAGAAGCCCAGCAACAGATGAGGATGATATCCCAGACAATGGAGTAACTAATCCAAAAACATGCTTCTATTTACAAGAGGTAAATGGTAGTTTTAGTGACATTTGTGTACTTAAATCTGACTTATCACTTATCCGTTCACTTCATTAAATTTCTGCATGTATAATGAGTCTTTCATGAGCAAGCAATAATGCAAATAAAATTAAAATTAATTCATTTTTTGACAAATGCAAATTTAATGCTTTCCAAGGAAAATTTTACAAAAGAAGAGAAAGATTTATGATTCTACAGGATGAGACATCATCAACAAACTTTTTAAATGGCAGCATATTTTTTCATTTTTTCAGAAAGGTTCATGAACAATTTGATTTGTCTCATACAAAGGTTTGGTTACTCTGGGAACATTTTCAATACATTATTAAATCATTCAAATTTCATTTGTTACAGTGGAGTAAATTGTAGAAAAAATTGTTAAATAAGCCTGTAATTAAGCAATCAAACTTTTTATATGAAACAAAGAAATTGTGCAACTAAATAAGATAACTACCTTTCAGAAAAAAATGAAAAATATGTTGCTATTTAAAATGTTTGTTGATGACATCACACCTGTACAATAATGGATGAAAATATTTATTTTTGTAAACTTTTCCTTTCAGAATATTAAATTTACACATTCCAAACATTTTTTTAAAATGACTTAATTGTATCGAAAATAAGAACAAATTAGAAACTAAAAGCTTCACTTATCTTATTAATATTGCAAGATTGTTTTTAAAGAATATGGAATAACTTTGGTCCCTCAAAATAAATTGAAAACACCAAATTATAAAAAATCTGGCATTTATCAATTTAGCTGTTTGGATTGTGATAGGGTTTATATTGATAAAAGTAAACATCATTTAGAAAATAGAAGAAAGGAGCATTTTAGAAATATCGAATATAAACAAATTGATGAATCAGCTGTAGCAGATCATTTTTAGTCATTTAATCATGAAATAAATCCAGAGGTTAAATTATTAAAACAATTAAATGGACCTGTAGATTTAATAGTTTGGGAAAAGATATTCATTTTAAAAAACAGAAACCGCATTATGAAGTTTGAAATACCACCAATAGATTGTATTTATAAGTTTTTGTTTTCAGAGGTTGGCGACAAATATATCTTTTAAGTTGAGCATCGGTAACTATGCTAACTTGTTTGGATAGCTTAAAAAATAAGTTGGATACAACTTGAAACTACTCAACATTGGAAGATCTTGCAATGTTAATAAGATAAGTGAAGCTTTTAGTTTCTAATTTGTTCTTATTTTAGATTCTGTTGCTTCCTTGTTAATAGCTTCAATTTTCCTTAATTTGACTTAATTTTAGTTTTATTTGCATTACTGCTTACTTATGAAAGTCCCTATATCGACATAAAAAAAATTAATTAAAAAAAGTAAGCTTTTAAACAATCAATTTGTATCAAATAATTGTTTGTAGCACAACTGTTTTCAAAATACTTTGTGCTGAATGGCATTTTCCAAGTGTATTATCTGAGACAATGCTTTGGATAATTTGCAATTCCTCTTCTTTTCTTTTCATTTGCACAGGGTAGTTGTTGCCTCAGAATTTATTCCTCTGTGCTTTTGATCAAACATTTGAAGAATGGCACTTCCGATTTGCATGTAAAATGTAGCTGAAGATGTAATGTTTAATTCAGAATCATTTCTAGGTAAAAATAATTGTAAATAGCACAATGCTTATAGAAGCATTGTTTTATGAGTACTGTAATATATAAGGTATGTATACAAATGTGTAATTGGTAGAGAAAGTTGTGTGTCTATGTCACATCAGACTTTTAGGAAAGCTTATGAGCTGAAAGAAAAGACAGTCCCAAAACAAAGCTCAGAAAAGCATGGAATATTGCTTTTAAGCATGTTTTCCAAACTTTATTCATCTGAAAATTTAAAATGTGTGTAAAGCATTTAAAGCAGTAAGTATTTAGAGCTGTATTTACTTATGTCTTTGAAAAGAAAAATATATGAGTAAGAAGTGTAAAACAATTGCTAATAGTTTAATATTCATCATTAGTTCAATTAATCAACTTTAAAACCTTATATGTTTTCTACAGTTAATGTGTATTTTTACTAGCTATCTTCTTTATGATATTTATGTTTAAATTATTTATAAGCTCTTAACTATTACATTTGTATTTTACATAAACTCTTTACCAAACTCTTGTTATTTTAACATGACATCAGGGAGCTGTAAAATATAAAAATGTTATAAATAATAACATGTAGGAATACAACATAACAAAACGGAGGTGCGCTAGAAGTAAATCTGTGCATGACAAGTAGCCAAAAATAAATAAACAAAAACAAAAGGCATGACAAAAGCACAGCCTCGGTTTCTTCCCGAATTTAGAGAAGCAGTGCTTAAATTGCAAATCTGTGTTCCAGCAAACCCAGGAGACACTGACATTTTGGAGAAGGAAACATCAAACTACTGAAAAACATGGCATTTAAATTGAGTCTCATAGTATTTACAAGCACATTGTCCCATCAACCTCAAAACAAATAATAAACATCTACTATAGCTTATGCAGAATCAGTTTAATTCTATTTATTTTTCTTTGGTATATTAATCATAACCAATCCATTAATTCATCCATAATCAATAAACCATGTGTAAGTATCCATTAGAAGATAATTTCTAGATTAGCTTTATAGCTTGTGTTGTCTACAATATGATTCAGTATCTTGCTCATGATATTTATTTTACTAGGTGACAAAATTAACAGTTAAAATAAAACTTACATAATGAACGATTCTACCCATTTTGCTATACTTTTCTGGATTGTTATACTGCATAAACTCATTGCAATAAAAAATGAATATTTTTATTTATTGTCAGCTTGTGTGCTTGTTTGCAACAAGTACTATCAGTTTAAACAGGATAATTCTTATTGAAGAACAGAAAAGTTTAAGGGAGACCAAATAGCAAACATTGTCAAAAATGAATTTTCAGTTGTTTAACAGTCTTATTAATTGCAATTTCCTCTTTAATTTGACATGTATTTTGTTATTGTAGGTATATACTCATATTATTAAGATATTTTTAAAAAACAGCAATATATCTTCCATTTTGTACTGTGAATTCTGCTCTACTTCACAAAAAAAAAAAAAAAAGTTTTGAACTAAAGTGGGAAACTTGGAACAATCTCTTAGGAGAAGTTTTGCTCCACTACTACTGTTAAGTATGGCAGCCATATGGTTTCTTTTTTTTGCAAATATATGCAATTTTGTTTTCTCCATTTTTGCTCTGAACAGCTTTTTCTGTGAATGGCATTTTCTGGTATTAATTACACATTTTCTAGAATCTATTGAATATACCTAAGTTAAATTTTAGAATGATTAATTTAAAGAAAAAAGGGAAAAAAGAGGTCAAAGTGATACTATGGATCTACTTGTTAATGATATGGTGGGTTATTTTTATGAAAAATATTTACTGATAAATTTTAATCAAATGATGGTATAATTAAGGCAATAATTCTAACTTCCTTAATAAACAAACTTACTGGATAAAAATAGACCAGTGAACTTACAAGGTCTCTTCTACACAGGACATATCGGAATGCAACACTTGCTGCACATGTACATATATCAATTATATATGGTCTCTGGTCCAAAGTTCACTTTTGCGATCTGATACACAATGCTCTTTAGTGACCTGTTTGTAAGTTAATACTGACTGTACACAGGGTACTACTATTTCACAGCTTCCAACAAGTCTGTCATGACAGGCTGCAGTGAACATATAACAGTGTGCCAACAGCTTAAAGAGCAACAAGATGCCATAGCAGAAGAAACAGTACAGTTTGCAAAGATAAAACAAACTTATTTCAGTACTAATTAAATGACAAGCAAATCTGGTTGAAAGTAATATGGCTATTGTCAATATGCACACGGATTAGGTCTTACATATGTGTTCCAGATCCAGTTGTGTTTGTGTGTTTTGAGTTTTGGAACTTAAAATTGTATTGAATAAGTGAAAAGAATATAACCAGTGAACTTAAATGCTGCTATCCACATAGTTATTCTAAACTCAGTTCCCTATTTGAAATTGGTGTACCTTGTGTAGATTTTAACAGTTTGGTTCCTGGATACCATTATGCTTTAACGGAATTTGGTGATTTTCTGATATTTCTTTCAACTTTCTTTACTGTGGTAACTGTGTTCCGCTTATATAAACAATTGCAGTTTAGAATATTGACAGCAGTTGTAGAAGAATAATTTTGATATGGCTTTACCTCTGGGTTCATATTAGCCTCATTCAGTGTTATTATGAATGCAATAGACAATATTCAAATGCAATGAGAAATATCAGTAGTTATATGAACTAAAATACAAATCGTGGTTTGAAAATAGTTTCATAAACCGATTAATATATTTGAAGAAACTGGTTCCATTACTGGCAGAAAGCAAACTGGTACACCAAAATTCATAGAAAACGAAGTGAGTGCAGCTCTTGTTTTACAAGAGATTCCGAAAGCTAGCAACAATTCTGCATATTTTGTTTTTAGTGCTAATTAAGTTGCAAGGAGTCTCAAGATGAATTATTCAACTGTGTGGTAAATACTGAGAAGCTGAATGATATGGGAAGTCGACTAGGAACCATGGATGGGAGTGAATAGTTCCTGAAACATGTTTTCCCTATTAAATAAGTGATATAGTGTCAAAAATCAACTCAATAATTAACTAACTGAGAACACAGTTTCAGCTCTATTCCCATAACATGAAAATGCATCTTGAACTCAAAGAATGAGATAAGCTTTCCTTTGAAAATATTAAGAGAAATTTAGAATATTTTTGGATGATTAAACCAACTTTTCTGCACAGATGAGGCATGTCTTACGTGAATATTGTGAAGCACCACTTACTATTGCAGATTCAGTTTCTGGGTCAACTTTTTTCATAACTATGGGATTTCATGGTTTACATGTAAATTTAATGAAAAATTAATATTTCTAGAGATATTAATTTTCACTTTAACTACAATTCAATGATGACGAGATGTATTTAAAACTAAACAGTGGTGTAAACACTCATCATTGTAGGATATGGACAGAAAATAATCCAAACACTATTGTACAGCAAGGATTATATGCTGAAAAGGTTAATATATGGTGTGTTTTATGCCATGCTCATTAAGACCTTATTTCTATGAAGAAATGAAAAATGAACAAATTAAAGCAGTAACAGTAAGTAAAGAGCAATCTTTACAAATGTTACAAAACTTTGTAATACCAATGTTATAAAATTATGAAATACATTTGATCATGTAATTATCAGACATTTCCCTAACATTTACTGGCTGACTGACATAAATCAATCTCAGTCTGATTATGGGGTTACCCAAAAGAAAGCATAGTTCTCAGCAAAGCTACCACATATAAAAAACTGAATCAACTGATGTTGGATGTCACTGAGCACATACCAAGGAAATGTGCTAACCAATGTTGTTTATAGCACTGAAGAAAGGCTAATTCTTATTGAATATAGTGGTGGTACTATTTAAATTGTTCTTAGTTTCTTCATTCTTCACCAAAAAACTGATTTTTTACTTTTTACAGCTAATGCCCTACCCACCATGCATTTGTACCTAGTGCAATTTTGTAAAAATAGGTAAAAGAATTTTGGAATAGCTGCTGGCTTCCAGTGGCTGAGATAATTGTAGGAAATATTATTTGATTTAATTAGAGTTGTTTCATTTTATTTTTACTTTTAGTAGGCTAAGATTGTATTGTTTTTAAGCACAAATAGATTAATTTTGCAGAACCTAAAAAAATGAGTCAAAGTTGAGGCTAATTGTAGCTGGGAACTGATTTAGAATAACCCCAAACATTTAACTAATTTTACAAAAGAGAAAAAGCATTCCAGAGATTATAATTTTGATTTTTCCAGTTGTATGTGGTTCAGGAATGGACAGTGTCTAATTCACAGAACTGTTTAATGCAGTATATAATCTCTTTACGTCCATATCATTAACGTGCATTATTCACTAAATTCACACCCTCAGGATCAGAAAATACTGGCAAGTTCTATCACAGTAAGAAAATGAAGGTGACAATTTTTGTTACTGTTCTTATGCAAAGTTACGCCATAATGTTATTTCATTGGAATAATTTTAATCATTCCACAGTACACACCGAGAAATATTTGGGGGCTTTTCAGCTATAGCTAATGTTATGATAAAATTATGCTGGATGGAAGGGGTATAGATGTCATTTTCTTAGGAGGTGACAAAATAATTTCTCCCATCTTCATACTACTATTGCAACTGTAGAGACTGCAAGGATAAGGTTAGATGTATGGATGACATCAAATTTATAAAAAATAGAAATAAATAAAAATTGTTTTATTTGTGGAAGTAATAAGATTTGTGTTTTTCACTATTTATGAAATTTTATTTTGCTATAAAAAGTTACTGATTAAGTATTTATACTGTTAACATAAACCTCAAGTACCTAAAAATTATTCAGGTTTTAGAATAGAGCAAAGAGTGAAAGAAGACACAAAATAAGTATTTATACTGTTAACATCAACATCAAGTACCTAAAAAATATTCAGGTTTTAGAATAGAGCAAATAGTGAAAGAAGACACAAAATTAAGTCAAACAGAACACTAAACAGACAATAATCAGTGAACAAATGAATCTCTATACAGGGTGCAGAAAGACAAAGTGCAGTAAATTGTAGAGTAGAAAGATAGTACCAAACTAACATTTTGAGGTTAGGAGCAAGGTGTTATAGACGCTGTATCATGAGCGTCGGCAGACATTTTTCCAGGGGGGGGGGGGGGGGGGCCACATGTTTGAAATTTGCAATCAGATAATATTAATTCACTATTTTATTGTCAAAATTTATAATATTCGTTGCATATAACCATGTTAATTTGTGTTAAACAAAAATTGATCTTTTAAAATAGTAGTTTAATAGTCAGTAATTGATTGCACATTAAGTTGACCAACTTCCAGGGAGGGGCCGCGGCCGCCCCTTGCCCCCCCTTCGTGACGCCCATGCGCTGTATAATATCAGGAGTGCTGCATAAACATAAATGAAATCTGACTTATGAAATATCATTATTTGCTTGTCACACAAGTGAGTATGTACTGTCTCAACTAATGAGAAACTGATCACATACTGAACTGAACAAGATGGTATTACCATGCCATCCAGGAGGCTTCACATCAGACACATCTAGTAACTGTGACTAATGCTGTTCAAGAGTGCATTTTGTTTACATCTGATATGCTATAAACAGGTTTCACAATCAGAGACTCTAACATGATGGATTTAGTGCTGACGCATGTAGCACAGTAAGAAAACTGCAGCGACCCCTTGTTCCCATCCTCAAAATGCTTATTTTGGTACTGCCTTCCTGCTTTATAATTTTCTGTGCATTGTTTTTCCATACTCAGTAAATGGACAGTTAAATTAAACTTAATTAAAATGAATACTGGTATTAAAACACGTGAGAAGTGGAATTAGCATACAGAGTAACCCACAAACTATGGCTCCCCTGAAAACTATGGCAGTGCATTTCCCCTCCTCGAATTTGCTAGAATGTACTACTACAAAATTTATAAAATAATAAGACAGTGACACAATAACATTATCATGGACTGTGTTTTTATTTTATTTTCTATGGCTAATATGTTACTTTAGTAGATTCCTTCTAGAATGTTAAAACCCTGGGTCCTCTGTCGTCCTTATGGACTACCTTTTGGCATACACCACAATAAGCTTCCCCTGTTCTTTACTCTTCAAGTTTTCTATTTAAGTTACATATAGGAAAGTTTCTTTTTTTTTTTTAAGTAGTTTCTTTATAACCTATAACTCTCCTACTTGTGTATAAGGATTAAGAGGGAGAGACAATGTACAGGTAAATACTTCCAGGCAACATTCACATCCAGTAAGGATACAGGGCTGACAACTTCTCCAACACCAAAACTACAGTTCCAATCTAAACACTGCAGTCACCCAATCAAGCAGCATGTACCGTGGCGGGCACAAACATAATAATGGAGATGTTGAAAAGCGTTCACAATACCTGCACTGCCCGCTGGTGGTGGCGGCACCACTAGAGAGTGCGTAGTGCCCGCCACGCAACTTTGCCTGCTGCCCAGTGCAGCTACGCGGCCGGCCACACAAACAAGGAAGTTAACATTTCAACTTCTCTACCTCAGTAAAAACATTTCTAACAAAAAGGTACATCCAAAGCAGCTTAAAGAACAAGTTTACACAAGCTGCAATGCCCTCTTATTAGAAATTACACTCAGTATTTTGTGAAAAGATAAACATATAAAAAAACAACTACTCCTTAGTTTTAACTACTCAAAAAATACATTTGAAACTTAGCAAAAATGAAGTGCTTACGAATTATTCAGCATGAATTTCAGTTCACAAAACACTAGAATTGAAAACATTGCTGCAATTTGCTGCATAGTTAACATTTCTGCTGTTTTTCATTATACAAGGACTTAAGTCTAACAGCTCTGTCCATATCAAATCAACTGATACAATATTTCTGTGTGATTTTATTTATTTGTATAAGAAAATCACTATTTTTTTCACAAAGGTGAAAATTTAAGTATTATGGAAATAAAATCTCTAATACAGCGATGAGCAGTACTAAGGATTGTGATTCCCAAGGACTCCATTTACTTCTCCAAATGTTTCTAACTTTTTGTGAAAAATATTATGAACACCAAATTGCTGCATCCATAAATTACACGATCTGGCATCAGAAAATAATGATTAACACAATGGTAGTAAAACCCATCTCAGAATGTGGGACTAACATGTCTGCCTCACATTGAGGTCCTGAGTTCAACAGTTGTGATGAGTTGTCTAAGGCTTTATGATTTGTCCACTAAAGGACATTACCACCAAAAAGTAAAAAAAAGCACTGAAAAGAGCACTTAATCTTTATTTTTTACCTATCTCTGTAGTGTAGGGATAGTAGGTCTGTCTTGCATTTGTGGAGTTCAAGTTCAAAGCTTGGTTGTGGCAATTGCCAAAATGTAAGATTTTTTCCCAGGGTATTCTTTTATCCTAAGGCAAATCTTAGAAAACATTAAATTCTGGGTCCTCTGCACATTTATACCATCCAATATGACCTGCAGGTTAAAGATTATTAAACTTACAAATGAAATTCAAAATAGCTTGTTTTTATGTCTGCATACTTATATGTGATATTGCCTCGTCTCTTAATCTTCTAACCTTAAACAATAATCTAAAGTAGAATTGTAATGGGTTGTCTCCTTAGCATGGTGGTAACACTGCTGCTTACCAAGTGGGAGACCTGGGTTCAATTCTTGGTATCAGTGTGGAGATTTTCCCCCACTGGGAGTTCTGGTCTGGAGTCAGTTGGCCTTATTAGATCTCTGAGGGGCCAGCTGAGGAGCTGCATGAATGAGAAGTAGCAGCTCCTGGGTGCAAAGACCGCATAACCGGCCAGGAAGGACTGGGGTGCTGACATGTTCCTCCCTCCAGTACTGAGCCCCCCACTCATGACGCCTGTGGTAGGCCGAGATGGGGGATGCAGTGGCCGTGACCTGGCCCAGAAAGGACTGTTGCACTGTGAGGTTAGTTGGTTAGAAGTGTAATGTGATGTAGAGTGCCCGACTCCAGTGTAAGATCATGAGGAGCACGAAACTCAAGACTCAAACTCAGATTTTACATCAAGATCCATCTCTGGCCTGCTCATTACCATGCGTTCATATCTTCAATATAAAGATCATTACCAATATTATGGAACCTTGTTCGAAAATTTTGATTTTCTCAAAAATGGATATAACAATTTTGATTAAAATATCACAATGTTTGAGATATTTTCATGGCAAATTAAATATATATGTATCTTGAATTTTCTGCGAATAGCCTCTGAAGTCCTCTTCATTCTGACAGATTTCTGCACAACTAGTAAACCATAAGAGACATAAAATCTTACTGACAATCTTTTAACATTCTTTAACCTTATAGGTCATATCGGATGATGATTGAAATTGACCTCTTGAATGTGAGACACAGACATGCTTCCTCTACATAGGAGTGGTCTATTAAAATTATTATTATTCCTGTTGTGTTGATTTATTTTTGCTACAACCTTTTTTATAGGTATTACAAAAGGTTATGACTGTGCTAGTGATCATGTTGTCAGCACTGGTGCTATGAAGGTGAAACAACAATAGGCTGAAGCTCAGGCTGATTGTATATTTCAGTGCACTTGGCTTCTGATGAAGGCCGCGTCATTTTTCTGGAGATTGCCGACATTTTGCTCATCCTGTTGTGAGCTTTGTCTGGGCTGCTGTCCAGTCTTTGCTCTCATGCTCTCGCTTGGCGGAGCCAAGAGACCAATCAGAGACAGGGGACAGGAGTGCCAGAGAACTGCTTCGGATATATAAGCGAGAGCATCAGAGCAAAGACTGGACAACAGCCCAGAAGAAGCTCTCAACAGGATGAGCGAAACATCGGCAATCTCCAGAAAAATGACGCGGCCTTCATTGGAAGCCAAGTGCACTGATCTAGGCATAGGCTGTGGAAGCCTACACATTCATCTGATTGTATACTGCTACTCCCACATAAATTTTAGCTGGATACTTCATAATTTAATATTCAAGACTGTCTAAAAAATAATATAGGTATGGCAACACATGTTAAAAGTGATTTTATTTTGCTTGTATGATTGCTATAATTGGCTTTCAGCCTTGTTCTGCAAACATTCCTACTTACAAAATAAATATCCACTTTTAATTTGTACTGTAAAGAACTTTCCTGTGCTCACCATTTTTGTAAAAACAACTAGCACTACTTTATGCCTCTGAACAGATCTTCTAAGCCTGCTTTTAAAATGCTTGAACTGCCTTCTATCAAGTTGCAAAATGTCATTCTGAGTTCTACCTAATTTTTTCAATAAAATATGTTCCTTATTTCTACAAAAATCTCTACACCTGTTTCAGTATCCACTTACATAATGTAATGATTTGCATTGTAATACAAAACTCTCAAACAATGGATCTTTTAGATCAATCACTAATTTGATGAATACTCTAGAGCTGTTTATATACCAGATTTTTCGAATTACTGTCAGCATTCTCAGCAAAATCATTTCTGTAAAAAATGTTATTAGAAAACCAGCAGAAATGTTGATTGGCAGATGACTGATTGCTTGCTGCAACAAAAAAGGACATCTGTTTGCAATGAATAGATGTTTACAGCTGCAATTGTTTAAGAGCCAAAGCTACAGAGCTGCAAGCTTCTGCTCCTGTTGATATAAGAAAGCATTATACTACAAGTCTGCAGAAGGTTTCACCTGAAAAACAATATTCTCTAAAGTCATGTTTGTTATATAAGTCCCTAGTTATGAGTGGTATGAGTGCATCAAAGGTGTGATTAATAAAACGTACAACATGTCCCAAAAGGTGTTTTACTACTTTAACATGATGCAATATGATTTAAAATTGACAAAATATAGAAAACTTGATATATATTAATCACAAGCTCAAAAAGCAATATTCTACATTATTCAATTACTAATTGATGTTTTGTTTAAGATCATAACACAAAAAAAAGATATCTGCTTAAAAAAAAGGATTTTTTAAGCAAGATGGTACATCACTCCATTGAGCCTTGTGTATGGGAAATGACACAAACAAGATGTTTCATTATCAAAGTGCATAGGCTTTCATTGCCGGTGTCTGATATACTAAGAATATCTTCCGGGCTGTGGTTCACTTGCAGTACCTTGGGTTCCTGCACTATAAATACTATCATGTTGCCAGCTATCACTACAGTCGCCATCAAGAGATCAAGGAGATCTAGTCAGAGACCCACAGATGTCTGCTGTAGCCACAGGAAAACGTCTGGGAAAGAGAGGAGAAACCCCAATGAACCATGGCCTTGCAGCCCAGAAGATATTCTTAGTATATGTTTCCATTATATTAGAATAATATTTTATTCATTAATGATGCTGTCAATTGCCAGGATCATATCAGCACTGCTAGTGTGCAGGAATTTTGTGCCCCGGGAGTTCTTTTACATGCCAGTAAATCTGCTGTCATAGGGCTGTTGTTTTTAAGCACACCAATTTGGCCACTTTTGAACCTGTGACCTTGGGATCAGTAGACCAGGGCCTAACCAACTGAGACACACTCATTATGTTTGATTAAAGAGTAAGATCAATTACCTGGCCTCATATTACCCCTCATTACATTATGCTAATCACAGAAACATTATTCAGATAATGGCTTAAGTTGGCTAACTCTGTCGTGAGGGGATAGGTGTTTGCCTCACATTCAACAGGTCCTGAGTTTAAATGCTGATTGGACGAGGATAAAAATTTTCAGGGCTTTCCCCTTATCTTGAGAATATGATTATCAGGTAACTTAAGTCTCTAGCGGCCATGAGCTTATTTGAGCATAATTTAAACCATTTTGTTCATTCATATCCAATATGATCTATCCCTGTTAAAGAACATTTGACAATGTGTAACAACTGTGGAGTCATGGGGAATGAAACTGCAGACTCACTTGCAAAGAAAGGCACAACAATAACACAAAAGTCTAAATTCAATTTCTCATATTCCTCAATAAAACGCTTGATCATTAAAAATTTTTGTCATTCATACCTACAAGAAATAGAAACAAATGCCAAAGATAAAAAATGGATTACACTACTTTCCAACCCAGATATAATCCCCCAGAGACCAAGGAAAACAGCTGTTGCAGCCTTCCGACTATTGACAAATCATGACTGCTTGGCAAGTCATCTCTACAGAATAGGTATCTCAGCCTCACCGATATGTGTCCTGTGTAACGATCCAGCAGAAATGAATGAAGACCACTTGAAGACCTGTGAAGCATTAAGATCAGAAGAAACTACAGTTCAAAAGTATTGGAAAGCACGAATGCTAATGGCTTCATTGCCAGATGCAAGGCACTAGAAAACAACAACAACAACAATGTGTAACAATGACTAATATATTGCAAAGATGATGTTTAGCATTAAACATTCCCTAAAGTCAATGATTAAGAGCCAGTATTTAAAGACCATCTAGAACACTGTTTAATGTCAAAATTCAAAGCCAAGTGACATTAGTGCCTGCATGCAATGGATCGCATTGACCTTGTCGCTATGTAGAGATAGTATTGGAAAGATATATTTGGAGTCAGACAGCAACCTCTACATTGTAACCTTCTAATTGATCACGGCAATTCTTTCCAATTATATATAAGTGAAACTCAAATCATGTTTTTTCTTCTTGAAGGAAACTATGGAAATATTACTACAGTGTAATACAAGATGTTGTCCATTGTAGCTTACTCTGGAACTACAGTTCACGACAACCAGTGTATTCAGGCTATAAATGGTGATATTGTTAACATTGATGCACTGATCATAAGCAGGCCTTTAGAGTGTGTGCTCAATACAACCTACTGTATGAGAGGAAGGATGATAAACATTCCAAACAACAAAGAGGTGCCTCTCTTTGAACATTTTTTGCTATTCTTCCCAGTGAGCTTTAATTCTTAAGTTGTTATATGAGCTCTTTTATTATGCATGTTGATTATATGCTTTGGAGTGTAGTGACACAATTGTATTTTATTTAGTTATTTATGTTATTCTTTCATTTCAGGAATGATTTTCTCTGAGTAATGGGTATTGATGAATGAAAGGTAACCCGTTCCTCTCTGCAAAACAGCAGTTGTTTACATAAACCGGAAGGGATAGTTTTAACAGCAATTTCTCTCAGAGGTTGCGATTACAAGCTTTACTCCCCATTATCACTACACAATGTCAGAAAGCCTGGTCTTTTCTTAGACAGAAAAGTTTATGCCTCATTTAACTGCGATGATTTGTTTATACAACAAAAGATGGAAACACTTCATAAAACAAAAATATGATGCTGACCAAAACAAATCAAATCAGAACTGGTAGAAATCATCAAAGATTGCAGTGAAAGAAATTCTATACTTCTACACTTTCCATTTACCTAAATATTTCTTTTTTCAATTAACATCCTCCAACATAGTGTCATTTCAGATGATGAATGAATGAATGAATGAATGAATGAATGAATGAATGAATGAATGAATGAATGAAATGGGTGAAATGAAGCGCTCAAATGAGTCCAAGGCCCATAGAGCTTTAAGTTACCCAACATTTATCTTCTTAGGATAGGGGAAAACCTTGGAAAACCGCATAACTCACCTTAAGCGAGATTCAAACTCGTGACCTCTTAGACGTGAGGCTGACACGCTACCACCATGCTACAGAGATGGGCAAACCTAAATATATCTAGCTAATCCTGGTTAAATACTATTTTAGCAATGGAATGGTGTATCCATCTTAATGCAGCTAGTAAGTTAAAGAAGTTACAGTTTTTGTAATCAGGGACAGAGTATCCCAAACATCAATGGCTGTGAATATTACATTCACTATTAACAGTGAAGTATTCTTCATGTTTGAGGTTATTTTGAGTCACCTTTTTTGCACTCACCTTCACTTAAATTGTTTTAAAAACAGGAAAAGTTTTCAAGACCATTCGGTCCCATCATCAGCCATTGGGTGAGTGTGAAAAAGTGACTCAAAATGACCTCAAATATCATTGGTTGTTCTTGACAGGTTGAAAGTCATTAATAACTACTGCTGATGAGGATATGCACTTGCAGCTATATACAGAATTGTAGTTTGTTAGTGGTTGTACATGTTACCAAGGGTACTCAAATTGAAGTATAATGAACAAAACCTTTTGAGGTCATGATTTATTTAAATCAAGGATTTTTCTTCTTACTCAATTATAAATCAACTTATGAGGAGAGTCAAAAGAAAACCTTAAAGTTACTTTTTAATTTAATTGATTGAACAAAGCCAGGCCTAATCATGGACAAACACCACCTTCTAGTTTGTACAGCTTTAATCCCAACTGCAGAACAAACTAAAGATCTTGTTAGCTTGTACTGGGAAGTTAGAGAAAGGATGGCTTGAGTGTCAATTATACCCATTGGAAAATAAATAAATAACTGAACAAAAGTGGAACCAAAGTATCATTTTTGGACATCCTCCATAACAAGACAAATCCTTCAGAATATAGGATATGCAGAGATTCTGGGGGAGAAAAAAAATATTGTGGTAAACAGCCATCCCTGAACCACCAGGTGCACTTCTTCTTTGGAATAAAATTTCTTTCTTCCCATCACTTGTTTGAGTGGTCCAAACATGTGGTGATCATCTAGGGCGAGATCTAGTGAGTACGGAAACTGTAAAGTTCTGGAGTGAGCTACTGTGGCACCCACCTTGCACACATTGCAAAACTTAGGAAACATGAATAATGTGATGTGCTGAGCCATGACTAATGTTCAGATTTGCAGCTATTTCATTTACCATCACAATGTGGTGCGCCTGATCTGAGCGGAGAGCATTTGTCACAGAAGTCACTGTTTCTGAACTTTCTATAACTCATATATGGAGAGAGCAAAAAAGTTCTGAATGGGCTCCACAGGGTTTTGGCCTCCCAGTGCTTGTTGCCATCTGCCGCTATCATAGAAAGGTGTAGATGAAACCATATAACATTTTTAAAACTACTTTTAAAGGCTTTACTTACCAACTTTATGAAAGGAGATGCTGAAACTGGCTACTGTTGTTGTCCATACATTTTTGGCACCTCTTTAGGAAACTATCCAACATTCGCTGTAGTTCAAGTTGAGAAACACTGGCAATTTCCTAGCGGATATTTTGTTTTAATTCTTCCAGGATGTGTGGATTTGTCTTGTCACTTTATGTTTTAAGTTACTCCAAAGATAGAAATCCCTTAATGGAGCTCTGAGAATCCTTTCTCCACTAATGGCACACCATACATAAATTTTTTCATCATGAAGGTTTACTTCATGAACAACATTAGGTTCTGAGTTATAGGGCCAATTTTGTATGAGTCAACAGTTGATGCCCACACACACATGAATACAATTTGTTCCCCTTTTTAGACAATTAACATACAGGGGGCATGATTTTACTTTTTTTCAACAAGACTCTTCAACAACTGATACGAACAATCTTTCGATGTGAACAATTGACAATGTGTTTCAGGACAGAGCTATTAGTAGATATTTGTGGACCCCTCGGTCCCCCAACCTAAGCCCTTGCGATTTCTATCTCTGGGATAACTTAAAACAAAGTGTACAAGACAAACCCACACACCCTGGAAGAATTAAAACAAAATATCCACCAGGAGATTGCCAGCATTTCTCAATGTGAAGTACGGCGAGTGATGGACAATTTCCTAAAGAGGTTCCAAAAATATATGGACAACAATGGTGGTGAGTTTCAGCATCTCCTTTGATAAAGTTGGTTAGTAAAGCCTTTAAAAGTATAAGAGGTGGAATCAGGACTGAAAAATTCAATGCCATAGCTGCAATTTGAACCACAGATCTCCCGTTTATCGAGCGGCTGCTCTAACCACTAAGCTACCATGGCCAACTTGCCTGTATGACATTAAATTCCCCAATTGATTTGTGCTTTCCTGGTTGACCACAAGGGAATCTCAAATCAGAGATAAATACCCCAAGGGTGACTTATAATCGTAAGCACTTTATGCCCCGGGTTTAAGTAACCTTTAGATGTAATGTGTAATGTAGCACCAAACAACTTGGAATATTACTAAGATAAGTGAAGTTTTTAGTTTCTAATTTGTTTTTACTTTAGATTCTTGTTGCTTCACTGTTAATAGCTTCATTATTTCCTTATTTAACCTTTAGATGGTAATTATTATTTATTTATTCCAAAAAACTTACTGCTGGTGGTTTTAAACATACAAGCCGTGTGTTTAAAAACACCAGCACTTAGTTTGTTGGCATAAATAAATAATAATTACTTTTAAAAGTAGTTTTAAAAATGTATAGTTTCATCTGCACCTTCCTATGGTAGTGATAAGACAGCAGATGATTTTATGAAGCTGTAACTAAGATGTGTACTCTATATTTCTAATTGTCCTATATCATGTATATGATCTACCGAATAAATAAATAAATAAAAATTGCTAAATAACTGGGAGACAGCAACGAGCACAGAAAGGTAGACATTGCAGCCCTTTGGAACTTTTTTTGCTCTCCTGGTACTTAGTGCAATAATAAACATGTGGATTTCAATAGTTTTGTATCTTCATGGCTCAAAAAATGTATGACAGAACATTGTTCTTTGTTGGTACATGTCACAAGTGGGGCAGCCATTTTAACCTGGTATTGTGGCAGTGTTTCATATCTGCAATATACTGCCATCAGTTGGACATTCTTTAAAGCATTCATAACAGTACTGCCCACTAACAGAACAATGGCACAATGCTTAAAATTTTATTACATTTTTAAGGTTTCCATTTGAATTCCTTTCACACATGATATTTATGTTTTACGGTACCTTTTGGGACAACCTAAAATTTCAAAGATAAAATTAATATAGTCTTAGGTATTAAGGTAATGCAGTAATATTTTTCCATATTCTTTTTAACTCATTAAATTTGTGCCTCTAGCAGTAATAAATATTATTGAAATATTTAGTAAAAAAGTTTAGGCAATAGAAATCCTTTTTAAAGATTCAATGTACTTCTTATTAACTTTTTAATAAGAATTTAAAGACAAGTTTTCATCTCAGCATTATCAGCTGCAGAGAATCCGTTTCCTTCCCCTTTAATCCTTTCATTGCTTGATAAATCCATGAAAGAATTTATTTCTGTCAAGGTTATCATTTGTGAGTCAATTTCTTTTCTTCATATCTCATGACCATATTTTTGTGTTCTAAGATGTACTGTCCTTCCTCTGAATGATCTATGTTTATGATTCTTTTTCCTTCTTTAGGCATTTATTTTTGATTGTGCTAATTATACATAAAGTGCTTATTTATTTATGATTCAACCAGTGATAGTCCTATTATGATGAAAATCATACACACAAATCTTAATTGTGGAATCGGAAAAAATACCAACATTTAGAAGAAAAGCATGCATTGAACACATTGCAATGTTACCCAATATAGCAGTAAAGATGAATTTCAGAAATTTCTCATACCACCTGGGATTTTCTAACAAGTTTCAAAAGGTATTTAACAACCAGAGCATTAGTCTGTCAATCGACAACAAAAAATCAAAGCACATACCCCCAGAGAAAAGGTCTGGAATTTACCAGTTTTAAGCACAAATTGCAATAAGATATACAAAGGGAAGGGAAGACAGTGGGAAATCCATCGGCTGACCAGCTGACAATAGAGAACAGCCTGTCAACAAGTCCTGAAGGATGTTTTAAAAACAGAGTGGAGCAGTAAATGTTTTTAAAAGTTGACAATAAATTTATAGATTTTAATAACACGTTCCACTGTTCTAAACACTTCATCTTCATAAGAATGGGAATTGAGTAATGAATTTTGAAGTACCAGCAATAGATGACATCTTATGACTGACCACTGGGAAGGGAGCAGACCACTAAATGAGGGGAACAGAAGACAGTGACCTGACAAGGAAATCAGTCGACCAACCAGCTGATGATGGAGAGGAGCCGCTCTGAAACTAGTCCTGAAGGATTTTTTAAAAGTTAGTAGACTACAAGTGTTTTTAAAACCGACAATAAGTTTATAGATTTTAAGATATACATTGATAAAACTAAAATAAATATAGTACCCATTTGAAATGACACAGCCACTGCATCTAATACAAATAAATAGAAAAATCAGCAGATGAATCACGCTTTTGAAACAAAACCATGAAACCTGAAATACAGTTATGGAAACCATTTTGAAAGAATCAGAAATGAAAAATTCAAAGCCATAGCCAGGATTTGAACCACAGATCTTCCATTCTATGTGAAACTGTTCTTAACAACAGAGCTACCATGGCAACATGCCAGCACAGCCTTAAATTCTCCAACTGATTCACATATTTCTGGTAAATGACAAATCTTGTATTCAAGATATGTACTTCAATGGCAACTTACAGTTTTATGTACTTAAGTCCCAGGCTTTAAGGTTTTTTTTAAAATAATAGTTCCCATATATCAGGCCAATCAATGACAATTGGTTGTTCTTACAAACCATATGTAGGTAAATTTTGAAAGCCAGAATCAGAAATGAAAAAGTTCAATGTTATGTACAGTGGAAGATCCGTGGTTCAAATCCCTTCTATGGTACTGAATGTTTAATATCTGATTCTGGCTTTCAAAGTTTACCTACATATGGCTTGTGTGTGTGTGAGAACAACCAATTATCATTGATTGGCCTGACATAAGGAAACTATTATGGAACCAGCCCAGAAACCTCAAGAACTAGAATAGTAGGAGAAAATATGCATTAAAACTTTGAAAATTAAGACTGAATTTTAATTTTCCAGAAGACAGTCTCATTATTTGGTTCATCCTTAAGCCACCAGGGGATACCCATGCTTCAAACGAATTGGCTCAGAAATCACTCCAGCAGTTAGCCAACTATGCAATTATGAATGTTTAAATTGACTCCACACAGGTGCATTATTACTTATCTAGTTTAAATCTGTCAATAAGCTTGCTAACTCTGCTGAATGTTGATGTGACCTCTGTTTGCTTTCTATAAATGTTGTTGTTAGCTAATGCTGGATTTCTGACAATGAAGTCATTAATCCTCTTGCTCTCCAATATTTTTCACTGATGGATGGGGCACTAGAAGTGGCTGGGCATATTTGAAGGTGGTCTCGGTCCATTTCCTTTAAATGTAGGGTAATATAAATAGAGCTTGCAGTGTGTTGCACAATGTACACTCCATTAGCAGAGCTAGTAGGCTTGTCGGCATATGAAAAGAGGGCATGTTTGGCCTCAAATTGTGGGAAAGTATTCAGCATAAAGTGCACAAGTTTAGCACAGCCCAGTAAATATTGTATGGTTATGGTATGCAATGTGGCAGTGAAAGAGCTCAGGACAATTAAATGCCTCCACTTCAAGCAAGCCTTTCTAATTAAGAGAAACAGTTCTATCAGCAGCCATCTCTTTGATATTTCTGGAACACTTTGTCCTCAAAAATGTTCAACAAAGCATTTTGACTATATTGGTTTTACTGTTAAATGAAGTAACAATATTGTTCCGGTAGAGGTTATGCCATTCTTTGAATGTAAGAAGAGGTGACTGATAAGCAGCAGACCCATGTTATTGTTACTACTGTTATCATTTAAACATTTAGTATGATGCAAAACTTTTTAGTATAAAACTAATTACTTGGTTCCATTAATCAAAATTTCAAAGGGGTTCCTCTCTCTCACTTTTCTTGCACTATCTGTGCTTGTTTTAGATGTAACATGAATTCTGAGATTAATGTCATAATGTTGTTTATGGAGGAGGTTGGATACTGCTTACTAACTTACTAACCATGCTTAGAATAACTGCTTTCTTCCAATTGCTTAAAATGTAATTTTCTATGTTTTGCTGCAGCATAAAGTGCACCCTGTTCATTGTCACATATGCAAAGGACTGATTTGGGTGTAACATTGGCCATATTGCAACAGAACAAAGGGCTTGCATATGGAATTGCTAACCATATTTCTTTTTCATTTTTTTCAATCCCTAATTTGTATCCTTTATTATTATATTAATATTGTACTAATATGTCACCTGTATTACCTATGTAATTGTTACTATTTGTGTATATGCACATGAACTATTTCTGTGCACACAACCAATAAGAGCCCTGACGGTGGTTATGCATGATTTGGTTTGTTCTGGTTCATTTCAACCTAAGGTGTACAGTGACCAAGCAAAATAGCTCCACAGTATCATGTGAGGCTCCCATTGGGGAGGTTGTGTATTCAACTCCTGCCACCGACCTTCCTGACTCATGGATTTTTTGGGGGGTTTTCCTTAGTTACAAGGCGAAAGCTGGAAAGGATAATCAAATTCCCCAAATTTTCTGTCCTTCCATTTTAACTTCCACCTCCATTTGAATCCAGTCTTTCAGGGTTGGAAGTGTTGGTGAAGAGGCAAGTTTGGCACTGCTGTGTGAGGACCTTACGAGCTATAACTGCTGTTTTTGATGGATGGGTGGCATTGTGGCCGCCTGACTGGTGATTGTTTGCAAACCCTGGTGTTGAGATAAAAAATCTCCAGCACAAGTTAGGAACCCTCACATGAGCTCACTGGTCAGCCAGGTTCTAACACAAGCCTGTGAGTGCTCTCACTCCTGAAATCAGAGTGTTGTTGTTGTTAGCTAATGCTGGATTTCTGACAATGAAGTCATTAATCCTCTTGCTCTCCAATATTTTTCACTGATGGATGGGGCATTAGAAGTGGCCGGGCATATTTGAAGGTGGTCTCGATCCATTTCCTCTTGCAGATCACATAGAGGACAGAGTGGTGAAGAATATATCCCAATTCTGTTTAAATGTTTTGCCAGACAATCATGTTCTGTAATCAACCTGAAGGTTGCAACTATTGTTTTTTGAGGATACTCAGGAATTACTGTTTGAATGTTTGGTAGTTCCCATCTTTTATTCTTTGATTTTTCATAGTAATATTTCGCCATAATTTTTTTGAATTCAGAGTTGACTAATCTTTTAGCTGCATATAATGGTAAATTAACTATTGATTTCTGCACATTGCCGGTACCCTTTTTTGCAAGAAAATCAGCTTTTTCATTACCACTCAGTCCACAGTGAGCTGGTATCCATTGGAAGACTAGGTGTTTTTGAAGTGCTGTTAGATGGGTAAGGATTTTCCAACATTCTATAATTGTTTGGTTTTTTGGTGACAACTTGGAAGTAATTGCTATAATTGCTGCCCTGGAATCTGAGAGAATAACTGCTTGCTGAAAATGTGAAATTCTGTACAAATGATTTTGTAGGGCCATTCGAATTGCTTCAATTTCTCCATCAAAGTTTGTAGTTCCATAACTTAAAGATTTGTAATAGGAAAAGAGGTGACATGTGACTCCAGCACCTGCTCCATCTTGGTTTGATATCAATGATCCATCAGTAAAATATGGAGCCATTCGTGTTCTGGAAATCTAGTATGGATTGTCTCTAATGCCAATAATTTTAGAACACTAGTTGGAGTATCACTTTTCTTAACTTCTTCTGTCAGGTGTAAATAATATGTGATGTCTAATGTACGTGTCGGATTGACTTTAGATATGAAGTTTTCCTTTGAATTAGGAAGGTGTACATTCTGCCTGATGTCTTGAATTTTGGAAAGAAAGCTCTCCTGAGTCTTTAGTGTATGTGTAAAATTTCTCTTGTGCCATGTATTGAATGGGAGTCTGATCAACTTTTCGTGTTGAATAAGAGCCACTTTTTCTATTTCATATTCAATGGGGTATTGGTTGGTTAGTATTTCCATAGCTGGTATTGGTGTGGTTTTGATAGCACCTGTAATTAATCTCAGACTTTGGTTTTGAAAGATTTGAATCTTTTTTGTGTTTGCTGTTACAAGAACTTCACTGCAGTAAGTAAATAATGGCTTTATATATACATTGTATGTTGTGTTAAGAGTTGCTCTGGAACATCCCCACTTCATTCCTGTTAGACGTTTTAACAGTGAAAGGCGCCTCTCTGCTCTTTGTATTACATTTTCTATTTGTTTGGTCCATGTAAGTTTAGTATCAAATGTAACTCCTAAATACTTTGCTTCCTTTGTTTCTGCTAATTGTTGACCCTCAAAATTTAGTTTTATTTTTAGTGGCTTTTTTCTTAGTGAAAAGATTTGGTAGTTTGATTTTGTTGTATTAAAAGTCATTAAATTTTCTTTGGTCCACCTTTGTAATTTGGTTAAGGATTGTTGCATGGTTTTTTCTAGTTCTGTACTTTTGCTTTTTGGTTTTGAAGTCCACATTACTAAGTCATCAGCAAACAGTGCACACTTCACACCTGATTCTTGTATTTGTTGAGGCAGATCATTAATAAATGTATTAAAAAGTGTTGTGCTGAGCACTGCACCTTGTGGTAAGCCATGGTGTACTTGTTTGTATTTAGATATGTTTCTTCCATATCTGGTTGCAATAAAGCGTTGTGTTAGGAAATGACATAGCCATGAAAACATTGGACCTTGTATCCCTATTTTGTTTACTTTCTTTAGTAGTTTTGTTCTGCATATAGAATCATATGCACTTTGGAAATCAATAAAAACTGATAAATTATCTTCTTTTCTATTGAAGGAGTCTTTGATTTCTTGACTGAGAAGTAAGACTTGTTCATTTGTAGAGTGGAACTCTCTAAATCCAGCTTGACATGGGGAAATTAAATTGTTTGATTCTAGAAACCAATTTAACCTGTTTGACACCATTCTTTCCATCACTTTTGCTATTATGCTAGTAAGAGCTATTGGTCTATAATTTTTTATTTCTGACGCTGTTTTGTCTTTCTTCAAGAGTGGGACAATTATTGCCTTTCGCCATTCAGCAGGTACAGTGGTTTTCCAGGATAGATTGTAGAGTTTTAGTAGTTGTTGTTTTTCTGTTTTTCCAAGGTTTTTTATGAACTTTGGATGTATGTGATCAGGTCCAGGAGACTTTTTGTTTTTTAGATTATTTATTGCAATGTTCAGTTCTTGCATATTAAAATTTTGAAAAAAGATATTGCACTGAGTGTTAGGATCGCATTCTCTTTCTTGTTTCAAATCTTTCTTAAATTCTTTACGTCCCTTTTTATTATTTCTTGTTACTTTATGTGAATTAGCATAATATTTATTGAATGTTTCGGCTATGGCTGCATCATTTGTTAATATTTTGTTGTTGTGTATGATAGGTGTGCTGTTGTTTTCTTTCCTATCCTTGACATTTTTTATGAACTTATGAGCTTTGTTACCATCTGTCATATAATCCATCTTTTCTAAGAAATTATTAAAGTAATTCTTTTTAGCAGTATTAATTTCTTTTTTTAGTGAGGCACATTTCTTCCGCCATATTTGTGTATCCGATATGTTTTTTGTTTGTTCAGCTGTATTTCTAGCTATATCCCTTGGCTTTTTCAGTTCTTCTAACTGGGGGTTCCAAAAGGGTTTGAAATTTTTAATTCTTCCCCAAGGAATATGTTTTTTTGCGGTTTCTAGGATGACTTTACAGAAATTTTTGTTCAAATGATCTGGTTGGTCATGTAGCTGTGAGTTAGTTTGTTCTTTAAATTTATGTTCCAGTTCAGTTTTATATTTGATCCAATCTGCTTTTTGGAAGTTCCAATACAGATTCGTGTGACATTGACTTTTATTTATATTATCTAGTTTTATATCAACAATTACTGCTCTGTGACCAGAACTTGGATCTTCTATAACTTGTTTTTTAATTTTTGAAACAATATCTGTTGTAGCTAACAAGAGGCCTGGGTTACTGCCTGCTCCAGAGTAATGTATGAAGGTTGTGGGATCTTCTTTACTATAAATCAGTTCAAAAGTTGTGGTATTCAAAAATTCTTCCATTATCTTCCCTGTAGAATCCACTTTTTCATAACCCCATCTTTTGGAATGAGCATTGAAATCCCCAATTACGATTGTTTTATTTAATTGGTCAATAAGAGAGAGATCTGGTTCATTCCTGGGAGGATTGTAAATACTGTTCTTTTGGAATGAGCATTGAAATCCCCAATTACGATTGTTTTATTTAATTGGTCAATAAGAGAGAGATCTGGTTCACTCCTGGGAGGATTGTAAATACTGTATAAATGTAGATGTGTTTTGTTATCCCAAAAGTTTAGCTTTATTAATTCACTTTTATCTGTGTTATCCATTTCTTTAACAATCAATATGTGTCCTGTGTAACGATCCAGCAGAAATGAACGAAGACCACTTGAAGACCTGTCAAGCATTAAGATCAGAAGAAACTACAGTTCAAAAGTATTGGAAAGCTCGAATGCTAATGGCTTCATTGCCAGAGGCAAGGCACTAGAAAACAACAACAACAACATTTCTTTAACAATTTCAAAGGAGGATTTAATATCCTTTTTGACTCCAACTAATATTCCACTACTTATCTGTCTATTTTTGGGTAGTAGGTGTAGTAGAAAACCAGTAAAATTGAAGTATTTAAGTTGGTCATTTGTTAGATTTGCTTCCTGTATGAAAAATAGATCGATATTATAGAAATCAGAGTGTATACATAAATCACTTCTCTGTTTAATGATACGTAATTATTTGCATATTTTGTGCAACCTCTACTCATCTTTTGCTTGAATAATCAGTAGTTTACTGTATGTGTAGCTAAGTTTTTAAAAGTTATCTTAAGTCATGGAGCAGCCCCGACATGGAGAAATACCCTGGCATATCCCTGTCACAGATCCCATTCCATTAATGTAGGTAACAGTTTTGTTGGTTTATAGCTACGCAGATGCCACACATTCATAATATGAAAGGTTATGGCTACCACCTTTTTAAGACCTAAAGTAAAATAGGTGAATACAATAACTGGATGGTTAAATCTATGATGACCACTAATTTTACTTTATTTATGGGCTGCATTTATCTCTCTTCAGCTGATAATGCTGGAACACACAAATAAGTATTAAAATTAAGTAATTTATACAGTTTACTCTCTTTGTTATCCCTATTCCTATTTAAATGTGAAATAATGCAAATGCCAGCTAAATTAATGGACAAATAGTCACATAAGCATGTACTTTGTATTCCTATGAAGCAGCAAACACAGGAAAAATGTTAAGAATTGTTATGGTGTTTACATATAAAACTACACATGTAATAACACAAGCTCAGCTGATATTTTGTTTGCAACCATTATCCAGATAAATAGATATTGACAAGTATAACAGTGTTGCATTACAAGAAGCTCCAAGTTCTGTAAACTCACCTGGAATTGGGACTGGACTAGAACTCCGACTTATGCGAGGTGAAGCACCACCACCAGGTCCAGCTTTGGGACTAGAACTGCGAGATGTGCGTCTTGGGGTTCCTGGTGGGGTCACTCCATTTCCATTTGCTCTGCTTTCTCCTATTGCCTTCACTAAATCCTTCACTGAGACGCCAACCAACTCTGGTGGTAAATCCCTATCACAAGAAAATTACTTTGTGCACCTTACATTTGTATCTTTCTTAAAAACCTATCCCAACTTTGGGCCTTTGGGGTAACTAGTAAAATTTTCCACCATCAGTCAACACAAATATGAAGCCCATACTTGCCACAGCTTGGTTAGGAAGCTACAATTTCTGCTACCACCAGTAAAGGGTGAGATTAACCCATTGCTCATCTGTGAATCTATCAAATACCTTGCTTATCAAAGGTTTAAAGCTTATCCAGCCAGAAAAGTCTGCCATAGCTTAACATGTAATTGATACCAGCCACCACATTGATTTTGATAGCATTAAAGTACTATTCATCTCTGACTAATACAAGCACATAATTACATGAGAAACTATTGATATACTAAAATAAAAAAGAGAAAACAAACGAATTCAATCTGGAGGCTATTACTAAGTGATGGATTTCTCCCACTGATTGTCCACCAAACAATAGGAGAACAAGAGGCAACACTTCTACTGTCTGCCATTATAGAACCTCATTATATGAGGATACTGCTATGTACAACAGCATTAAATTATATAATAAATTACCACCTGATATCAAGGAAATCATTTATGTAAACAAATTTAAAAGAAAAGTGTTATTAATGAGAAATTATTTTTATTCGTTAAAGGAGTATCTAGATAGCATGTACGTAGCAGTGTGGTGTGAGTGTGCATGTGCGTGTGGGTGTGGGTGTGGTGCGTGTGCATGTGCGTGTGGGTGTGCATAAACGTATATAAATAACATATCTGACTTTGAAAATTGCAAAAGTATATCTTATGCTGATGATACCACATTTCTGTATTGGATTAAATCATTAAATATCTTGGAAAATTTGATGATGGATTCATTAAAAGTTATACTAAAATACTTAGAAGATAATAACCTAAATATAGATATAGGCAAGACAAAACTGATGCATTTTCAATAGCATAATTCAAATTTGAATAATTCTGTAAATGTAAATGTACAAAATACAATACTGGAACATGTGCAACAGATTAAATTTTTAGGACAAGTGTTAGATAGAAATCTGTCATTTGACCTTTACATTGACTTTATCTGTAGTAGGGTAAGCTCAGGATTATATCTATTATTTTTTTATTTTAACATCTTCCTGTCACAGTTACAGGCTGCCAAAAAGACAAAGAATATTTATACAAAGTGACAAAATAGTTAATAAAACATAACGAATATAAAATACAAAAGCTAAAATTTGTAAACGACAAAGAAAGTATTATCTCTTAAAACAATAACTATCCAAATATCTGAATGCTTCAGCATTAAAAATTGTATATTTTGGTGTGATATATCATTATTTTCAATATGGAATTGAGGTCTGGGGAAGTACAAGTAAACAGAATTTAAATAGGTTGTTAATTTTGCAAAAGAATTGTACAAGAACTATCTATAAGCTAAGTAATAGGACTTCATGTCGTAGTGTTTTTAAAGAGGACAACCTGATTACTGTAATTTCTCTATATGTATATAAAATAATATTATATATTTTAAATAAAAATGTAAATATTACCAATTGTAATAGTCAATATAATAGTAATAATAATATATATAGTGTTAATGTAAATAAAAGGACAAGTGAACGTGACTTATTGATAAGTGGAGTGAAATTGTATGAGAAAATGCCACAAACTATAAAAGCCAAGCATCTGTCCTCTATGTGATCTGCAAGAGGAAATGGATCGAGACCACCTTCAAATATGCCCGGCCACTTCTAATGCCCCATCCATCAGTGAAAAATATTGGAGAGCAAGAGGATTAATGACGTCATTGTCAGAAATCCAGCATTAGCTAACAACAACATAAAAGCCAAGCAAGGAGTAAATTTTAAAAAAGAATTAAAGGAATATCTAATAAGAAAATGTTTATATGATATAGGTGAATTATATTTATTAGTAGTGTCAACATAAAATGTAACTTATCTTCTTAGAATTGTATTTTGACTTTGCTCGGAACATTGTATAATGTCAATGGGAAAAGTAAATAAAATAAAAAAAATAAGCGTGCGTGTGTGTATATAATAATTATATACTTGATGTGTCCTATATTTCATGTATGTGTTCAAAAAGGATGAATAATATCTAACCCAATCTAATCTAAAAAGAAGCAGCATTAGCTGGACAGGATGCATTCTGCCCTGATGAAGCCTTATCATAAGATTGGTGAAATTTTGGCAAAATCAAGCCTCTGTACATGGAAGTGCTACAATCAGTGCTGTCTGCCACCGAGATTGCAGTGTTGAGTGATTAGTTTTATGCTTACATTATGGTATTAGCGTCATGATAGTACATACTTGGACCTAACCTTCAGTGTGCGAGGTTCCTTATGTGTAAATAAATGTCACACAGGATCAACAGATTTCCTGCTTCCCCTTTCAAAGAAAGCTTCACAAAAGATTTTGTAACCCAAAACCTGGTCTCTGCCAATAGTAGACAGACAAATTTCAATTTATTCTCTATCTTATTTTAATGTTATTTTTACTTCCTCTATTACAGGCTTACAGTAAGTAGAGGAAGTATTGTATTCCATACAAAACTTTTATACCAAGATTTCATCAGAAATAAATGTTTTGAAACTCCCTGAATTCACAAAAAGCTGTTGCTCCCACCTCAGCTTAAACTGGGAAGTTTGGTGGACAATTGTTGGTGGTTTCCCTAGCAGTCACAGTTGGAGATTTGGGTGTACTGGTGACTTAAACTGTAATCTATTAGGATGTCAGAATTCCTGAGTAGTTGTCGCTTGTTGTGGATGAAAACCTTCTCCCACACTCTTGGATCTACTGTGTTGTTGACATGCTTCACTAATTTGGCATCTTCATTTATTTCCTGATAAGTTTCCCAGAAATGTGTTGTTTTTACTCGCTTATTTATTTGCTTATACATAATGTTAAGTGTTCTTTGGTTCCAATGCTTGTGTTTTTTTTTTTGTTTGACCAATGCAAAACTTGTAACCCTATTTGCATTCTATTTTGTATATGCCAGATATTTTTGCCTGGAGATGTCTTGTTCTTATAATATGCTTTGATCAGGTTTCTTAAGTTATGTTTGTTTTGGGATGCTAATGTAATACTGAAATCTTGGAATGCTTTTGATAACTTCTGTGTGCTTATGGATGGGATGTGAATGTCCTGCATTTTGTGGCTTCCTTTTTGTCTTTTAGTCCGGGGTATCCCAGTTTGGTTTCTGTCTCCTAAATTTTTACTTTCTCTACGGGTAAGTAGGGGAAGTACTGTATTCCACCCAAAAATTTGATGTCGAGATTTTACCAGAAATATATGTTTTTTAGAAAAAGTGTGTGTGTGTGTGTGTGTGTGTGTGGGCGTGCGTGTGAGTGTGTGTTTGTGTGGGTGGGTGTGTGCGTTCGTGGGTGCATGGGTGCGTGCATGCCCGTGCGCGTCAGTCTGTGAACCGCATAACTTAAAAACGAAAAGTAGGTTAAAAACCAAAGTTGGTATTTAAGTTTAATGTCTTTCAAGGATGGGACACGAAGATTTTAAAGAAAATAGCCTCACCCTAAACTACCCTTTAAATGGAAAACTTTTAAAAAATTCTGATTTTCTTTAAAATGGCTCTAATGACTTTGATTAAAATGTCATATGTTTAAGATATTTTTATGACAAATGAAATGTATATCTTGAATTTTCTGGCTATAGCCCCTGCAGTCGTATTTACTCTGGACTTCTTTTGCATAATTGGTAAACCATTAGTGATAGACCAGATCATATTACACAAAAAATGTAGATCTTGCTAAAATATACAATTTATGTCCCCATAAATTTTCTTGTAAAGTGAACCATTTCGGAGATATTCCTTGTTGTGTGTGAGTTTCAGAAAACTTTAAATTTCCGTGAAATGGAACATTGTTCATTTTTTTATATGTTAAGCGTGCAAAGAGAACAGGATCTCAAAGCTTTAAAAGATTTGATTATCGTTCAAAGCCCAATGTATTTCCATATTCCCCTTGCTCCTACAAGGAAATAAGCAATAACAAATTTCTGTTAATGTTTATCTCAACTAACACGGAAAAGATAGAGGAATAACAGTTTGTAAGGATGGTTAGTACAAGAGTAGAGAAAGTCATGTGAGTCTTTAGGCAGCATCAAGAAGAGTCAGTCTGGTGGTTATGGACTGGATTACAGCCTCCTTGGAAGGGCAGCAGGCTGTGGTGGCTCTGGGGTGTGAGAGGTCATCAGTACCCCAGTACTGTCCCCAAGGAGGGATTTTGTAGCCCACCCTGTGGTATCTGGTCATAGATGAGCTTACTGAACAGACTGAACAGGAGGGAGTACATGCACAGGATGCAGATGGCCTGCCATCAGATTTTTTTAATTTTCTTATTGATTAATTCTTTCTTGAACTCATTGTTAATATCTACTTCTGAAATGTGTTTGTATTCTTTCACACATTCATCCTGAAGAAGGGGAATATTCACTATTCTGCATGCTATCTATTAAAATCTGCTTGATTGTTGGGGGTTGTAGCTATTTTTACTTTCACTACTGGTAAGTAGGGGAAGTATTGTATTCCACCCAAAAATTCGATGTCGAGATTTCACCGGAAATATATGTTTTGAGGCCCCCTGAATCCAAAAAAAGCATTTTTAGAAAAAGGTCCATGTATGTGTCTGTGTGTCAGTCTGTCTGTGGACAGCATAGCTCAAAAACGAAAAGTCGGTTAAAAACCAAAGCTGGTATTTAAGTTTAATGTCTTTCAGGGATGTGACACGAAGATTTTGAAGAAAATAGCCCCACCCCACCCTTTACATGGAAAATTTTGATTTTCTTGAAAATGGCTCTAACGATTTTGATTAAAATGTCATATGTTTGAGATATTTTTATGAAAAATGAAATATATATCTTGAATTTTCTGGCTATAGCTCCTGTAGTCGTATTTACTCTGGACAACTTCTGGTAAACCGTTAGAGATAGACCAAATCATACTATACAGAAAATGTAGATCTTGCTAAAATACACAATTATGTCTGAATAAATTTTCTTGTAGGCTGATCCATTTTGGAGATATTCCTTGTTATGTGTGTGAGTTTCAGAAAACTTAGAACTTAGAAATGGATCATCATTATTCATTTTTTATATGTTAAGTGTGCAAAGACAACAGAATCTCAAAGCTTTACAAGATTTGACTATCACACTAAGCCTACTGTATTCTAACATTTCCCTTACACTACAAGAAAATAAGCAATAAGATAATTTTTACAAATGTTTATCTCAACTAACACGAAGAAAATATAGGAATAAGAGTTTGTAAGAATGGTTAGTACAAGAGTAGAGAAAGTCATGTGAGTGCAACACATCATATTTTTTTTATGTAATTATCAGCATGTGTTTCTTTCCTGTGTATTCCAAACTCAGTTTTGTTGTTCACCTCTATTAATTTTAGATCTAGAAGAGGTAATAGTTGTTTTCTATCAAATACCATCATTCAGGAACCTCACCAGTTGCAATCAGTCAATAATGGGAGCAACAACTTCTGAAACACATTATGAGATAATATCTAATGCAGTTGTAGTAGTTATAGGGTCAAGTCATTTTTCATTTTGAATTATTCAGCTATTCAAAAGAAGATTCAAGTCCTTCATGGTAGCTGAAGCATTTTACCAAAATTAATTCATTTTTGTAAATGTAAGTAATCCAAGAACTTAGAAGATATATATTTAATTTAAAAGGTTAGTTAATTAATAACACTGAACAACACTTACAAAATATTTTTCCGGGACACGTTTCGAAGGTTAACTTTCCTCCATTATCAACTGGACAATAACTGGGTTTCCATGGTGTTTCATGGTGCGGATGGTGATGCTTCTTCTGATGTTTCTTCTGCTACAAACTAGAACTGTCCACATGGGAACAAATCTTTATTTTAAAAAATAGAAACCGAGTATTTAATTTCGACATTCCTCAGAGGGACATTTTCAGTAAGTTCATTGAACCGTTACCAGAAGAAACATCACAAGAAGCATCACCATCCGCACCATGAAACGCCATGGAAATCCAGTTATTGTCCGGTTGATAATGGAGGAAAGTTAACCTTCGAAACGCGTCCCGGAAAAATATTTTGTAAGTGTTGTTCAGTGTTATTAATTAAATAACCTTTTAAATTAAATTAATTACAACACTGTTTTCAAACTTCTATGAAAGGAAGATAGATATATATTTGTTCACTTATTTATTCAAATGAATCCATATGATGTGTATGAATGAATGAATGAATGAATGAATGAATGAATTTTATTTGTACCAATTCTTTTACATAACTTTTACAATTATCCTACTCTAACCTAAACTACATACAAATTTTACATAACCTTATTGCTACCTTGGTTTGCATGGCACCCAGGCCATTTGCCTTCCAGGTAGCTCTGATCAATCTATTCCATCTTATATTAATTAATTGTCCCTCTCCCCCACTCTGCCTTCTTCATTTACACTCTTTACTTTTCTTGCCCATTTTTCTCTTACTTTCTTCAAAAACTCACCTATACTTCTAACCTTCCTTTCCTCTTTCATTGTTAACATTTTTATGGCTACCATTTTCCCCTCTATTTTTTCCCATTTTTTCTCCCAAACCTTTTTCCTCCATAATGCTAATTCCTTACATTCTGTCAAATAATGTTCTATACTTTCTTTCTCACCGCACATTTCACATATTCCTATTTTACCGCTTCTTGTCCCTCTTAAAAATATTGCTCCTGTTCTCATCCACGCTAGTCCTTCTTTTTCCTGTCTGTTACAATAATCCACATATGGTTCTCGCCCCCATCCTCTTTTTATTTGCTCATATGATGTGTACATGATTCAAGCAGGAAATAAAATGAATTTTAATATGCCAGTAATAATAAGGTTCTAGTACACCTTTTATTTATTTATGCCAACAAACTTACTGTTGGTGTTTTTTAACACACAAGCCGTGTGTGGGCAAAGTTTGAGAGGTAGAACTGGAACTTAAAAATTCAATGCCACAACTGGGATTTGGTTTACCAGGGGAAATACGAACTGGTTTGAGAATTTAATGCCATTCTGGCAGTTTGTCACAATAGCTCAATGGTTAGAGCAGCCGTCTGGTAAGCAGAAGGTCTGTGGTTCAAATCCCAGTTGTGGCATTGAATTTTTAAGTTCCAGCTCTACCTCTCATTCTAGTACACCTTCTTACAGCAACAATTACTGGTAATTATTATTTATTTATGTTAATAAATTAACTGTTAGTGTTTTTAAATACACAAGCCATCTGTGGGCAATGTTTGAGAGGTAGAACTGAAACTTAAAAACTCAATGCCACAGTTCGGATTTGAATCACAGACCCTTACTAGGCGGGTGCTCTAACCATTAAGCTACTGTGACAACATGCCAGAATGACATTGTATTTTCAAACCAATTTATATTTCTCCCGGTAAACCACAAAGGTAGTCTCACATCAGAGACAATTACCTCAATGGTGACTTACTATTGCAAGTACTTTATGTCCCAGGATTAAATAACCTTCAGATATGAGTAGAACCTTCAGATAGTTAAAAACACCAACAGTTAGTTTGTTGACATAAATAAATAATAATTACCATCTTATGTAATACCGGGACATAAAGTACTTGCAATAGTAAGTCACCATTGGGGTAATTGTCTCTCATATGAAACTGCCTTTGTGGTTTACTGGGAGAAATACGAACTGGTTTGAGAATTCAATGTCATTCTGGCAGGTTGTCACAATAGCTTAATAGTTACAGCACCCACCTGGTAAGCAGAGGGTCTGTAGTTCAAATCCCAGCTGTGGCATTGAATTTTTAAGTTTCAGTTCCACCTCTCAAACAATTGCTGAATTAATATTACACAGCTTATCTGATAGGCATGGAGACCAGAAAGATAGGGTTGGTACAACAGTATGGTTTTACCTATGCTCTGATTCCCAAAATTTCTCACTTACTTTTCTTTTTTTATTTCTTTCTTTGTAAGTTATTAGCTATTTTACATGAGAATAAAGGACAATTTTATTAACATAATTACATAAATATAAGTGACTCTTATACAATTCATCATTACAACCCAAAGCACTTCAAATTTTGAAACTAGTTCAGTTTGAATGGCACATGATCCAGTAATATTTGGGAAGCATCAGATGTGCTTACCTGCCTGGAGACCCTCTTCTTTCTGAACTGTGTCTTCCTTCCTCACCCTTGAGCCACTTCTGTAATGCAGCAAATTTGCCACTTTCTCTGTCTCGTTCTCTTTCTCGTGCTCTCTCCCTTGGATGTGGCAGAATGCTTGGTTTTGGGGTTATCTCAGGTTTTTCTGCTGGTTTGGAGTCAGGGCCATGTAGAATATCATGGATGGCCTTCACTGTTGTCCCCACTGTAAAAAAACAAACAGCTCACCCATTTACTCTTCTCATAGTAACTTAACACTTACATCCCATGATAAGACAGTTATGAAAGCAAAGCCTATTACTTTCACCTCACAATTACAATGAGTAATATTTAAAGTTGTGCTTCATTCTTGACTTTATTACAGACTTCAGTCAAGGTAAGCCTAATTATTAGTTTATTTCATTTTTAGGCACATCTTAACCTCATGTGATTGGAATACAGGCATAACCACAAGAGGCCAGAGGTAAGGAAAACTTACCAATTGAGTAGTTGTGGTTGGATCTACGTCTAATACTTTGCACATTGTCAAATGTCAGCAATATGCAAGTATGCCATCCATAACCAGTTAAAACTTGTTAAAGAGTATTTCCAGCCACAAGTTTAAGATGCTGTACACATGTATGGTGAGTAGTTGTCCTTTTTTAGAATTTTTTGTATCTGTGCAAAGGTGGTATTGTAACAAACATTGACAGATAGAGAAATAAAGTTAATATTCAATGAATTCAGTGACAATGCTTCTTATTTCAAGTTATTTGGCAAAGGAGGAGAATGAGGAGCAGGAGAATGAGGAGGAGGAAGAGAATGAGAAGGAGGAAGAGGAGAAGGAGGAGAATGAGGAGGAGGAAGAGGAGAAGGAGGAGAATGAGGAGGAAGAGGAGAAAGAGGAAGAGGAGAGGAGAAAGAGGAGCAGGAGGGGAAGGAAGAGAAGGAGGAGGAAGAGAAGGAGGAAGAGAAGGAGAATGAGGAGAAAGAGAGGGAAGGGGAGGGGCAGGGGAGGAGATGGAGCAGGAGAAGAAGAAAAAGGAGAAAAAGAAGGAAAAAAAGAAGGAGAAAAAGAAGAAAAAAAAGAAGGAGAACAAGAAGGCAATACTCTAATTTCTTTAATTCATTTAAGTGTAAATTAACAAAAATTTAGAAAACTGATATTTTATCAAAATCAACAAAGCTTCAGGTAAAGCCGAGTACTGCTGCTAGTGTTAAAAAATAAAGCACATTGCAAGATAAAATCTGTTATCTTTAATATCAAACCACCCTTGATATGTTTTATATTATGCTGCTGCTTAACTGAATATGAGATTACAGATTGCACTTAAACATTTTATGTCATTCAATGTTATTGCCTCTTACATCTGGTATCCTGACCGAAGGAGCCAAAAACAAAAGGATTTGTGTTGGAGCTGCCTGCCGAACCCGGTGGAGGAGTTTCTCTGCTCTGTGGTGTGCTTGTGCCAAAGTTGAAACCTGCTCCTTCAGTTGAAGCAAATGGTGAAGGAGTGGTATTGTGCGAGAAGTCAAAACCTTTCCTTTGTGGAGAAAAGCCAGTTTCCAATGCTTGAGTTCTTGTCTCCACTGTGTATTCTGATAAAGGAAACAGGAAATGATAACATCCAATTAATCAGTTATTTATTACTGAAGTTCCACTTACATAAGGTGCACTGGAGCTCCTGTCTGGCATTTTTCTGAAAATTTTAAAAACTCAGAAGTTGGAGCATAGAACATAGAATGAAGCCCAAAGGTTTGCATCTATTTCTACATGTTACATATGGAAGAAATGCAACTTGATAATTCACAGTGTACATGTTGCATTCCAAACACAGTTGGCCAGGACACTGCTAATGACCATTACAAAATACTGAATAAATGTACTTCATTTATATTCTTTAATACCAATGAGAGTAAAAGGAAATGTTATTAAGATGCTTTTATCATCCTTCAATTACACTCTATATATATATATATATATCTTGCTACTCTAATTACACATAAAATATGCTAAAGATTAAATTTCATCCAACAATGACACATTGAAATCTCACGAATTGCAGTCAACATATATATTACCTACTGACATTTAATAGTATTTTAATTTTTCTGATATTCTGATATTAACGGCACTGCACGCGGTGACATTGATGATGCATGAAATGAAGATGGAGCACCGGAGATGGTGTGGAAAACCGGAGAACCCAGAGAAAACCCATCCCAGTGCCATTTCACCCATGTGTGAGACAATGGTTAGCAAACGTATATCACACTCTGAAAGCCACAAAGTGGAAAGTGTAAGTACCAACATTACTGCAGGCATTAAATGAGAATGATTCTGATCAAATGGAATTTTGTGAATGGTGTCAATGTATAATAAATGAAGATGAGTTTGTGATGAAGACTGTATCATCTAATGAGGCCCAACAAACTTGACACAACAGTGAATCATCATGATTGTATTTGATGTGCACCAAAAAATCCACACATTCATGTCAACAAGACATCAAGTTATATTGGGGATGAATGTCTGGTGTGAATTGCCATTTAGATGATTAATAGAACTCTTCTTTGAAGGTAGAGTTAGATTACTTCCATAAAAACCCAGGCATAATCCAATGCTTACCTTAGAAGTGACTCTTATTACTGATGGGCATGGCCTAGGCATGAGGTGAATGGGCGAGTTCCTTGATGCCATCTAGCATGTTGTCTGAGCACTTTGAGCATACTAGATTCTTTGCCTTTATAACCTATGGTTTCTCTTAATTTATGTAACAAAGCTTTCACTGTAGGAACTGTATTTTCAGTGAGGTAGAATTCATTTAAGTCCTACGAACTACACACATATCAAAATCGTCCAAATCAGTGAAAGGTTTGGGCCTGCTTTTGTTTCATTTTGGAGAACTTAACGAGGAAACTGAGCTGCTCTATACATCAATCATCTCCTTTTTTATTTTCTTAACTGTAGATAAGGAAATGCCTGTTGCAGGTGCAACACGCTCATTAACCTTATTCAATTTACAAAATTCTTTCCATTGGCTTTCTATCACATAAATTTCAACACATTTGGTACTGTTTCTTAGCTTTCCTTTTATAGTTCTATGATAAACTTTAGAGTGATTGAGTGCCATAATACTCTTGTTTTAGTGCACTGAAAAACTCACACACAACTATAAGTATTAACAATAACAATAAGTATTAACAATTGGTATTCCCAGACAAAGCACGTGCTAACCAAGTTTGCTCATCCAGATGCAGAAACACACTGTCAGGTTGACGCAGAGGAGGGAGGGAGATTGGCAGACAGATGAAGACTAGTGGGACATTTGAAAAAAGGTTCGTCTGCTGTAGAACGCTAGGTTACCAGGATTTTTATGGAAATATGAATTCCCTACAGTTACTGGAACCAGATGTATAAATACCAAACATACCAATTTGACCCAATGTATGTGCATTTCATGGAAACAGAGTTTTTCAAATGACAAGACAGGACAACTCCACATTAATGAGAAATGCAGGCTATCCTGGAGGAGAATTTGGAACGATACTGGAGAGGACAAAGAGGTGCACTATAGTTCCAGCATGTTCACCACCTTTAGCATCCCTAAACTTCTACCTTTTGGGAACTTCAAGGATACCATCAACCATTTGCTATTGTAATGTGCATCTGGCCACAGACAACAATCATTCTTTGAGCTGAAAGTAACTGAACAGGAGGAAGCTTGTATTAAACCTAACTAAGCTAAGGCCCAGCACAACAGCCCATGAAGAGCCAAGCCTTACTTCCCAGCCACTGCGTCCCCCACCTTGGGCCACTACAGGCATCATTGGTGGGGTGCAGTACTGGAGGGTGGTACATGGTCAGCGCACCGATCCCTCCCGGCCAGTTATGCGGTCTTAACGGCCTGAGGCCGCTAATTTTCCATCAAGTAGCTCCTCAATTGATCCCCCCGGGACTAACGAGGCTGAGTGCACCCTGTGCCAGACCTCCCAGAGGGGATAAAATCCCCATGCTGGTACTGGGGATCGGACCCGGATCCTCTGTGCCAGAGGCAAGTGCGCTACCAATTGCCTACGGAGGTGGTCTTGTATTATACCTATAACATAAAATTAAGTTCAGCACTAACACACAATTAAGAATCTGTTTTCTAAAGCAGGTGAATTTTTTGAGGACCCTGTACATTCTCAGGGAAGCATCTTAAAGTTGCTTTAACATTTTATTATTATAACTGTACAGTCAATTTGCAAATGCAAGTAGTTTGTTATAAGATTTTTTGTTATTGTGTGTACGGAAACTGTATAAATACTCCTTATCCCCAAAAACCTTTGTAGAGAAAAGGTTGTAAGTTGAATCAACTTTGAAAAGTTCAATGCCATGAATGGAACTCTTGGTGTGAATTTGACCAGCTACAAAAATCCTTGCTCTTACAAATTAAGATTTCAAAATCAATGGATCCAGTGAAATTTTATCACAATATATTTATAAATCCATTTTTGTTCTCAGCAGGTGGTACAAAAATCTAAAAATTGACCAAGACTGGAGTTACAAGATTTGTTAATTATGCTGATGAATATGATGAGCATTTACCCCTAGGTATGATATATGTATTTCAGGCTTTGATGGATGAAGCTACAATAATGCTGTATATCAATGATAATTGTGCTTCCGCACATCCCATGTGTAGGCTGAAGTTAGATTGCCAGGATGTTGCCATGGTAGCTCAGTTGGTCAGAGCAGTGGCACAGAAATCCAAAGATTTATGGTTCACTGGCTATGGCATTGAATTTTTCATCTGATTCTATTTTTTTACATGTGTGAAAGAACAACAAATGATCACTTAATTAAGGAAATTGAAGCTATTAACAGTGAAGCAACAAGATTCTAAAGTAAGCACAAATTAGAAACTAAAAACTTCATTTATCTTAGTAATATTGCAAGTTCTTGGTGCAAAGCTGACTAAAGTTTCGAGTTGACACCAACCCGTTCTCAAAGCTATACAGAATGAGCTGGAGTCAACTCGAAACTTTAGTCAGCTTTGCACCAAGAACTTGCAATATTACTAAGATAAGTGAAGTTTTTAGTTTGTAATTTGTTTTTACTTTAGAAATGATCACTTGTTCACCTAATATTGGGTTAACTGTCAAACCCAGGACATAAAGTATTTACAATATTGTAAGTTGCCTATGGAGTATGTTATTTCTAAATGAATTTGATAATGCCTTAGGTTTACCAGGAAAAATGCAAATCTGTCAGGGAATTTAATGTGCTACTGGCATGTTGACACAGTAGCTCAGTCAGGGAATTTAATGTCCTACTGGCATGTTGACACAGTAGCTCAGTCAGGGAATTTAATGTCCTACTGGCATGTTGACACAGTAGCTCAGTCAGGGAATTTAATGTCCTACTGGCATGTTGACACAGTAGCTCAGTCAGGGAATTTAATGTCCTACTGGCATGTTGACACAGTAGCTCAGTCAGGGAATTTAATGTCCTATTGGCATGTTGACACGGTAGCTCAGTCAGGGAATTTAATGTGCTACTGGCATGTTGACACGGTAGCTCAGTCAGGGAATTTAATGTCCTACTGGCATGTTGACACGGTAGCTCAGTCAGGGAATTTAATGTCCTACTGGTATGTTGACATGCTAGCTCAGAGCAGTGGCATGGAAAGCCAAAGATCTGTGGTTCAAATCTGGATTTGAATTTCTTAGTCTAATCTTTTGTTTCCAATAGTGCTATAAGTTTTAAAGCTTAGTGATTTCTAAGCTGATGGTTGTAAACAAATCTAAATACCTCCATCAGGAACACCATCCTTCTTCAAGTACACTACATCGCTACGACTAAGAGCTAAGGACCAAGCTTCTCCTTCAGTGTTGAAACAGAACTTCCTCATGGTTTCCTTATCCAATTGAACCCAAGTTCCTTCTCCATTAACAACCTGGAATATATTTCAAGTGTTGTGAAGATACAATAAATACTCTCTCTTCACCAGAAGACAATGACAGTAAGTATATTCGTACCTGCTTATTTTCTCTTATGTTGGACACTAATAATGTTAAATTCTAATAATACAATATCAAATTTTAGGAATACCTGAAACATAATACTATTTTAAATAGTGCTTTACACCTATTGCTTCAAATTAGTTAGCAAACATGTAGTAGATCATAATTATTATTTATTTATGCCAACAAACTTACTGCTAATGTTTTTAAACACATAAGCTGTGTGTGGACAATATTTGAGAGGTAGAATTGCAACTGAAAAAATCAATGCTACAGCTGGGATTTGAACCACAGAACTTCCACTTCACGCATAGCTGCTCTAACCACTGAGCTACTGTGACAGTCACTGTAGTTCAACAGTAGCTCAATGGTTAGAGAAGCCGCGAGAGAAGTGGAAGGTCTGTGGTTCAAATCCTGGCTGTGGTATTGAACTTTTCAGTTCTGATTCTACCTCTCAAATGTAGTATAAGTAGATCAACTGCTTTTGGGAATACAGTGTTTGACATCACGTATTACATAAAAATTATTAAAAAATATATTGCACTTTGGAAGCTGCCACTGTGGGAAAATGGTCATGAAACTCTGCATCTAAAGGCCACAGTGTTACAATAAAATTGTTTTTTTAAGTTGTTCTTATTATAATCTTTAAACTTTCTTTCTCAGGAATTTTTCTCAGCAGTCCTTCCATTATAAACAGATTATTCAATATCATGCACTGTATTTCCAGAAGCTTCTGATGTACTACATGTTTGCTAACTAATTTGAAGTACTAGATGTAAAGCACTATTTGAAATTTCACATTATTAGTGTCCAACAACACAAAGATTTTTCAAATCACTCTGAAATTATGGAAATCTGGTGAACTTTTATGGACATAACAATTGTATACAATACTTACATGATCCATAACTGTCACCTGGTTGCCGAGGACCAACATACCTACAGGTGGAGCCTTTAAGCTGGGACGACTGCGTACATTGTGGCCAGAGGCACCACATTTTACTACAGTGTACTCACCAGGTCCACACACAACACTGCTTTTGGGTCTCCTGAAGCAAAAAGGAAATGCGGTAAAATCTTAGGTAACCAACATGAAACTGTGATGACAATGATTTAGAACCTAGCAAATAGCTTGTGCCCCAGTGAAGGGGCAGATAGCAAATTAAGATAAACTTGATTTTGCAACACTAACTACACTTTGTAGCAGCAGGCAGTTGATGAAGTATGAACACCGTATTTAAATAAAATTGAAGTAGAATTTTGTGGTTGAATGACAAAGCTAACTGCTGTGCATAGCAATTTACTATGCTATTTTGAAATCTTTGATATGAATTTCCTACACCTCTGTAGCAGATTGTGTGACAAATTACTTTGTGTGGTAATACTGAATTCCTCACAGTTATATGAGAAGTATGGAGGTTTGCCCTACTTAAGTGTGGACTGGGTTCTCCAGTTGCTCACTGCAGAAGAGATAGCAGTGTGAGTTCATATTTGTCACACATCATTACGAAGAGGAAGGTGATGCCTTTTTGAACAGAATCATCATGTGTGATGAAACGTGGGTACACCCAAATCAAATAGAGCCAGTATGGAGTAGAGAAGGAGTGGAGCAAAACCGCCAGTGAAAGCCAAGTCATGTGTGTTGGCAGGAAATGTTTGGCCCCAGTGTTCTGGGACTTGAAAGGTGTCCTCCTCATTGATTTTCTCCAAGAACGACGGGCTGATAATGCTGCTCATTGTGACCTCAGTCAAGTTCAAGTTGCCTTTCAGTGAGAACAGTACCATAGCCCAATCAGAAATATGTTGATTCTGCAGAACAATACAAAACCACACACTGCAGCAGCAACACAACAAAAATTGGCTTGTATGCATTGGACTGCCATTCCTCATCTACTCTTCAGCCCAGATCTCTCACCTTGCGACTTCATGTTTGGTCCACTCAAATAAGCTCTTGGCAGACATTGCTCCACAACCATTACATGTAGCCACTGCTATTGGAGCTTTGCTCTCTTGTAGCACAAATGAATAAATAGGTGAGTGAGTGAGTGAGTGAGTGAGTGAGTGAGTGAGTGAGTGAGAGAGTGAGTGAGTGAGTGAGTGAGTGAGTGAGTGAGTGAGTGAGTGAGTTAGTAAATAAATAAACCAATGAGGGGCTGAAAAACTGTGTGCAACTGGCTCCACACTCATACTTTCTTTGAAACTGGCATTAAAAAGTTGCCTATTTGTTGCAACAAATGTATGGACAGGATGGGTGAATGTGTAGAAAAATAAGAAAAAAAGTTCATTTCAATGTAAATTCATGAATAAAAGTTTTACAACCAAAGGTCTGTTTATAGTTGATTGACCCATATATCTTCTCATCAAGTATACTGTGTTTGGAAGGAAAGGAAATACTTTATAAATAAATATAATGACAAACATTCACAACTTTAAAAGATAAGGTAACCTTTAAGAGGTAGAACTGGAACTTAAAAATTCAATGCCACAACTGGGATCTGAACCACAGACCTTTCGCTTGCCGGGCGGACGCTCTAACCACTGAGCTATTGTGACAAACTACCAGAATGGCATTAAATTCTCAAGCCAGTTCGTATTTCTCCTGGTAAACCACAAAGGCAGTCTCACATCAGAGACAATTACCCCAATGGTGACTTACTATTGCAAGTACTTTATATCCCAGGATTAAATAACCTTCACATGGTAATTATTATTTATTTATGCCAACAAACTTACTGTTGGTGTTTTTAAACACACAAGCCGTGTGTGGGCAAAGTTTAAGAGGTAGAACTGGAACTTAAAAATTCAATGCCACAACTGGGATTTGAACCACAGACCTTCCGCTTGCCGGGCGGACGCTCTAACCACTGAGCTATTGTGACAAACTGCCAGAATGGCATTAAATTCTCAAGCCAGTTCGTATTTCTCCTGGTAAACCACAAAGGCAGTCTCACATCAGAGACAATTACCCCAATGGTGACTTACTATTGCAAGTACTTTATATCCCAGGATTAAATAACCTTCACATGGTAATTATTATTTATTTATGCCAACAAACTTACTGTTGGTGTTTTTAAACACACAAGCCGTGTGTGGGCAAAGTTTAAGAGGTAGAACTGGAACTTAAAAATTCAGTGCCACAACTGGGATCTGAACAACAGTAAGTTTGTTGGCATAAATAAATAATAATAAGGTAACCTGTTTCATGGGCTCTCCCCACTGTGAGAGAATTGAGAATTATCAGGAAAATTGTGCTGGCAGAGGCACACTAAAATCCTTATCTTATTGTAGATACTGGAAATAATGATCTGCTCTCAAGCAGGTAGCATCCACTGATCATTTTACATGACGTGGGATATATCATATATAGCACACTATAATTAATACATAATTATTATACAAAATACAATAGTACAACCTTGTATCATTTATGTAGTTTACAATGCCATTGGTTATTACAAGATATATAATTAAATATTTACATCTAAATACAACATTCATTATAGTTCAGCAATATTATACAAACATTTATCTATTAGAAATGATTTTAGAGTAGCTTTAAATTTTGAGTCTGTCCTATTTTTAACTGCTAATGGTAATTTATTATATAATATAGCTCCTATTTTATATGGGTCCTTATTGGTTTGACTTTTATTCGTGCTCACCCTATGGTAATCATTTGCACTTCTTGTGTCATATTTATGGCAGTCTTTATTGAAAACGTTAAACTTCTTTTTTTCTTTAACAAGCATAATAGTTCTGAACACATAAAGTGAGATCACAGTTAGGATATTTTGAGTTTTGAATGTTTCCCGACAGGATAGTCGAAAATGAAGATGGTATATAGTTCGTATGCATTTTTTTTTTGTATCTTTAATAATCTGTCCATGTTGGTTTTACTCGTTCCCCCCCAAATTTCAATTCCATATGTTAAATGCGGGTAAACAATGCCATAATAAGCTGATTTAAGAATATTAATGTCACCATATTTTGCTAACTGTCCCAATAGGTACAGCCCTGAGTTCATTTTATTACAGAGTATTTCTACGTGTGTATTGCATATCTCATATTATTTTGTTCACTGACCTCAGCTTAGCCTCAGAAGTCCCTGTTCTAATTCTCATAAACTACAGGAGTACACTGATAACATCATCCAAGAAATCACAAGGATTCCAGTTGCTACAAGTTTTTTTTCCCCGGATTGAAAGCTCTACTACATACTAGAGGAATTCTAATAATATTCTTTTTTCTTCTTTTTTTACCCTTCCATTATGTATCACAAAACACTGAAAGAGTCATGAACTAGGACATTCTTGAGTAACCTTAACAGATTATCATACCACCAGATGCTTCCAAATAAAAACAGAAAGAAGCTAAACAGTTCCTGCTGGTCAGTCTACAGCAGACAATGAGGGCAACAGTCCTCAAAACATGCCCTAATTGTCCATTATATACGAGGATGATCCCAAAAGTAAGGTTTCCAATTTTTTTTTTAAATATAAAGAAACGTTTATTTGCAAAAATAGTTTTGAAGCTTAAACATTTTTCTATTTTTCCACATAATCGCCATTTTGATTGATGCATTTTTGTAAATACTGTGGCAGTTGTATGCCCATGTCATACCAGCCCACTGCCATGCTATTGAAGAAGTGTTTGACCTCATCTTTCACTTCGTTGTCATCACTGAAGCGTCTTCCAAACAAGTGTTCTTTCAACTTGGGAAGCAAGTGGTAGTCACTGGGTGCTAAGTCCAGACTATAGGGTGGATGGGTGATGATGTCCCATCCAAACTGTTGCAGAAGATCCACGGTTTGAGGGGCGGTATGAGGGCGAGTATTGTCATGGAGAAGCTTATTGCCCTTGCTCAACATTCCTCTTCTTCAGTTATGAATTGCCCATCTGAGTTTTCTTAATGTCTGACAGTATCTGTCATCATTTATCGTTGTCCCAGGACCCATAAAGTCAATCAGCAATATCCCCTTCTGTTCCCTAAACACAGTTGCCATGACTTTACTGCAGACTGTGTTCTTTTGAATTTTCTTGGCTTGGGTGACTCGGAATACCGACACTCACATGATTGTTGTTTGGTCTCAGGTGTGAAGTGGAAAGACCAGGTTTCTATTGAAGGTGACTATTGAATCCAAAGGGTTGTCCTTTTCATCTGCATAGTGTTGAAGAAATTGGCAGGGAGTTTCAGTGCATTGCCTTTTGTGGTCTTCTGTCAGCACTCTTGGGATGCATCTTGTGCGCACCTTCTGAAATTTCAACTCTTCAATCAAAGTCCAATGAATGGTCCATCAAGAAATATCAGGAACAACAATGCAGAGCTCATCGAGAATGACTTGTCGATCGTGAAGCACGATTTTTTCAACCTGTACGATTTTCTTGTCAGGAATTGACAGTCTGCCACTTCTTTCCTCATCATGAATTTCCGTACATCATCTGCAAACTCTCTACACCACTTGCGAACATTTTTGACATCCATACAAGACTCTCCATACATTTCCATCAACTGTTGATGAATTTTGATTGGTTTAACCCCTTCTGCACTAAAAAACTGAATAACTGTGCGAACTTCGCACCTGGCGGTAGTGGCTAACAGGAGCTTCATTATAACTGGCTGCCAAACCAAGACTGAGGGCTCCAACAGATGTGCAGTAGTTTCTGTAGAGAGTGGAGGGGGGAAGGAAAAAAGCAGTATGACCAACATCCATGCATCCAACTCCAGCACTTTGCAGATCTTACTTTTGGGATTACCATCATATGTGAATTTAATGTTGCAAAATCAAGTCTATATTAATTTGAGAGGTAGAACTGGAACTTAAAAATTCAATGCCACAACTGGGATTTGAACCACAGACCTTCCGCTTACTGGGTGGCTGCTCTAACCACTGAGCTACTGTGACAAACTGCCAGAATGGCATTAAATTCTCAAACCAGTTCGTATTTCTCCTGGTAAACCACAATACCACACACGGCTTGTGTGTTTAAAAACACCAACAGTAAGTTTGTTGGCATAAATAAATAATTATATTAATTTGTTTATGAAAGTGTAATTCCCTATTCACAATTCCTACTGCTTCAAGATGGTGTTCAACAACTGAACATAGGAATGTTAAAACAAACATCTCCTTTTGAAGGCCTTTAATAGTCAAGCACAGCATAACAACAAATGTCTTACCCTTCCTTGTGTGCAGTATCTGGAAGTTTCCTCATGATGGTCTCTTTGATCACTTGGTCAAGGATTGATTTTGGCTCCTCTACTGGTAACAGTAATGTCTTGCCCAAGTGCTGGTTATACTGCAGACACCAAGCCTCACCATGTCCATTACTACAGTACTGGTGGATAGTATCTTGACTCAGACGCAACCAGACGCCATCGTCATTATGGATCTGTAAAGTGGCCAAACATCCTTAGGGCATCTTTGTACACCTTCAGATTTTGACTTTCTCTACTGTTTACATCTTAGAAATAGAGGAAGTTTTGCACTTCATCCAAAAAATGCTTTATCAAGATTTCATCAGAAATGTGTGTTTTGAAGCCCCTTGAATCTCAGAAAAGCTAAAACCACTTTTAAGAAAGGTTGGTGTCTGCCTGCCTGCCTATGTGCCTGCTGTGTGTCTGTGAACATTATTCTAAAACAAAATCTTTAATAAGTAAAAAACTGATATTTAAACTTTGTATTTACGTTCAGTATCTTACAAAGTTGCAATATAAAGATTTTCAAGAAAATCCCCCACCCCAAACCATCATTTACATGGAAAAATGTTTAATATTTTGATTTTCCCAAAAATAGCTCTAATGACTTTCATTAAAATAACACATGATAACACTTTAATAACTGGGAAGGCTCAGCTCTTGCACAAAGTTTCTTTAGGGAGGGGATAAAGGGATCTATACCACAGGTATACGTATATTAATGCTAGCCATAAATTTACCACAAAATCACAAATACTCTCAACAAATTTATCTTAATTCTTTCCATAACACACAGAATCAGAGGGAGAATAGGACATGCTGAGCATATACATGACCTTGCTTACCTCATCTATGAATGCTATAGTGCCATTAACATGAACAATACCAATCTGTTCACTCTGCAGTGATGGATGTGCTCTGATTCTTAGACCGGCACTATTCTTGGCAACAAATTTTCGTAGTCGACTTGGCTGATGTGGGGCTTTCTTCACCACACTTTGAGTCGGGGGAGTCATGCCTTGTGGTGGCTCCTTTACTTCCACTTTGTATACCTGCAAAGGGCACATTGTCATTCAACATATTTAATAACATATTCATTGCATTGAATGTCTTTATTTATTAACAAAGTAAGTGGAAATTAAAACATATAAAACTCTACTCAGTAATATTATGAAAATTTCACTGTTTTTAATACTTCTGATCTCCAGGATCACAGTGGCCATAGTCCTATACTAATGATTGTATCTTCAAAACTTTTCTGAATTAATTTCAATAAGGGCAGCGCCATGGTCAAGTAGTTAGACCATTCATCTATCACCTAGGAGGCCCGGGTTCAATCCCAGGAATCCACATGTGGTATTCATGGTGGACAAAGCGCCATCTGGGCAGGTTTTCTCCGGGTTCTCTGGTTTCCCCCACTACTCATTCCACTAATTGCTCCATCATCAGTTTTCCAATCATTCATTTTGCCTGCATTTCATATCATGCCCTTCCTCACTATCATATCACCCTCTTCCAGGTCTTCACTCCTCTGCTCCCCAACAGGCGTCTGACCCTAGGCACGAGCTTGTAAGTCTTAGAGGGTGTAAGTCCTACATAAGGGGAGGGTAATCAGGTAAAGAAGAAGAATTTAAGTAAGAGATCAGCTGTATCTACTATAGCAGAGTCTTGTTGAAAATATGCCTATGCACACCCGTGGACAAAAAAAATGAGTCATCAGATTCTATATGTCAATCGAAGGGCTTCATGTATCTTCATTAAAGCTGTGTTCACAACACACACAAAAGAACTGTATAATGGTCTGTGACTGATAACACAATGGTTAACTTATGAGTACTGAAAACAAAACGCAGAATAATGTTATGGTGGCCGAGAGGTTAAGAAGGCATTACTTCCACTCATAAGTTCCTACCTTCAAACCCTGCATCACCTGTCTTTTTCTTATGTTTGTTGATTTTATGACTGCATATGTAGAACATAATATTGAATTAATATAACTTAATATAACGTTAATATAACTTTAAAGTTGTGTGCTTATCTATGCACACAAAAACATAATTCTACTAATACTTGTGTTAAATAAATAAAAAATATATATAAATAAACTATCATCTTCTAAAACAAAAACACAAAATATCAAAAATAAACATAATTAATATCATGTATAAACCCTCAGCACATGTAACTGCCCTCAACCTTTGGGGCATAGACAAAATTAAATGCCTGCAGTAATGTGGACAAGAAGCTTCTTGAATTTCTGCCCAGAATCCATCTTTTTTCCTTTGCCCAGCTACAGGAAAATTGGAGTGCAGCTCCCTTTTCACCTCAGCTCACGCATTCTCAATACGGTTCAAATCTGGTGAAAAGGGAAACCAGTCTTCTACTCTAACATCCTCCTTCTATGAGAACCAATTTTAAATCTTTCAAGATGTGTGAACAGGATGATTATCCTGTATGAATTCAATAATTCCATCAGGATATCTCATCCTCACAGAGGAAACAAAAATATTCTGAAGTATTACTGTGTACTGCACACTGTTCAGTGTATTGTCAAATTGCCACAGCACAGCTAGACCATCCCTTGACATCCAGCCCCAACATGATACAGACATGCGACCATGATGAAATTATGAAGTCATGTATTTTGCATTGTAACGGGACTCCTTTGGATGATAGACACTTTTCCCTTACGTGTGGAAGAAAATGTTACCTCATCTGAGAATATCATATTATTCCAGTTACAGTTGGCATTTTCCTCTGTGAATGCAAGGCGAAACAATCTGTGGTCAGCTGTCATGTTGTTTTGTAGCTGCCGTTCACACATGAAATCCTGCATCATTTACACGTCGCGGAGCTGTTCGAAGTGATCCAGGGAAATCTGAATTTGCCTTCATTTCAGAAGCAGTTTGGAAAGGGTTCCTCTCTGCGTCTGCAATTAAAGTTGCATCCGTTTCTGGAGTTGGCATATGTGTTCTTCCTGAAATAGGATGACAGTGTTCAATTCCTCCCCCGGATAATGTCACCCACCTCTATGCTGTAGATGCAAGAACTACAATATAAGCTGCAGCTTCACAAGCAGAAAAACCTCCCACTTTGACCAGTGCAAGGAATGACTTCCTTGTGTGCACATTCTGCCATTGTCAAGCGTGGCATCATTCATTGAGAGAGAACTGTGCCTGTGTGAGGCATTTGCACACGATTATATGCACCACACACTTTCATGTGCAGCATATTGCTGTTCGGTAGAATAACCATTAAAGAAGCATCATAATAACTATCATATTATTATTTATTTATGCCAAAAAACTTAATGTTGGTGTTTTTAAACACACAAACTGTGTGTGGGCAACGTTTGAGAGGTAGAACTGGAACTTAAAAATTCAATGCCACAGCTGGGAAAAATACGAACTGGTTTGAGAATTCAATGTCATTCTGGCAGGTTGTCACAGTAGCTTAATGGTTAGAGCACCCACCTAGTAAGCGAAGGGTCTGTGGTTCAAATCCCAGCTGTGGCATTGAATTTTCAAGATCCAGTTCTACCTCTCAAACTATCATATTATTTACTCCACCAAATATCGTGTATGAAATAAGTACATTTAAAAAAACTAGCCACTACTTCATCAACATCCTTAAGAGAAGAAAAAAAAGTTGTTTTCTACATGTAAGAAGCGAACCTGTGACCCTCACCACAGGAGTAGCAGGTTTAGTAATGCCATACAATCCAAACTGTATCCTGTTCTGTCTCATTAATATTTGTAGTTAAAGAAGCTAAAGTTATGTATTTTGTTATGATTATTGATCATATGCATTGGTAATATTAAGATTTAGAACTTATGTCAGCTTATTGCTGCCACTATACAACTGTATCGCAGATGGTGTAAACAAGGTGCTGCGCCAAGTAGGACTTACACGAATTTGGCGTTCCAGACATGACTCATCTTTTTTGTCCATGGGAGTACATTAAATATCATACAAGTATTCCAGGAATGGTTTGATTATTGTATCCTTGTACCTCAGCCCATTAACTGTATACTCGAAGAATATAGGCACTATAATTTAGTATAAATTCACAGCACACCAAACACCACTCTTCTGGTCATGCAATGGCATTTTGTACACAATACTGGGTTTCTCTGCACACCAGTATCTGTTGTTTTGTGGCGACATATGGTTTAAAGAAAACCATGCTTCATCTGTGAAAAGAAAGTTAACTTTGAGCCCATACAGCCATCATTAAGTTTATCCAACACGCAACTGCAGCAAGATCCCTAGACCTTACGGTATGCAACTTTTATTTACAGGGGACTTAAAAAATGAAGTGTATTAGAACAACCCACATTCATTGGAAGAACTGAAAGACAATATCATAGGAGAAATTATTGCAATTTCAGAAGAAGAATTAATGTGTGTTAATGGAAAACTTACCACCTCAGAAACTGCATTTAAGCCCTTGGTGAAACATCTGCTATTGCAACATTGTTTTTACTCAGTTGAAGAGTTTGTAAATACTTTTCTGTGAACCCCTTCTGAGTGTGTAATTTATTATACTTGTTAAAATACTTAAGAAATGATGTTAATATTTTGTTTTACACACCCAATATATTCAATATCATGTATTTGATCTAAGAATGAATAAATTTGAAATTTGAAATGTTCTTAAAAGGTCTGAGAGATGCGTGGCAGCACAAGGACATCATTTTCAACACCTTCTGTGGTAAAGGTATGTGGTTATTGTACGCATGTAAAACTATGTGCTTGAATTGCCAACACACTATGCTCTTAAAGTCAGGGTCTGTGAATATTCCACTTGGTTAGTAGCCCGCATGGTCCTGCAACAGCCGGCTGGAGTTCAGAAATAAGGTGCTGTACATCTCATCAAGAATCTGGGAATGTTTAAGTCCTAGCACTTACAGTGCACTCATCAAGGGCATAATCACCACACTGCACCTTAATTACATACATATACCATAATGAAACCTGATTTACTATGTATCAACTTTCTATAATGGTACATAAAATGACACAATTTGCTTAAGATAACAAATTATACTTTTATACTCACTTTAAGTTAAAACAAAAAATCTTTTATGCTATTGGGACTATATTGAGTATATTATCCATATAACTGTAACTCATCTCAACAACTTTTTTTGTGCTATTGAGTACAGTCCAGATGATTCAGCTACAAATTAGAATCATTCAATCACTGGTTTCTTTGGAAGGTACGATGTAAAGCAAATCATTTGATGAAATATTAGCAACTACAGAACCCTCTGGCCAAAATTTCCAAACTTATTGTAATCACTTACAGTTACACTTGCCGTGAAAGTGTTAATTGTTGTGAAAAATTACAACTTAAAGGTTCCCTAAAATAAGGTTGTAAGGCACATTTTGGGGGAAGTGGAATCTTTTATTATCATTAACATAAATAAGACTGAAAAATTCAATACCATAAGCTAGGAGGTGAACCACATATTTTCAGCTTTCCATACTGTTGCTCTAACCAACTAAGTTACTTTGGCACTGGAAAAAAGCATTGACCTTGATCCCTACCCGTCATTACTCCTCCCTCAATCTCCTCAGTTTTCCCACTACTTTCTAACGTTACGTGTCATTAAGTTTATCGTATGTGTTTAAACTGGATTGTTTTTGCATTTTATCAATGTGTTTGGGAGTGCAATTTAGTACACAAGTTTAAAACGACATTAAAACAAAAGAAGGTTGTGGTTTCAACGGATAAAAAGTTGGATGCTATTAATCAAATTGATACAGGAGAAACATTGAAGAAAATAGCTGCTGAATTGTACACCAACTGACAAACATTATGGCGAGCATCAACCAGACACCACTGCAGCTGAACTATTAATGATAAAGCATTTGCGTGACTGTACCTTGTTCAAACGCCACATGTGTTTAAGATAGAAGACTAAGGATCAATTCTGTGTTAAGAAATGATGTGACTGTGATTAAGATTTTTATATTTTTAATGTCTTGTAAACAACATACTATGTACTGTATATAATTTTGTTACAAGACTGTTTCTTATCATCATAAACAGTAAGTCTGCTTATTTAAGTATTTAAGAATTTTGTTTTGCTTACTACCCACCTAACCCGGATTATCTGGATTTTTTATTTCTGGGATTGCTTTTGGTCCAGTTAGTCTAGACAAATAAAGTTTTAATGTATACGTGAAATCAAATTATATTAGAATAAAAGTGGTTCATTTTCACATTGACTCTACAAGTAACTGAACTGATGTGTTCCTCAAAACTTTTTATTGCTCCTTTTTCCTTTTTTTGCACTTAGTCAATTCTAATAATAACCTGCTTTTAAAATCATTTTGCCCTTCCCTCAAAAATATTTTGTGGATGCCCTTGATCCTTACCTCTTGCATATCATAGCCATCAATGGTGACTAATACTGAATACCATCCAACACTTCCTGGTGTCCATGTGGCACTGTATGTACCATCAGAGTTTGGCCGCACCAGCATGTTCTCGCTTGACCTCTTCACAGCAGGGGATGTGAACCTCAGCTCCTCAAATGAATAATTTTCATAGGCCTGGAAGACAAACAATATGAAGCTGATACTACCAATTCACAAATATCCTTCCACCATATAAATAGTTACTTTTCTATCTGCATTATGTTAGGAATGTTTTTGAACATGAATGTTGACTGAATTTATGCCAAATATACAACATTTTCACATTTTCCAATTTTGCTGCCATAACGTATTAAGTTTCACAGTACTACTTTCATCCTAATAGCCTCTGATCTCCATTCTTTCAAATATCTGCAAAAAAGTAATTTTAAGTATCCTGAGTACACCTCAATTTTTTGTTTTAGTACAAGCTATTTTCATTTCTTTTAAGAAACAGATTTGCTTCTGGTATATAAGAAGGGACTTTCGCTAGAAAATAAAAACTTTGAAATAAAAAGTAGGCACTTGAGAAATCATGAAAAGTTATTTTCTTTAGTTTTAACAATTCCATTCACAGATGCATTAGTGGACAGAGGTTTTTCGTGTTTGAAAAAAATTAAATTGACCACTAGAAACACAATATCATCACAAGGCAGACACATATCACTAGGAAATATTTCAGTCTTAGAGAAGGAAGTTTTATGTCCACTTGTAAGGAAACAGCCATTTTATGACTTCATGGATAACTTTGCTGCCTTCAAAGATTGGAGTGACCTTAATAGGTGAGTCTTGCATAATAATTATTATGTATCTAATTTCCCCCCCACCCCTAACCCAATATTTCCATTATCTTTTTTTTTATTAAAGACTACAGTCTTTCACCTACATTTTAAAGTATGGGCTGCCACTGAATATAATGAATGAATTGCAAATTAGTTAGGTCTGATTTGAAAACCTATTGAAAAAACAAAAAAAATCAATGCACAGTACCATAATTTAAACACTGTGTTACACATTAAAATGCAAAATCATTTAAAATATTCATTTTCAGCCTCAAAAAGGGACTCGCTAGTAACTTAAATTCGCAAAAACAAAAGGTTAAAATGTTATGTTGTTATCATCACTTAACAATTCATTATAGACTGTCTGTGATATTTGAGTACTCAGTGTTCTGTCTTCTCCACTCAGAGACCCCAAGTTCGATTCCCAGTTGAGATGGGAGAGTTCTTATTTAAGTATAACCATTTCCTATCCTCTGCAAAGTCTGTAAGCATGAATGTGAATACATTTCACGATAAAAATTCATAAAAATTACCAACACTGATTATCTACACTTCACATCTTCCAAGCCCCCAAGAGAAGCATAAAAATGAAGGGGGCTATATGAATGAAACAGCCAAAACAGAAAAGAAAATCATCACAAAAAATGAAAAATCATTAATTCCATTAATCATGTTATATAGTTGCCTAGAAAATGTTTCAAATTAAGCAATACATGCAAACTGCACAAACAACACTGATATCTTTGCCGTAGGTTTGCATTTCAAACAGATCTCACAGTGATACTTAGGAGCTTAAGCAGAAAAAGGAATTAAACATTTTTAACCATGGCATAGTAAAGCAAATTTCAACCTGAAAGAACTTAAAACATGCAAAATGAATATTTTGGAAAAAGTTAATGCTGCCAAAAATAATTAAATTAAATTGAATGTTTTAAAATGTCTATCTTTCCTGTGCTAACTTTAATCTACCAGGTGAATCAGCTGACCCTATTTTTTCATATCTATGTAACCCACAGATTATAGTCTTACTTGAAAACATTGTTCCATTTATCAAGCCAGAATTTGTTGTACTGTGTCAAATATGGTTAATTGTTATTTATTTATGCCAACAAACTTACTGTTGGTGTTTTTAAACACACAAGCCGTGTGTGGGCAAAGTTTGAGAGGTAGAACTGGAACTTCTTCTCAAACTTTGCCCACAAACTTGTGAGTTTAAAAACACCAACAGTAAGTTTGTTGGCATAAATAAATAATAATTACCATCTGAAGGTTATTTAATCCTGGAACATAAAGTACTTACAATAGTAAGTCACCATTGGGATAATTTGTCTCTGATGTGAGACTGCCTTTGTGGTTTACCAGGAGAAATACGAACTGGTTTGAGAATTTAATGCCATTCTGGCAGTTTGTCACAATAGCTCAATGGTTAGAGCAGCCGCCTGGTAAGCGGAAGGTCTGTGGTTCAAATCCCAGTTGTGGCACTGAATTTTTAAGTTTCAGTTCTACCTCTCATGGTTAATCGTTCTTGTGTCTATTCTGATAGTCATGACCTAAAGTTCTGTGAACCCTAATAAGCTGCCAAGAACTAAAATACGAACACCTTTTAGGAGATTAGCAAGTGACTTGATACCTAAATGTTTTGTGTGAAAAAGGTCAGTAGAGGTTCTGGTCGAGTGGGCTTGACATCAGTCTGCAGTGTAGGCTCAAACCACTCCTTTTTGAAATGGTTTTTCTTTAATCAGTAATCATCACATTGCACGTACCTACTAACCAGAAATGAAAAAGGTAATATAAAGTAACTGCAGAAAAATGGTTACAATATTAACATTTTATCACATTTGCAGTTATATGTAAGAATAAAGTGAGATCAAAAGGCACTTGATTAATGAATAAGTGCTCAAACCGCATTTTCATCTGTTTAATGTAATGTATTTGTAATTTGTTTTCTAATACCTTATCATTGGCCAAAAGAAGTGAAATGGAGGGTAGTAAATAAAAAAGAAAAATAATTTTAACCTATTACTATTGGTTCAAACACATGTCCTCAGAACATTGCTGCGACCAAAACGTAATACATAATTCCTCTCGACCATCACAACTCTGTATGGACTAATCTTTTGAACTCCAATGCTAGTTCAGGATTACGGGAACTAGCCATCCTTCGTAACATTAACAGTGTGTTGCATGTCATTAGTGATAGTTTGTGATTCCATTGGTGTTTTATCTTCATTAATAAACAGGGCACAAGGTATTATGCTTGGTATAAAAACTAGTAAGTGCCTTGATTTATGCGGATCACTGAATTACTGTACTGTACTATTAAACACTTGATGTGACTGTACAACTCCATCATGAATATAGGTGTGTCTTTAATTGGTCATAACCTATCACTATCCCTTGGCATAGATCCGCCATTTTGTTTTAAATCAGTTTGAAAGTGAATTTATTACAATTGATTCTTATCCATCAGGAGTTTTGGGAGGCATGCGTCGAATGTATATTGTGAAAAAAAGTTTATAAACTGTGTAGAAATCTCTGAGTGTAAGAGTGTGATGTTTTTGGAATTGATTTATATCTTGCACACCTTTTGTTCCTTAAATCACTTATTCAATGAGATAGTAAGTTGCCTTCAAACTAAGTCGATATGTAAAGTGTGGAGTGCACGGTCAAGATAGACTCAAGGAGCACCTTCTTGGTGGGTTGCATCAATTTGAAAAATATAGGGACAGGTCATTAACCTGGTATATGAGCATCTTATGCTTTCCCAATCACATGAAACATAGTAAGAATGATAGGTCTTAACAGAACATTCACAGCAAATTCAAGAATTCATGTCAAATTCTCAACATTTGTATTGTCATCAGAGTCCTTAATTTATTTTTGAGAAGGTAAAAAATAATCTTAAATTTTCTGTGTAACTCAAATTGAGTTACAAGCTATTTCAAGAGGTTGTTAATAAGAACTATTACTTCTACAATAATAAATAGTGATATAAAGCTTACTCAGATTGGAAAATAAATACATATTTATAGCTTCTCCTGGTGTGCACATTTTACTTTCTATACCATCTACCTATAGTAGGCAGAGGAAGCATTGTATTCCACCAAAACATTCAGTATTGTGATTTCACCAGAAAATATTTTGGAGTCAACTGCACTCGATCCCTCTAAAAGAGAAGGAAATATTAGAAAAAGAAAATTAATTTTTTTAAAAAAAAGGTCTATGTCTGAATATCTCTCTAACTGTCTGCCTGTGTCTGATAAGTCAGGTAAATGTCATAGTTAGTACTTAAATGCAGCATCTAAGGATGCAAAATTCTCACTATGCAATACTACCATTTACATGGAAACTTTTTCTATAGTTTTATTTCCTTAATAGCAACTTGTAACAATTTTTGGACATTGTTATGAGAAATAAATGCATATATTGAATTTTGTGAATAGCCTGTGAAATCCCCTTTATTTAATTGAATTTTCTATAATCTATCATTCACTATGTAGTTACATTTCATTCATAATGCATCAGTTCAAGTTTAATTACATTACCCAGTATTAAAAAAATTAGTTTATATCGATGTTATCTGACATACTCTATAGATATAAAAATACTGAATTTAACAACAATAACAACAAGAGTGGACCATAGATACATGAGAAAGAAGATGAAAAATGCATCTAGATAGCAGAAGAGTGAATCTTAGATACACTAGAAAAAAGATGAAAACAGCATCAAAGTAGTAGAAATGGAATTCCTACAAGCCGTAAGAGGACAGAATGCCAAATGAATAAATAAGAGAATTAAAAATGTATGCAATAAATGACAAATTTTACACAAGAGACAAAACCGGAGACAAGATCTGCAATGAATGTATTGAAAAAATGGCCTCGAAATATTCATCCTCAGGAAGAAAGAATGTAGGATGACTGAGGAGAAGATAGGAATGAAACCATAACAGGCCATAGGGTAAGGAAGAAGAAAAGTAATAAAAATAATACTAATGATGATGATGGTGGTAGTGGTAGTGGTAGTGGTAGTGGTAGTGGTAGCGGCGGTGGCGGTGGCGGTGGTGGCGGCGGCGGCGGCGGCGGTGGTGGCGGTGGCGGTGGTGGTGGTGGTGGTGATGATGATAGTAGTAATACAGCTGAACCTGATTTATGCGTATGTCAAGGGGAAGAGGGAAGATTACTTGTAACTCAGAACTGCATCATATTTTGTTTAAAGAAAAGGTCTACATATGTAAAAGTTTACGAACAACAAAGATATGTACGAAGAAAGCAGTATATTGAACTTGGTCCTGCTTTAAAGAAACCAATTTGGCTTGTTTCATTTTTCTTACATTAAGTGCATACACTTCATTGTCTTACTGATGACTGCACCCAGGGTGGTATAAGCAATTCCTAAGTCTGAAACAATTTCAGTTTTGATTTTGTGTGGATTAAGTTCCACCTCTTGTATGAATTGTACTATCTGATCTAGTGTATACCATTTCCATGGCTCATTAAACGCAATTGAGAACTGAAAGACAAAAGCACTGTTCAACAATAAACACCAGATACCAAAGATTTTTATGTTTACTTCTAGTTTGTTGCTCTACATTGTCGCACCCAAAGCCGCCGACTCTGCCAACAAACATCTTTGTCATTTGTTTCTGCAGCCGAAAGCCGCAGGCTCAACTTGCATCTTTGTCAACAGAGATAAGAAAATGCGTCTGGAATTTCTTTTAGGATCGTGCCGTATGCTGATTATAATTACGTTACACTCAGTTATGTTTTACTGAAATTTAATCTGTATAACAATAAATTGCATATAAATAAGGTTCTATTCACACGTTTCTAAATTACATTTTGCTGGGACCTACAAAAATTTATGTATAAACATGAATTACTGGGAACTGGGTTACGTGTAAAACAGGTTCAACTGTAATAATAATTCAGCATATAAGCAAATTTTAGCCTTTAATAAAACCTGTACTCTTATGGATCATGCAAACACTTGCAGACACTAGCAGCATACTTGATAAATTTTAAGCAAATAAATTTAAAAAATTCAATAAGATCAAACCTTTCCAAATTGCATTTTTCATCAAATAAATGAATCCGATTCGAACCTGAAAGAAGTGATCTGATATTGAATTTTTAAAAGTACACAAAAGCATGCCCACCTTCATTATAGTGATTGCATAGTAGCACATTTTGTCTTTAACAGTGACCTCATAAGGGATATCCAGTGAGGGATGAGCATGACCACCAAAGGTCAAGGCATCTGGCTGGCTGACGCGTCTCATCTTGCGACCCTGATCTGAGTCACCAACTTCTTTCTTGTCAATAGGCACTGCTTTTACCTCAATCTGCAAAAGTAGCAACTGTCATCATTTTCCCACACACCTTTTAATACAAAATTTCCGTTTTTGAAAGCTTGAAACATTTTTTAATCTTGAAATAAATTATTAATTTCTAATTCTGCACTTGCAAAGTAATGCATACCTTGAGATTAGGCACATGTACGATATCGCCATACTGATCCTTGGTGACCACGGTGACGATGGCAGGCCAACCACACCGCATATCATCCTTGCTGTACAGGACTTCACATCTGGAGGGATCCACATACGAATCAGGCTGCAGCCACCGGGAGAGCCTGCCCCCGCTGGTTCCTGGCACACAGTGCACCAGATCCTTGAGGAATGTACGCTCATTGGAGTGGCAGCTGCAAATTAAAAATTTACTCTTGGTAAATCAATCGACACACTCCTTACGTTATATCTTAAACTGATGTGCATTTTGCAATTTAGTAAATAAACACATATTGTAACTTATTATTTTAAACTTATTTTACATGTAACTTGCAGTACAAATGATCTTAGTATATAATGCCTCTGAGCTCCATAAATATTACTTTTATAAACGGTAACTTAACTCCATTGTCAAAATCTATAACTTGTTTTGTCACACTGGTATCAGGAGCGGGGTTTGTCAAATTGTTATTTGTTACATTGGTGTCTGAAGTGCGATGTGAACGCCACGATGGAGTGAGATTCAAAAACCACAATGGAGGCAATGTTGGAAAAGTTATTAGCCCGAATGGAGAAGATGGAGTCGGAAACGAAATCCGAGTGAAAAACGTAAACTCCAGAATGGAAGAAATGAGAACCAAAGTAAAAACACGGAAATCCTGGATGGAAAAGATGAAAGCAGATTTGTCCGAGATGAAGATGGAACTATCGGCGAAGACTGACGGAGAACTGGTCGGCGCGAAGGAAAACGCGGAAGAACTGGGCGGGAAGGTGGGAGACCTCTGCCAGCGCGTGGACGCCATGGAGGACATCGGTGAAAGTCTTAGCGCTCTAGAAGGAAAAAATCTGATGTGTTGCACTCACATGACTTTCTCTACTCTTGTACTAACCATTCTTACAAACTCTTATTCCTATATCTTCTTCGTGTTAGTTAAAATAAACATTTGTACAAATTATCTTATTGCTTATTTCCTTGTAGGTGCAAGGGGAATATTGGAATACAGTAGGCTTTGTGCGATAGTCAAATCTTTTAAAGCTTTGAGATTCCGTTCTCTTTGTACACGTAACATATAAAAAAATGAACAACGATGACCCATTTCACGAAAGTTCCAAGTTTTCCGAAACTCACACACATAACAAGGTATATCTCCGAAATGGTTCACCCTACAAGAAAATTTATTGAGACATAAATTGTGTATTTTAGCAAGATCTACATTTTTTGTATAGTATAATTTGGTCTATCTCTAACCGTTTACCAGTTATGCAAAAGTCGTCCAGAGTAAATGCGACTACAGGGGCTATAGCCAGAAAATTCAAGATATACATTTCATTTGTCATAAAAATATCTCAAACATATGACATTTTAATCAAAATCGTTAGAGCCATTTTCAAGAAAATCAAAATTTTCGAAAAATTTTCCATGTAAAGGGTAGTTTAGGGTGGGGCTATTTTCTTCAAAATCTTCGTGTCACATCCTTGAACGACATTAAACTTAAATACCAACTTTGGTTTTTAACCGACTTTTCGTTTTTGAGCTATGCTGTCCACAGACTGACAGACTGACAGACACACACACACACACAGACACACACACGGACCTTTTTCTAAAAATGCTTTTTTTTGGATTCAGGGGGCCTCAAAACATGTATTTCCGGTGAAATCTCGACTTCCATTTTTGGGTGGAATACAATACTTCCCCTACTTACTAGTAGAGAAAGTAAAAATGACGGCAATGACAAGGAACTGGATGCCAGGATAGCGGGGACCTGGGGAGGGAGCACATAATGGCCTAGATAACATTTACGCCCGTCTCGGATAACAGAAGTGTACACACGAATGAGACAAAGAGCCAGCTTAGGGATGTCCGCAACGATGCCCTAGCAGTGTGTCTTGAGGATGTAGTCAACAAGGACACGTCGTGAAGAACTGTCAGCAAGGAAGCTGACAGCGAATGAGTAACGACTAAGGACCGACTAGACATGGGACATGGAGGAACATCGGAGCCATTCCAATTAGGTGACGCTGAGTGCCGTGAAGAGAATGGTGAACATCATCGTGGGCGCCAGGATACAGGGGAAAGACGTGCCGGGCACTAGTGGACACAAATGCAGCGGCGACCGTAATTCGAACGGATGTGATGGAAGACGTGCAAACGAGGAAACTGCATAGACCTTACGACATAGTGGCGGCATCGGGTGACACCTTGCCTGTGGAGAAGGAAGCTTGATTGGAGTTGACTTGGGGCAGAGCGTTATAGTTTGTGGGTGTTCGCCGCGAGGGCGGTTGAGGAGGTGCTACTGGAACTCGGTGCCTTCAGGAGTCACGAGGCGACGGTCGACGTCGGCAGGAGGGTCCTGCGAGTGGGCAAGTTAACGCCCAGATCTCCAGCGAGCACCTTGAGGTAGGCAAGGTGACCCTGGAGGAGTTTGCGGTTGGGCCTTCCAGGAGCACATTGATTGCAAAGGTGCACCAGGGAGATCGGCATGAGTTGTTTTCAGGTTTGTGCGCAGGATGGCACGCAACACAATTAGGTGAAGGGCAACCGGAAGAAGACCCTTATAACCAGCGAGGTTGCCGCAGAAATATCAAGCAGGACGGTACACATTGCCCTAACCGGAGCAAGAGGTGCTACCTAACAACATTGCCAAGGAGTGTGCGACCTGGAGAAGAGGTTCGATGGCGAAGTCTTCCGCATCCAGAGGCTTCCCCAAAAGAAGATGCTGGTGGTGCACTTGAAAAATCTGGCCAACGTTCAGGATTAAGCTAAGTCACACCACATGCCAGGCAGGCGTGCATGAAAGGCGCTCAAGGCGAAGCTCCCTCACACAACTCGCGGTGAGTAAACACAAGCAACAATGGGGCGCAGGGAACAAAGCGTTGCGAGGAAGTTCACGAGGCCTCGACTGTCGGTTTGTTACAGCTTCTAGAGCAGTGATGTCCAACCTTCTCTATTTGGAGACACGCATAGCTGCCTTTCCCCATACCATTCTATCAGTCGGAGGGTGAATCACGCCTGTAGCGTTTAGACTCACAACCAGTTAGTATCCACTGACGGACACAAACAGGCGATTTCTAAGTCATAAGTTGAATTTTCTGGAATGTCCTCAGAATGCCTTTTCATTCTGCATGATTTTGGGATAAATGGTAAACAGTAAGAAACAGACAAAAGCTTACTAAATAAATAATGTGGATCTCGTTGAAACACAATTTATGTCAAATGATTTTTTCTTTTGAGTTAACCATTTCCGAGATATTATTTATTATTTGTTTGAATTTGTCCATACTTATACTTTTCTCATATGGTAATGTGTTATTCGTTTATCTTGTGGCCTTGCACAGAGAAGGGAATTTCAAAGGCATCGCATAGTAACCAGCTCTTAAAACATGTACTATCGCTCAAAGCCTAGTGTATTCCCATATTCTCCTTGCACCTACAAGAAAATTAGCAATAAGATAATTTTTAAAAATGCTTATATCGATTAAAATATAGATAGAGAAATAAGCATTTGCAAGAATAGTGTGTATAAGCGTGAGTATAACTACACATATTTGCGAACAGTTTCCCCAAATTGAACTATATTAAAAGTCTATATCGCAATATGTTACACGACGATCACTTGATATATCTTCTAAGGTTTATGCACTTCGACTTTGTCGCCAAATATTGCTTGTTAAACGTAAGCAGTAGCAAAGAAGTCACCAATGAAGAGATGTTTGTCGCATAAGACAAAGTGCTTTCGTAAATCAAATGCAACGTTCATGTAACCAAACCGCCACTGCAATACAATACAGGGCTGGGGGTTAAGGAGTGGCAAAGTCCGCATATAGTGGAAGGAGGTAAACCCAACCTTCCCTCTTTCGCAAACTTCTGACATCGCTGGACTAGACAAAGTTCGGTGTCGAGAAATCCACGCTACGTCATTCCCGGTATAAAAGCTTGCGGGACGCAAGAGAGGGGGCAGTTTTTGATACAAAAGGGAGTTGTGAGTGTTGAACGAGACAGCAGTTGAGTGAGAAAGAGAGAGAGAGAGAGAGAGAGAGAGAGAGAGAGAGAGAGAGTGTGTGTGTGTGTGTGTGTGTGTGTGTGTGTGTGTGTGTGTGTGTGTACAGTCGTAAGAGAATTGTCGCATCGAAGTGAGTGTTGAGTGATTGTATCATCAAATTCAACTGTTAATGAGACCGAGGGAAAACTGAAAGACAGAAGGGAGAGTTTCAAGGTTACGAGAAGACAGAACAGTTGTGAGTTGTAATATCACGAATAACTATAGATTGTGCTGACGGTAAAAGAAAACTGTGTTTTAGTGCATTAAGGATTTATGAGTAAGATAGAGCACATAGAAAGGAAGAGAGGAAAGGGTAAGGAGAATTAACAAGGATGGCCAAGGATAGGGAACATAGGAGGAAATGAGTCAAGGCAGTCCCAATGCTCTAAGGCACAAGCGACAGGGTAAGAACTTAAGGATAAAATAAAATGAGAGAAAATGTAATTGAACTTCGTCGGCGATTTGTCATACTGGTGTTATAATCTTCGCAAAACTTAAAGGCATATGGAGGCGGGGCGTACTGCGGACCCCAGCGAATCCTACGCTTGCCCCTCCTACCAGCGCTGCCGAATGTGGTGCATGCATCTCACACAACCTTACGTACAGACCGTCTGCCGGTACACGCACTACGCTTGGCAACAGCGCTCTGCTTGAGCATTGGCCAGCGTTCACATGCCTTTAACTTTTGCGAGCAGTATAGGAGTGGGATTTGTTAAATTGTATTTGTTACAGTCCGATATGACCAAACTAGGTTAAAGTAAATAATACTGGTGTTCCGGTCATAAGATTTACGGCACGTAAAAGAACCCCAAGCTTCATTAAGAGGCCTCCCAGCAAAATTAAGCAGTCTTTTACATTCAATATACAATGGGACGCTGAGAATCACAACAGTTAAAGAGCGTCCATGAATAAAACCTAAAATTTATTTTTTTGCTGTTTCTAATGGGCATGGGCCATAAAAGGCATTCTAATTTCAGTTCATATATTACTGAAAGACAAAGATTTACAAACCTATGTACTATCGCGCACTTTATCTTGAGCTCTCGGATGGCATTGTCTTTTACGCAGTCGTACTTAAAATTATATCACAGGGTTTTTACAAGTTTGTCCAGATCGTGGTGACACTCGACATGCGCAACAGAGGAGAAATTAAGAAGTGACGAGTGCTGGGGAACAAGCTAGTGATATCAGAACTCAGCAGGGTTGCCAACATTTAAAAGTAAAATTATCGTACCAGCCACTCAAAATTATAGATTTGGATTCAAAATTATGGTACATCATAAACCAAATGCTACAACAATAAAAATATCAGTATAACACTTATGTAAATGTAATAGTAATGATGTTTACGGTGTCCAGTTACAAGATTGATGACCTCAACCAGTATTACAACTTTAGCACTTATGTTTCTCGTACTATTCATCTGAAAGTTCATCTTCCTCAACTGTTGCAGTATTATACAAATTTGTTGTTGGGGTAAACCGTAACATCTTCTCGGTGACTTGCAGATTTTCGGATACACCACGTTCTGTCATAAGCTGAGACGACAGAATAAGTTCATTTACCGTATCTAGCGCCAATCTGTTTCTAAGTTTGGTTTTTACTAAACCCAGTTTAGGAAAAGCTTTCGCAAGAAGCTTCTGTGGGGCAACAGATTATACAAACGAAATCACTGATAATGCAAAGGCCGCTGGTTCTTTGAAATCAGTATTTCCACCAAGGTGACACATGTGTTTAATAGCACTCCAGAAACTGTCAGGTTAAGGCATGTTCTTTGTTTCACACGGAATATCACTTATTCCGAGTTTTCTCCATTGATCATCAATTTTCTGAACAGTGCCTTTTTCATTGAGATTGGGCACTCTGGCAATAAGAGGATAACGGGAAGAAGGATTACTATGATATGAAATGGTTGCCTTAGAGTGGTGGAGACAGGCAAAAGGTGTCGCTATTTGTAATTTGTTTCATTTCGCTGGTGTGACAAACCAGTGAAAATGATATTTCGCCGGTATCGAACCATCATACATTCAAATTATCGTACACCCCCATAATTATCGTACGGGTTGGCAACCATTGTACAAACATAATTATCGTATGCCCCCATAATTATCGTACGAGTTGGCAACCCTGGAACTCAGGCAGTCACATACACACGCAGTGTATGATTACGTATCCTAAACAATTATTGTGTAGTTATCACGGTGGGAGCGAGCGGTACACTAATCCCCACCTCTGCTATTATGCAAGTGGGCACGTCTCTTCTATTGCGCATCTATGGGGAGTGTCACGACTATCTGGACAAACTGTACCTGCAGGATCTCTCAGTGTAACGCACAATACTGCTCTACACACAAACAACTTTTTTTTCACTTCAAAACAACACGATCTATCTATATACCTAGTCCAGGGGCAAACATACATCCTCCCAGGCTAAAACACGGGTGATTAAGCTACATATCTAAGTGTTTGCAGGACACTTCAATGTATTTCAAGTATGATTGATATCGGTGCAAAACTAACATGCGATTTTAGAGAAGGGTTCCTAAAAGTTTACGATTTTAGAACTATTTTTCAAAATATTGCCATTTTTGGTTCAAGGCGACCTCACCTGAAATACAGCGCTATGCATGCATTTACGATATTATACAAGGTGTTCCCGAATAGCTTGTGTATATTGTGTAGGTATATGTGTAAGAAATGGACAACAGGAAAAACAGGAAAGTACAGAAAAATAAAGCGGAGACTGCTGTCCAGGAAAACTGGCCCAATAAGATGACCCTCTAAAATACCACACCATGCACTCAGTTTACACCGATTCTGAGTATGACCCCCACGGAACCGAAGATTGCGATCTGCCCAGTATGCCATATTGTCCCGGTTTACAGTAAAACCGATACTGGTAAAGCTACATTCGTCTGACCAAAGAAGTTTGCTGACGAAGTCCGGATGTTGTTGGAGACAGTGTATAAAAATAAGTAATTCTGGTCTGAAAATAATTTTCTGTTAACTCTTGCACCAACTGAAGTTTGTATGGGTGCCACTTCTATCCTCAGAATATTCGATAAATGGAAGTGTCGAGTCCTAACTCGACTGCGAACTGTCCGATGCTCATGTGCGGGTGTTCGCGAAATAGAACTAGGACACCTTACTGACACCTATCAACGATCGGCCTTGGTGAACCGACTGTCCATTTCGTGCGTCTCCAGCCTCACTACAGTGCGCCGGAATACATGGCGTGAAGGCAAACGACGTCGGGGAAACCGTTGTTGATACAGCCTCCGTGCATTGCCAAACTCTTAGGTTACGTCTCGTTACGCTCAGTCACATTAATGCTTAAGTCGAGCCTCCATTTAATACAAAGCATTAGGCTTCACATTACATCCTGTCGCGTTAGGTCATTTTAAGCCAAGTTCATCGTAATCCCGACATAAAGCATCTACCTAACAGATAGGCTTCAGGTTTTTAATTCATAACAGACGAATCATCTTCTATTACTGCTTTAGATATTATAAAATATGAAATTAATATTGAGGATTATAAACATTATACCTTACTGCCAAAACAATGAATAATAAATACAGTATGTCAGCTAATCGAAGCAACAATTGCAGCTAAATGTTAGTACACTAAATGCACTTGCCTCGTACGGGATGGCAGTGTTGCAATACGGAAAGCTTATAAATAAAAGTACTGAAACGGAAGCACGTAGTCCTACTTAATGTAATGATGGAGGAAAATGATGCTTCACGCCGTGTGACAAGGAAGAGCAAGTGATCAAGTGAACTTGTTCAGGAGTAGTAAGAGGGGGGGGGGGGGGGGGGGGCGGAAATAAAAGTTTGGGGTTGATGTTATAAAAAGTGAAAGTTAAATGAGGAAAGAAAGTGGAGGTGATAGAGCTAAGAAGAAAGTGAGTAAGTGAAGTGTAGGAAATTATTAAACAGCAAACATAGAAAAACGAGAGGGAAAATAAATTTTAGAATGAAATGGGTAATCTAAATTAGTAATGATCTTAGGGGAAAGAAAGCATAAGAGAATTTGGTGAAAATAAGAGAATCAACAAGACGAAAGTTAAAAAGAGATAGGTTTGAACAAGGTTAACTGCAGTCAAAGAATAAATAGTAAGTACACGTCAAAAAATTATATGTAGAGAATTGCAGAGGGCTAGGGCCCCAAGTTCATGGGCAGCCCAACATGTATATGCTTTGGTACTCAATAAATTCACATTCATATTCATGATGTAATGATAGTACAGTAGAGATCTTTTACCATCCTGCTATTGTCATGTGAACATAGCGGCGGCGATTCGGGAACATTCTGTAGGTATACAGATAGTGATCACTGAAAAGCTTAATTTCGGTATGTTTGGAATAAGGTTTGGTGAAATAGGTATCTTTAAAATTTAAATGACCAATATAAAAACGTTAGAGTGAGTTGCCAGGATAATTTTTTCCACGTTTTCCCTTATTCTGAGAAGAGTCGGGTAACTATAAGCTTTACACACTCCGGGCCTTTCAACCATTTCACCATTCCGTGACCTAGTCCGGCTAAAGGACGTTTAACTACATACCTATTCTGAAAAGTGTTCATTTCAAAGCTCATTTTTCTACCAACCTCCTGCGAATCACAATTGAAATTGAAATTCGACAAACAATCTTTGTGGGAGGTTATGGAAAACAAAATATGTATATAAGTGCAATTAACACGGCAGTTTATCGCTTAAAACACTGAACAGCTCAAACAAAGTGAATATTTCAGAAACGGCACGAAAAGAGTTATTTGACGCGAACTGTGGACCATACCGCCTCAAATCCAAGAGGCGCCGAGTTCATGGGCGAGTTGTTTAGATAAGGTTTCTCCCTTATCCACAGAAGACGAATGTCCGAGAAGTCTTAAGCCCTATGGACATCGGAATCGTTTGACCATCGTCTCGTCACTCACTCATTCATTCATAGACCGATATGACCTATCGGACAGCAAAAAAGGTACATTATAAACAGCTCTGCATTATCCTCCGGATTTAAGCTTTGAATATTATTTATGGTTTCCAAAGTACAGAAAACTGACCAAGAATAAAGGACTTCATAGGTTATTAAATCATTTGAGAAATGCGGTTTATTCTTAGTGCCAAGGCCTCAAAACATATAGGTACTAGTTCAATGAAATTTAAAACAATTTTTAAAAAGTAAGAAATAATTACTTATTTCCCATGGAAAGTTATTTAGGATGGATGGATGGATGGATGGAATTCCTTGAAAATCTTCGCCTTACATTCTTAAAAGCGGCCCGATTGAAGAATTGAGTAACGTGTTATTGGGAGATGTTGGGAAGACTGTTGAAAAGGTGCTTGCTGATTTTCTGATGCGATGTTTGTTTCCAAAACAACCGTTTTTGACATGGGAAGATACTCTTCTCCATAAGTGAAGTAAAGCGGTAGATTCATCAATCCTCAGTTTACCTAAACACCTCTCGTTGACACTGAAATTACTAGTATAACTACTCTTTCCTGTTCGTTAGGCAAGCGAACTACGCTATAAACTAGCTTTGAGATACCCCAACCAGATACGAGAGCTTTACTTAACCGGAATGGATCCCGGAGCCGCAACAAAACTATCGTTTGTCTGAATGACAAATTATCCTGTAATACTTAAATAGTGTCTAGGTGCTTTAGTGACAAATCATTGTCAATTACATTTGATGCCTGCTCGAAAGCTACTTAAATGTACGTGCATTGATGAACTGATGATAGATGTTAAACACTTCTAATTAAATAATAAAATGAGGAAACGTGGCAAGAAAATCTTAGTGAAAGTTTAAAAGAAAGCTGTTTTTGTATTTGTACACACATATTATGTTAATCTTATAACTACATGGAATATTTGACTTTGTTTCTGAATTATTCCTGATTTGTTTTGTTTTTTCATATTTCCTGTATAGCGTGTTTTTGTTTAATATTCAAATCTAATGTTTAAGTACATATGCATTATACTGTATATTTCCTTGACATGTTCAATGTTCACTAGCCTTCATGTGCACAATGAGCTCGCTGAACGCAATCCAATCCAGTTTCTTGCGGCAGTAATATGCAGTATGTAATAGGTGTAATACATACACACTTATTTTATAAAAAGAAAAGTGTATGAGTGAGAGAGAGTGAGGAGTGAGAGAGTGAGTGTGTGAGTGTCTGTGTGCGTGCGTGCGTATGTGTGTGCGTAATAATTTCAAAAACCATTCAACTGGTTATCATAATTCCTTCACCAGTGAAAATCCCTATTCATTCAGACGGTCATAGGGTACATACCGGTTCCAATTGTTTAAAATTGGGGGTTAGTTTTTTCTTTCTGTTTTTCATATTCATGTCATTCGATTTCAACCGATTTCGTTGAATGTAAATATCAGATGTTATTTTTGGCACTTTATTACAAATATGGCAGATTTTTAACGCCTTCGAGCCCAAAGGGGTAAAGGGGAAGACTTAAAATATTTTAAAACTAGTTACTGAAGGCTAAATTTTGCTGAATTTGTTTTCAATGAATATTTTTGTTATAATTACGACAAAACTCGACATACCTGGGTTCCAGAATCTCCCAAAAATAATAACCTATGTTTTTATCCTATCTAGAAGAACGTTGTACTGTAAGACCCAACGGAAATTATAAACTACCACTTAACTCTCAAAAACTACCCTATTATATTTGGTAAGACAGCTACTAAAATACAATCACAACCGAAATTTTTCTAGTAGTTTTTGATTTCGGATGAATAAGTAATGGTTTACTCTAAAGCCAAACATCGTTTTTAAAATGTTTGCTTATATGTATATTACTTTTTCACCGAAAAATGGCCTGACCAATTGTTATATTTGTATATGACTTAACTTAGGTATAACTACATGAATATACTATGTGGTCTCTATTAATTTCACTGAACATATTGCTTATTAAAAATGGTCACATGATAAAGGTTAGAAAGAGCAAAATTTCGATAAATATTCCATACAAACATGATAGTGTGAACAATTACAAATATTTATACTTTGTTGTTATTATTCGCGTACTCTGGGAAATAATGTAGCTTACATCACATACGGATAAAGAAGGTACTTACTTGTGCATTGTTAAACCTCTTATTTGTGTTTTCGTTTAGGTAACACCTCAATTTCACTACCGGTTTCTAACATACCATATGATTTGTGCGTTAGAAAGGGCAGGGTGGAGGGGGGGGGGGGGAGCCGCCACTGCACTCCTCAGTGAGTGCTCCGCCTTGACTTGAGTCCGGGACACTCAGTCAGTCAGTGGCTGCCCGGCCGGCAAGGCACACGCACAGTATATCTTAGTGGATGATAGTGTTACATTGTGATGTGGTGGTGTTATTGTGGTGGTGTTGGAGTGGAGTAGGAGGTGGCGCCATGGTGTCCCACTGGCTACAATGGGTGGCGCGATAACAACAGATGCTGCCCTCATCATCGCCATCGCCGTCCTCGTCGTGGTCGCGGGCGCCGCGCCGTCCCCGACCGAGAGTACGGATGTCTCGGTCTGCCTGCGAGACGCCTGCAACTGCACAGCCGCCGCCCCCAGGTGGCTCACAGTGTCCTGCGCCTTCGACACCAAACAGGCAGGTTACCTCAATCCTATCCTTTGTCAACAACGTCCACCTTTTTATGGTATGAGTCCTGCTTTAGCAAGGACTGGCCCTGTCGCCCAATTTGAGTTACCAAGTTACCTCACTCCTAGGTCCTTCATCAACGAAGATGATCTTACGATGGTATTAAGAGTCCTCTGGTGGTATGTCATTTGCATTTGGGCGGCAAATAAGTGCCCTGGCAATTTGTTCAACACAATGTTACTTATGGTGTTGTCCTGTCAATGATTGATTCAATAGAAGCCTTGGTATAATATGCTAATTAAAGACCATTGCCTAACACTGTAATGTCGTTGTGATTGGTGGTACAGTTGAAGGTTGATGGACAGGTGAGCTTATTTAAATATAATAGCTATGTGTGGATTATATATCATACACAATCGCGAAGAACATTCCATTACTTCAAGATTCCAATCTGCTCATCTCAAACCTTTAGATACATAAAGGGTATTAAGTAATGTCTTACAATGCACATGTCAAATTAAGGAAGGTTCTATTCGACACCCACTGAAATGTCCTCTTCATTCTAACGCTGAAGAGGTTGCGCTGTAGTCGTGGAAGAACAAATGAAATCGCATTTCATGGGTAAGCAGCGACAATAACAGAATGCTTACGTTGAAACATTGCTCTGCCATGGAAGGAGTACTTTTGTGACGAGCCGGGGGAAATGTTTTAATAAGAGGGGGAAATGCAATTATGTAGTTCAAACTCTTATGTTTCCATTATCACCCTAGTACAGGCAAACGTTTATTACACTAAATGGGAGAGGAGGAAAAACTAAGAGGATAGCTTTGTCTAACATCAAAATATGTATTATCCTATTCCACCCCTACATTACTGCTATGAAACACCAGTGCTTGCTAAAGTAATATTTAGGTCTAGGGAACTTTTGAAGTGTATTTCATTGTAGCATCATTTTTCTATCAGCAAAGCCCACATTTTTCGATGAAGCAACTCAATATGCTGTTACAAGCGTTGATTCAAACCTCAAGTAGTTTATCATAATTTATATGTTTAAAAGCCATAAGAATATGACAGTTTAGATCGACAAGACCACCAATACTTTGATATACTTCTCATGCATGTGCAATCCGGGGAAGATAAGTTTACTTTGTCACTAATGATGCTAAAGTGACGATGTGGTTCATGATGAAAGCGAACTAAAATAAACGACCACCATCACATTAGCATTAAATTGAACTAACTGGAAATATAAATTAACTATCCTTAAAATAAGGTGTTTGTGGGGCAAGTAAATATAGATTTACGGAATAACACAGTTGGCGACACTGTGGAAAAACAAATGCAAATTAAGGCGATACATAAGTGGTTTAACTAAAAAATTGGCCATAGTTCACGTTCATATGGAGAATGTGGAAATATAAAACATATACCATTCACTTGTCACCCCCCCCCCCCCCCGAGTTGTACAGTATGGGCTGCCTTGGTTCTTTTAAATTCAGTAATGTATATGTATTAACAAAATACATAGTAAATTGGCCTTAATAAATAAAATGGAGCCACATGGGCCCTAGCTACTCGAAGGCTTCTAAAAAGAGTAACAACATTAAAACAGGATGGACAGCCGTGATTGGTCCAAATTGAAACTCAAATTTCAAGTGTGAAATAATCCTCAGGGTATATTTTCACTGTTTACGTTAATAGATATATAGTCGCCATGAAACAACGATACGTTTTCTTCATAAGTAAACAACCTCTATATAATGATATAAATATAGCAAAGGAACGGATCTTTCGGTTTCCCAAGTCTTATTTCAATATTCTCTTCAGTTTACTTTATGTATCACATTTTCCCAGAAAATGCAATTTACTGGTAGGTATAAGCAATTGATATAGTTTACTGCTTACAGAAAACAAAAATTACAGCTTGATACAGTTTGGTGCAATTTTCTGTAAAACCTGGAGGCTACGTTAGCAAATTATATTTATACAGTGCTTACATTTTCTGACAGCCCAGCCAAATACACGTTAAACCAAACATTCTTTCACACTGCCAGAAACCATTATCCTCCATTGTTTTCATAGCTGTTGCCCCTTCACAGATTCCATGACTCCATTCTTCCATGTTCTTCATCTCCTTAATGGCACCCATTCAAAAGCATCTTCGGTAATCTTATTCCTTATCCATCACATGTCCATGCCATATTAATTATTTCGTTGAAATATCATGTAGTATGTCTTTTTAATGTACATTTTCTGTCTTATTTCTTCGTTTCTAATTTTATATCTTCTAGCAATTAGACTTGAGCACCACCATTAATCTATTTCCAATGTCAAAATTTGTTGTTTGTAGATATTTTTGCATTACCATACTTCTGAACCATGTAAAGTTGCACTTTAACAGTGGAGTTGTATACTTTTTAGTCTCCTAACTAGCTGTTTTAAGTTCAGTATCATTTCTTCCATTAGTTGTAATTTTAATACCCAAAGAATTGTATTCGTCGCACTATTTAATAACTTCTTTATCTTTCGGTTTCAAATCTTGTTTCTCTCCTCCCCTTGCCATATACTTTGATTTTTGAAAACTAAACGCTAGTCTCCATTTGTTACATTCTTCGCATAATTTCCTGCACACATGTTCTAAATCATATTCTTGTATTAATATAAGATGATCATCTACAAAATAAAATACATTAGAGGAGGGAAAGATGATGCTGAAATGTGCCTATTAGTTTATAAGCATTACTACAATTTTTAATCAAACATGTTGCCCATAGGAATATTGCCGTAGTCTATGAATGAAAACTGAATGTGAACTGAATGTCACGTCATCTTTAGCTAGACATTAATTCTGAACGGCGCCACTGTCGGATGGAAAATTTCCTCACGAGCATTAGAGAGATAATAAATGGTCAAATTATTTCGTCTGACTTAATTAAAACTTTAATTAAAATATAAACGGAATTCCTTGGAAAAGCATTTTAAGAACGGGTGATTATAAGAAAGCAGAATAAGCTTTTCTTCTTTATTTGTCCTTTACTTTCCCTAGCACTGTTTGGTGAACAGCATGACCCAAAAAGAAATGTCAGATAAATAATATGGAACTTGGTATTTAAGTTTAGCCTCTTCCAAGACGCGACACCAAGATTTCCAATGAAATATCCCACTCCAAACTACCCTTTACATGAAAAAATGCTCGTTATTTTTTTTTTAAATAGCTCAAATTTTGTTTACAGTACCATATGTTGAATATATTTGCATGAAAATCTGGAACTTTCTGCAAATATCCTATAAAGTTCCTTTTATTCTAAGTTACTTCTTCTTTTTTTTTAATTTTGAGTAGCCGGTCAATCAGGAGATACACAAAAACTTAGTCACAAAAATCTCTTTGAAACGCAGATTGAGAGAAATGGACTTTTATTTATGGACACCCTTTAATTCCTTTGGTTCTCAGCGCCCAATTCTATATTGAGCGAGAAATACCGCTTAATTTTGCTCAGGGGCCTCTTTATCAGGCTTGAGGTTCTTTTGCTTACCATAAATCTACGACATGGGCCCAACGGCTTTACTTGCCTTCCAAGAGAAGCTATGCTAAGGATTTTTACACCCGAAAAAATCTATCGCCCTTCGCCGGGTTTGAACCCGCGATCTTGGGAACCAGAGACCAGCATGTTACTCTTGGACTACGGAGGACGACTCTTTAAAACACAGAATTTACTTAAAATAACTTTTTGTGGTATCGGCAACTACCTAGTTATTGCTTTGAATGTTTCATATTACCTATTGTAATTTTTGTAGTGCTATCACTGTTCAGTTGTTTCTCGAGAAGTAGAATGGGAGTTTAAAGCCCGCATACAGCGACCCGCTTTTTAAACATTTGACTATCGCTTCAGGCTCCTTGCAAGTACCTGCAACGAAATGTGTAATTAAACTATTTCAGTAAACGTTTATCTCGAATAACATGAAGTAAATAAAAATAAGCTTTTGCAAGAAGACTTGGAAGAGACTATATACTCGTAAAACTAAACGATAGTAGCTAAAGAGTAACGTGCGATTTTTTAATCGGAAAATATGCAGTTTTAAACGTATGAATAGACAATGAAGAAAGTCAGCCCAAGTGTAGTGATGTAATATTTCAGTATGAATGCGCCTTCCGCTCGTCGTAATCACTTTGGGCTGTGTTTATCAGTTCAGTAACACCATCTTGTGTTGACTCGGCGATGGACTTTGTTTCAGTCAATGTTTTAATGTTTACTGAAGGCAAAGCGAGCGCCGACATACATTCTTTTTTGTTCTTATGTAACGATAAATTGGCTGCTGCAGCATTGAGCGAGTGTTTTCTGTGGTGCTGTGTTGATAGGCTTTTGGAACATGAAATATGTTTCACTTTGGCTTGGCGCTGCCATGAGAAGAATTCAAGAGTATTCCTGCCACCAGAATGAAATTCAGGCATCGCATCCGTGAAACTTGTTAAAGACTCGAGAAAAACATCTTATGTGGTGCATTCGCATGCTTTTCTCTATTCAATCCTCTACAAACTATTATTACAAAAGCTTATTCTTCTAATCACTTCTTGTTCATCGAGATAAACTTACATTACACATTTATACATTTGAGTTACAAGGAGAATACAATAGACTAACGCTACACTAGTCCGATTTTTAACAACCGGATGGCTTTGAAATTCTACGCTCTTTGCATGACCACGGGAAAAAAAAAAAAAAAAACGAATAGCAGCTTACCTTTTCAAAAACACAGTAACACAAATAGCAGAACTATATCGGAAATCGTTATCACAAAACGTTTTGGCACAAATGTGCTTTAATGCCATTTAGTTTTTATGTAATAAGATTTTATATATCTCTAATGATCTACTAATTGCACAAATAGTATTCGAAATGAAGAGGATTTCACAGGCTATTCGCTGAAAATTCAAGATATATATTTTATTTGTCATGCAAATATCTTAAAACATATGGTGTTTAACTCAACTTTTTCTACGAAAGGGTAGTTTGTTGTGGGGAGAGCTTCTTGAAAACCTTTGCGTCACATCCTTGAAAGATGCTGAGATTAAATATAAAGTTTAATAGAGTTTTCATTAATGAGTTATGCTGTTCTATTTCCCCTTTCTTTGAAATCAACTACGTAACATACATCAACTGATTCCTGCTTGGCAGAGGGAATTTGTATCGCAAACTTTCCGATGAGAAAATCTGCATTTTTAACAAATATAGGATTACATATTTTAATTTTATGTTAAAATAGTTTTAAAAACCATCTCGATATTTGCAAAATTATTTAGATACATAATGAATACCAAGGCAACAATAGAATGCGTTGTTTTCTATGGCACCAGCAGCCAGGAAAGCTGTTCCACTTGCAAATAGCTAAGTTTGAATGCTGCACAGCACGGGCGCCATATCCTGCTGTGTTTATTAAAATAGAGATGCCAGAAGGGATCTGTCTGACAAATGGCAACGCTCTGTAATACCAACTTCATGTAGGTATAGAATATCCCGAATGCAAAACCATCTAAAAAGAAGTGTTTTTAAGGATAACTTGAATATTCGATTTTCTTTTTAACATTTGGAACAGTGTTCCAGTTTATTCTAGCTAGGAAAAAAAAATTGTGCGACCCAGGAGCGAAATTACTTCTGTTGAGCTTCAATAAGAATAACCATATAACCACTACTGACAACAGTGAGTAAATGAGTATGGTATAAGGGCCCGTCGACAGCTAGGCCATTAAGGTCCGAAGTCAAAAAGATAAAAACAGGGAAAAACTCACCACAGGTTATAACGTTAAAACGGGAAAGTTAAAAACAGATAAAAGTTAGAACGGTTAAAACGTAAAAACTCATCTAAAAGGTAAGAAGTTAAAAGTGGTAACTACAAGAGAGCGTCAAACGGCTGAGTTAATGTTATGACGGTCCCGGAAGCGACCACCAACAGTACACACGACAAAAGAGGCTATGTACATGTAAAAATGAACAAGAGTTCGCTATCCAGCTAGCAACATTAAACAAAAACGCATCTCTACCATTACAATTTGATTTCTTGCGATTTTTATAAATATTCCAATAATTTCTGATTCGTATTCGTAATCATACATAGAAAGGCAGCAAGCCAACACACGGCGATAATAAACTGATATGAGAAGGCAGACTACCGTTCTCTGATTGGCTAATTTCTTATGTTTGACGTAGACATAAATTTGAAGGCTTGTACAAAGAGAATCAACGAAAATCTTTGTCGGATTTTATGTAGTTTTCTGGGGCCTTTTGAGGTGTGAGCTTGACCGCTAACCTGGACACTCATCAAGTTTTCCCCTTAGATTTTAACCTCTTCAAAGGCGTGTCCTTTACTAGCCGATAAGGATATGGCTACCAATCATGAAGAGAAGTTCGTCACTCTACCTATTTCTCTTTAAGCCAATACGATCCAGGGCGAAAAAACATACATTTCGCTACTACGCCATTTTGTGAACTTTGTTGTGGTTATTGGTGTAACTATTTACCAGAAGGAGTAGCACACCCTTGCACCGTGGCCTAAAGCAGCCAATGAAATGGCCATGGTTTCGTACAACGATAAATAATGTGACATAGACGCGAGGTGCAGCGAGATTTCCTTTGACGCTCTACCTTGCAAGCTTCTCAGTTTATGTTTAATTCAATTTTTTAATATTTACGTGATTCATTGTGAACGTTTCCGTTACAATACATACCATCTAGTTTTAAAATTTATGTTATGTTTACGCTTAATTTTCATTGTGAATTGGATCTTAAAGAGTTTAACTTGCAGTGTAAAAAGATTATGTAGGATATGATAATGATGATGAATGTTGTATCCTTAACTACCCGTGGGTGGGATCCGATGGCATACCAGACAGAGTGATACTACGGTGGTTTGGTTTTACCTTTCGCTGTAAGAGAATGAAATAGTATCTTGAATCCTATTTCTACTTGTTAAAATTTTCTCGCCTTAGCTGGGCATCGAACCCGCATCTCTTTACGTGCTAAATGTTTTGATTTTAAACATTAAGAAGTAATCACAATTGACAACAAACAAGGATGCTAACGTTTTTGTATATGTTAAGACTTGCATAGGGTTCCCCACGTGGCAGGGTGACAATTATGGACTCAGATCTGTCAGGTTGCGTGTAGGGGTCGACGATCCGAGAGGAAGTACCCAATCTCTCGCACGATTAGGAAGTCAGCCTCCGTGTCACTACACTTCAGATCCTTCTTTGTGCACCCCTTCGGTTCGATCCCAGGCCGAGGGTGAACTTGTTGCGTCACAAGAGGGGTTGAGTTGGCCTCGTTCTTGCATCAAGAGTCGAACTGAGTGCTACACATAAACCCTTCCGGTTACACCCCAGGTGCGAGATAACAATGCAAGTGTGTGCGTGACTGTTGTGCCAATCTGCTGAGAGGAACAGGAAATGGCTGTCAAGAGATGAAGATCTCTACAAGATCACGCGCAAGGGTTGCATCCTGAGTGGCTTGTTCCGGTCCAGGGTGATGTGTGTCAAGAAGTGTATCGTGACAGAGGGCCTAAGTTTCAACTTCCCTCTATTATGAGATGCTACACTTGGTTCGTTTCAGCACTAACTCATCAACAAGGCTTGGCAGTCTTTGCAGACCTGATGATGCTACAAATTACACAAGGAAATCCAGGCCTTTCTTCTTCATCCCTGCATATAAAGATTTTATCTTAATATTGTCTTCATTTGGTATCTTCGTGCGTTTCGTTCACTATTCCTTCCAGGAAGCGGTTTAAAGGTTCTTCCTTCACCACCTCAAAGCTCCGTTGCTCACTTTGTCTTATCAATTTTATATGTTCCATTGTTATTCTTCTTAATTCATCACAACAAACTTTCCGCACTGTCAGCGCCACACTACACAAAGCATTTTATTCATAGCTTTCTTAGTTATTTTTCAAGGATTCGCAGAAAACGTTACAAACTTTCTTTGCTATTGGTAGATTTTGTTCAACTTCTGGGTAACACTTCATCAATCATTATTTATGGTACATGGCCAATTGCTCTTCATCCCGAATTCGCGAATGTTACCTCCATCAGCATGTTTTTAAGGTAATTTTTATCCCGCTACTAGTACTATATCATTAATAAATATGCATTTTATTAGTCTTCCTCCTGCTATCGAATTTTTCCTTGTCCTGCAAACAACTCTCACTAGACGTTTGAAGTAGAAATCAAATATGTAGGAAATGGACAGTAACGAGAAGGTGTACAATACAGTAATTGGCTTACCTAAGAAATATTTTAATGGGTCATGATTACAATTACTTCACAAATGCCAGTCTTAAAAGAAATCACTGAATGCTTTTTTTAATCAAAATCTTCAACTTATTTCCCGATACATATCTCTTTCTCTTCCATTGTTGACCATGTACAAGCTCTAAATTTACAGTTGTCAAATTACACCATCACTTAAATCTGCTGATATTCACGAGTGAGTGAATAAGGTTTAAGAGCCCGCCGACAACTAGGTCATTAGGGCCCGGTATCCGCAGCAACAAAGGAGTGCCCGTCGTCTCCAGGGCTTCAACAATTTTAATTAAAGAATAAACCGATGGATCTATAACGACAGCATCAAAAATCTATTATTGAACTTAAATGTGGATATAAAAACATACCCATAAGCAATTGTAGCATTTTAGTACCTACACCTTGCATGATTATATTATGGTACGGTGGTCGTGCCTGGCTCAACATTGTGAAAATCTAGATGCAATGTATGTCGATGAATTATATTTCAAGAAGCGAGTAAAAATAGCTTTTACTAAGTACCTGCAAAGGCGGATTCAGGAGTTCTTTAAGGAGAACTTTGAAACATACCTTACAATGATACAAATGCAGTCAGTAAAACAGTATTTTCATTTCTAAATCTTCAAACATTATACGAGAATCCACAGATTATCCTTTCAATGCAAATAATTTTAAATTTTGAAAAAAAAAAAAACAGAACTATGTATTAAACAAAGACGTTTTAAAAACTAATATTAAGTATTTCGATTGCTCAGTTTTACTGTAAGCTATTGATCCTCATTGTTTGCGAGTTTAACTCTTATTCAAAAGTTATTTACTAGTAATGTAAAGCACATTCGAACAACTGATGTCTTTTTTATTTAATTCTTCTGTAGTTAGTGGAAAGTGTTTTGAGATATACTCCACCGCTATGACAAATTCACTCATTAAATGTAAACGAACAGATGCTCACCTAGTCATAAATAAAATCAAAGTTAGCTTTGGTTTTACAAATAAAATAACACCATAACCTTAAGCAGGTAAAACAATTATAGTTTTTCTATAATAAGAGAGAAGGCTCTTTAGTCTCTCTTAGCCCCTTTCTGGGCTGCCTATGTGTTCCCTATATATTGGAGATAACGTTTTGCCACATCTAACTGGACGAGTAGGGTTGCCAGTAAAACAAATGAACGTTCAACTCAACTTTTCTGAATCAATCACTCCAATTTAATTACATCAACAAATCTTGTTGACTGTTAACACATCAAGGAAGAAAAAGCTGCTGACAACTAACAAAACGAACTTATCTTAGAATTTCCACATCCAAACATTTTCAGACATCAATGAAGCAGACTTTAGCAATCGAAACAAATACAAAGATCTCTAATGAAATTAGTAATACAAAAGAAGACTACAATTTATGTTTTCATCGCAAGAGGTTTGTTACTGGCTATTGTCATTTGACGAGATGACTGCTGTTGAGACCAGTGAATGAAGTAACGATTGTTGAACACTATTGTAGTGGTGGTAGCACAGCATTCGAGTACCCACATCATCAACTAATGAGATGGAGGGCACAAATAGAGTGGCTGAATTGCTGGCTACATGCTCTGTTCATCACAAGCCAGCTGTTCTCAGTTCTCAAGTAAAACTCCATAATCTATTGCGTACGCAGAAGGGGCTCGGGGAATCAGACCCCTCTCCCCCAAACACTCTAAACCGCAATGTCGAAGTATAGCACTGGCATTTCTGTTTCCTGTAACTCTTATACACTTACAGGTTTAATACAACATTATAAATAGCTGTTAATACACAAGCAAATAAAATAGTTAATTGAGACAGAGATAAATGTTGGGGAATGACAAGGAATTAAGTCCATTCTTTAGAAAATTGTCATTCCATGTGTAGATTGGCAACATCGATTAAACGGTATGTTCGTCCATTTTACTATCTGCACACGCTTAGTCACAGGTAGTCAATACGAGATGGTTACAAAGCACCTCCTGTGGTTCCGCTGGTAGTTAGTGGCTAATGCACCTGACTGGAGAGTTCTTTCCTCTACACTACTGTTTGCTTTTTGATCCTACTTAATTATTGGTCATGTTGACTAATCAAAGAGCTTATTTAGTCACTATACCCTTTCAGTGATCCAATGGGATAAATGACCATGGAATGACGAACTTCGTGTGTTTCATTACTCCCCTTTCAGCAACCCCCTCCACAAAAACACTCCCTGTTATCCAGCTATCACGTCTCAGCAAGCCAAACTTAAGAGTAAGCATTTCTAAGAAAACAACTTCATATGCATTTGAATACGTATTGTGTCACACGTAGGTATTTCTGTAAACAACATTCCAGGTGGCTCACCTCCGAACCTCCCGCTTGGTTTTATCTCCACATTATATTATAAATATAATAAACGTCTAACTAAACGCCTCTAGTACTTTTCTATTTTAGAAATGGCCCACCCTAAAGTGAACAAACCTTGGTTACATGCGCCCGTCTTTCTCTACCCATAGCTTCTATCACTTATTCTAACAAAAGGCAAAGTTATTGATTGGGGCAAATGCTTAGAAGAAACAGTTTCGTCAGAAAATGATAGTCAAATCTTTAAAAACGGATCGTTATAAGCTGACTTTGAAATTCCATACTCTCTTCATGGCTACACAAGAAACAACCCAATGTGACTACACTTCAGAAATTGACAAAGTATAAAACACTAAAACCATTAATAACTAATATCTCGGAAATTGCTATCCCAAAAACGTTATTTGAAATAAATTATGTGCTTTAAAAAATCTACAGTTTTTGTGTAGTAATTTTTTTCTAACACTAATGGTTTACCAGTTATGCAAAATCCATGCGGAATGAAGAGGATTTCACAGGCTGTTCTCAGGAAATTAAAACTATAAATTTTATTTGTGGTTTAGATATCTTAAATATGTGACATTTTAATCACAATCTTCGTGTCGTATCTTTGGAAGATATTGAAATTCAACATCAAGTTCGTTATTTATCCGACATTTTGTTTTTGAGTTATGCTCTTCACAGACATCCTCACGCACGCGGACCTTAATCTAAATAAATTATGTTATTCGGAGGTCCTCAAAACATGCATTTCCAATGAAATATCTATATCTAATTTTGGTTAGAATGCAATATTCATCTACTAGGCACGTGATAGAAAAGGCACATGTGACATATCGGTGAGTGAGAGAAAGTGAAAGTGTGAGAGAGAGAGAGAGAGAGAGAGAGAGAGAGAGAGAGAGAGAGAGAGAGAGAGAGCGCAAACAATGGAGTTCATTTCTAAAACTTCGACGCAAAAATTAACGGAAAGAAATTCCTAGTCTGGTTTATACGCCCTCTTAATTACTTCGCAATGGAGAAGAAACACAAACGGTCAAAATATCTCATTTATTTTTTAGACTTGCCTGAAAAACAATTTAACAGATCTGTTTTTCAATTACGCGAAGTATTAATTCATTAGTTTTCTCTTACGTCCTCTGTTCTTCATTAGATACACTATATATGTACTGTGAAACGTATGAAATTTTATGGAAGGCAAATTGTTAAAAATTGGTAGGTACTCAAGCCAAAAGGAAGCCAAAGATCACGGAATGGATTTAAAAAATCTGGATCTAATGTCTATTTTTATATTTCTTCCTTCTAAAGTTTCCAAGCTTTTTGTCACTCAAAAATGTGTTTACCTACATAAGAAAAAAATATTCAATTCGCTCAAAGAATGACGATTTTTGATCAAGATTTTGAAAATCTGCTGCAGTAATTTGAAAGAAGAAATATAATTTCACTTTCTGTAAAGCGCAGAAGATTCTTTATTTACTCGTGCACGATTAATCCAAAATGTTTGACCGCCCTCTTCCAAATTCGTGTTCACAGCTGATACGTATTTACGACGACCGACTTACTCATGCTTCACTAATTGCATTACGTGAGAACAGTTGCACGAACCACGGCTGGCGGAATATAATTATGTCTTTCCTGGAAGATAAGAAAACCGTCTATAGACAACGCCCCGTTCCCAGAACTGACCTTGCCACTAAGATACTGGGCCTTGTGGTTTTGCACTTGTTCTCCTTGTTCCGTATCAGAGGACCATCATCCACCTGCTGGCGAAAGCAAATGTGCCATAAAGGTACTCCATAATGGCGCGCAGACACGCTCTACCATGCCCACTAGTGACAGTATGACGAGACAAGCCGTATCACTGCAGATGGCCCAGCAGATTATGTAGAACACCTTCACGCTCGGTTATCCCCAACAGGAAACCATGCTCGTTTGATATTCCTTCTCATGTTCAACGTCATCGCGCGACCAAATCTATTTATTTGTCTTCAACACATTCACATTGTAGAACTCCTAATTGCTTTCCCATTCTTCTCTTTTACGTGCCACTTTGGAAGCAGAAGGTGTTCCTCTCAATCCAAAACCTTATACATATTTTGAAGATATCCAAATACAACAACCAATACAAAGAAAGCATGTCACTTTCTCTAGTCGATATCGTTTATTTGTATAGATGCTACACTGTATTGTTATAAATGTTTTATTTTTCTATCGACATCACGGCAATCTAGATAAATCTATGCAGAAACAGTTTCATGACACATTTTGATGTAGGTACAAGAAGACAAAAGGAGGCGGAAGTGATAGTTGAATGTTGAAAAGCGAGTCACTGTGTGCTAGCCTTAAAGTTCTATATACTTTCCATGACCTTGCGAGAAACAACTGAATGTGACAGCACTTCAAAAATGGCAAAAGTATTGAAAAATTCAAACGAATAACAACGGATATCTCGGAAAGGCGCTCTCCAAAATTTACATATAATAAATGATATGTTTAAAAGAGGTTACACTTTTGATCTATCTCTTACAGTTTACTAGTTATACAAAATTCCTTCCGAATAAAGGGGAGTTCTGAGACTTTTTCCAGAAAATTTAAATTATACATTCTATTTATCATTTAAATATCTCAAATATACGCCATTTTAATAAAAAATAATGAAATATTTTTCCATGTGAATAGTAGTTTGGGTTAAGGAGATTTTCTTTTTAAATGTTAGTGTCATATGTTTGGAAAATACTGGATTTTTTATTTCACGGATTGTCTAGTAAATAATGTATATCGTTTTTTCAGTGAAATGCAATACTTCCTCTACCTCCTGGTAGAGATAGTAAAAGTCATACAGCTTTCTCCGACAACTATCACCGTTTATGTACATAGCCACTTCTCAAGACTCACTTTTCTGTTCTACTTCCCATTTACCATAACAAACACTCCCAACAAATTGTTTCACTTACGTAATGCACATTCTGAATGCTGTAACATCAGTCAGATGTTTCAAACAACCTGTCATTATTTGATGTTAACTACGATAGTTACAAACTCTGCATGAAATAACGAAAAACAAAACGAGCACTTAATGTTTCAAAGTATGCTACTTAATATGGACACATTAAGTGAACAGCTGAAATAATTAACGCCTGAAAAGTCTTATTTCAGATAAACTACATATTCTAACCACTGCTTGTTCTTCCTATGTATTATTTCGCAGTTGCATAACATTGGCTAAGAATGAAGAGGACTTCATTTGATATCCACAGAGAACTACATTTTCTCACTCGTGTCAAAATCTCAAAGCTCTATTTTAATCAAAAGCTGCAGAACTGACTGTTTGGGCAACCTTCAAGTGACAAATGCGCGTAGTTTTTGTTTTTCAAGTTCTCCGGAGTTAAATATGTTATGTCATGACCTGCCCTATGTATTCAAGACCTTTGTTTCTCCCATGTGGTTCAAGTGTTAAGCAGGAAGTGAAGAAGGTCCCACGGATATGTACAAGCAAGCAAGCGCGGCCTCGAGGGATTGCTGGATAAAAAAGACACTAAATGCGTCTGTTTATACCACAGTTGTCGCCTTGATAGAGGATGTGTTGTAAAAATCCATGTGTTTTTTACTTTCCTCACAACTTAACACATCCAAATGCACTGTTTATAACGTGTAGCTCTATGTTACATTACAACGAAGCCTGTCGTTAATTGGAAATCCAAACACCAGATTTAATTACACTGTAAGATAATCGATAACATGTATTAATTTTAATAAAACAAAGAAGTATGTGCTCTTGGTAAAATATATGCCTGCCCGTTGCATTCTATATATTTTGTTAACGCCATCTTTTAATACATATTCCTATATTGTCTTTCTCTTGGTTAATAGATACGACCCCATATCTGTGCTGGAAGCAGAGAGATGGCGGCCCCATCATTAGCTTATCTATCCTGCGCAGCGCTCGTAACGCGGGCAGGGATACTTATTAATTCCTGAAAGATTACATGCTATTTTCATACATATTCAACAAACTAAACTAGTCTTACAAAAGCTTAGTTTTCTATTCCTGTTAATCATGATGAACATTTCCCGCGTACCAATCCAGAAGCCTCGAGCTCGAATCTCATTTGGAGTGAGTCACATGGGTAAGGGCTTTCGCGGGAAGTTATCTTACAAGACAAATGTCAGGAAACTCACCTTAGTGGATACCGAGCTCATTTGAGTATCATTCCATCCATTTCATCCACTGTCTTTGTAGATCTAAGGTGTTAAAAGAGTCGTTAGACAAAGCGAGACAGAAAGTGACTGAGGAGAGAAAGAGAGAAGCAAATATTACTGAAAATGACTTCATTAAGACAAAACTGCAACATAAAGCGTCTATCGAGCAAGATGGCTCAGATGGTAGCGTCTGTAGCTCACATTCGGGAGGTCGCGGTTTCAAATTCCATATATATCGAACAATCTCACTAGGTGTTCTTCGTGGTTTCCCTGGGTCTCCAGGTAAATATCGGATTGAATGTTCAGTAACATGAACTAAAGCTTCAACAACAGAGCAATAAATGAAAATAAACAGGGAAGCGACTACGCAACTAAGACATCTGTCCAAAATCACTGTAACTGCGTATACATTCACAGAACAGCCAGGATATTTGACATTTCGCAAAAAAAGAAAAAAAAAAACGGTCAATAGCAACAAAATAGTTGGTAAACTGTCTGTTCCTTTGTGAATTCACAAATCTCTAGTAACCGTCGTTATGTGAGTAAACAATTACACGCAAGCTCCACTCGCGAGGAACAAAATAATGAACACCTTTTTATTTCAAAATATTGGGACAATTCAACAGCTGCAAGATTGCCTCTATGGTCGACTGATTAGGATTATGGTATATCGTTTCGGAGGTTCCAATTCAATTCCCAGCTGGGGCCGGAAATTTTTTATTTTTAAATTAGAATCATTCCTCACCTTCGGAAGCGCGAGTATAAGTGTTTCAAAGCAAAGACTGCAGTACAGTTGAACGAGTGATATCACCAGTTGTTTCACAATTCAAAGCCCCTGATATGACCATAAAGTTAAAAGGAGCCATATACATGAAGCAATGAAATGACTAATGCCACAGACATTTTATTTGACGTAAACAGTACCTCGTCTTAACGACATCTACACATTTACTTTACTACGTACAGCAAATAGGAGTGGTATTGTATTAATTCAAAAATTCGATGTGTAGATTTTATTAGAAATACTAGTTTTGAGGCCACTGAACAAATAAAACATGTTTTAAAAATATTCCGTGTGAATATGTACAGCATAACTTAAAAACGAAAAACCGGTACAATACCAAACTTGGTAATTAATTTCAGCGGCTTCCAAGTTATTATTTTGTTGTTTAACGACGCTGTCAATTGCCAGGATCACATCAGCGTCGCCGGTGTGCCGGAATTTCGTCCCGCAGGAGTTCTTTTACATGCCAGTAAATCTACTGACATGGAGCTGTCGTTTTTAAGCACACTTAAAAACCATCGGTCTGGGCCGGATTTGAACCCGCGATACAACACGAAGATTTTCAAGAACCCCCCACCCCGGCATACAAACTACTCTTTACATGGAAAATTGTTCGTTTTTTTTTCTTTCTTTTTTCTTCCTCTAAAAGTTTCTAACGCTTTTGATTCAAATACGTGTTTAAGGTATCTGTACACCAAATAAAACGCATATCTTGAATGTTCTAGACTAGCCAGAAAAGTCCTCTTAATTCTAAACGACTTGTATAATTTGTTAACTCTAAAAGAGAAACAAAATCTTACAACAGAACAAATGACGATCTCGCTAAAGCACGCAATTTATGCCAAATAAACCTTTTTGCCGTTTACCATTTACGAGATACCCTTTGTTATTAGTTTGAATTTTCAAACACAATATTTTTTTTTTTTTCAAGAAGTGAGTAGCTATTCGTTTTTTAACGTGATCATGCAAAAAGCATAGAACGTTGAAACCTTCACTTAGCTATCTGATTTTTAAAAATCAGACTATTGGTTTAGCCTGCTGTATTCTTATATTTACAATGAAATATGTAAATGTGTAATGACATTTCACCTCTGATAACCAGCAGTAGACAGAATACATTGGAATATCTTGCAGAAGAGGAGTAGAGAAAGACATGTGAATGCCATACAGCGGCTTGTTTCTGAGTAGGCTGTTATAATTTCTTGCAGTTTCATCCATTAAGATGAATTAATTAATCTCCTATGCTTTGTCACGCGTTCTCACGAGAGAGTTACGCTGACCAGGAGGTGCATCTTCCGATAATATGATTCATAACAAGCTTCGTGTTAAACGCAAAGTAATTTCCATGTTAATCACTTGGGTACTTCTTGAAAAATAAGCATCGAATTATCCTGTTATGTAAATGTATCAGAGAACACGTGGTCTTCAAGCTCCTACATTCTTCCGGTGTAAACACAGTCATCATAGAACTGTTTCTATTTATAATTTTAAAAGCACTCTTTGCGTGTGCCAAGCGACCTTATTCACTTTCTCTACCGCGTATCTCTAGCAGGCAGAGGAGGTGTTGCATTCCACCAAAAAATTCAATACCGAGATTTCACCGGAAGCACGTGTTTTGAGCATTTCAGAAAAAGAACGAAAACTCAGATAGGTACCAAAGTTGGTATTTAAGTTTAGTGTTAAAAATGTTAGATTTCTTTTTAGTTTCTAAAAAATTGCTCTAATGATTTTAATTAAAATACCTTATGCATAAGCTTTTTACAAAACAAGTGTATCTTGAATTTTCTGGAACGGTGAAGTTCTTTTTATTCGAAAGGAATTTTATATAACTGATAAACGTAAAGAACTAGATAAACCTACACAGCAAGTGCAGATCTCTTTAATTTCAAATAAAAGAGAGAGATAGACAGAGCGAGATTAAAAGCTAAAGCTTTTCTGACGGCATAATAACTCTGAGGTTTCTAGATTTTAGCTTCACTCCGGCACTATAAAATGGAGGGACGGACTTCTATTTCCAACTTAACCTTCGAAACGTTGGTTTCAAACCATATATTTACCTGGCTAGAAGCCCGCGAACATTGAGAGTTGATTTTTTCCATTACCCATCTCCGAGATATTCCTTGCTATTGATTTGAATTCTTCAATAAATTGTAATTCTTTAACAGTATTGTCGCTATTCCCTTGCTTCTTGCGTGTTATGGAATTTCAATGCCAGCATGTAGCGTCATACTTTAAACACGCGGCTATAGATTCGTTTACCTGCATCACTCTTATACGTAAAATTAAATGTGTAAAGAAACTGTGCGAAATAAATAAAATAAATATTTTGTTTATGAACGACGCTGTTAATCATCAAGATCATATCAGGGCCACTAGTGTGGCGGAATTTTGTCCCACAGGAGTTCTTTCACATGCCAGTATATCTAACCAACTGAGCCACCCAGACCGACATTTCTGCACAAGTTCATCCCGATTAACACGAAGTAGATAGAAAAATAAGTTTGCAAGAATAGTTTATAGAAACTACATACATAAAAATAAAGAGAAAGTGCTGTGAATGTGCATCTCCTCTCCGAGCGTCATCTCTCATCCCCATCTCTCGTGATAGCATCACCACCTGAGTCTGTTCCAAGTGCTGCTGATGGCATGGTTGGCAGGAATCCAGGGGTGCCGTAAACAGCACACGTCGGGACCTGATTCACACCCATTAATTGTGTGTCACGTCTCAAGGTCCCTCGTTCGTGTCCCTTTATCGGCTTTTAGATTCACTCATTTCCACCTTAGTGGAGGTCAGCGCTATCTCCTATCGGCGGTGTTTTCTAACTCGAAACAGTCGTTTCAAATATTAGTACTTCGTGGTTACGAACCTCTAGCAACTATCTTTCAAAACGCTTATTCTTTTACTAGAGCACCCCACTGTTTAAAAATCAGATCGACGCTCGTTTGCTTTCCAAGACTTTGTATGAATTTTGAGCTCATGAGAAACAAAAGAACAGCATGTAACATTTCAAAAAATTACTTAATATGCAGAAAAACCCAAAAGAAAGATAACGAATATCTCGGAAATAGTATTCCCAGATAATTATATCTAAACGAGAGTATCATTTTTCCTGTAGGAAAACTTTGCAGTTATATAAATTGAATTCAGAATGATGAGGACCTATAGGCTCTTTACAGAAAATCCAACATTTATTTATTGTTTCAATGACTATAAATGTGCCAATTCTCTAAAGCGATTGAGTCATTTTTGAGTAAGTAAAACATAACGAAGCGTTTTCTACAAAGGGATCGGAATAACTTGAATATCTTCGGATTATGTTCACACTGACAGGTGTGAAATTGTACATAACACACATTTTCCTCGAGTGTTTCGATGCTCTCTCTCTCTCTTCTCAGTTGTGACAAATGGGGAAGGGGGTACGGTTTGAATTTTTCTTCAAAATAACCAGGAAAGTCTTCCTTCTTCTAAGAAGGTAAAAACTTACGACAGAAGTAGAGGACATTTAAATTACACAGACCGACACGGATAGCGCCGGTCGTTAAGGCACGGACTCGTAAACAGGAGATCTGGGTTGAAATCCAGCAGGACTCCCCTTCCTAACTGACGCTTTTTCCAAGTCTAGTCCTCCTGCACTGGCAAATCCCGGGGAGATATCCTAGGCCCGGAACGTTTCCTTCCCAAACTTCCTTTCGGATAATAATTTCATTTCAAGTATTACCAGTGCCCATCGCCTGTGGTGCCGTATGCAGTAAGAATGGGCGTTTAAATACTACTAAAATACTATACAATTTGTGCAGAATAGCTTTTTGCTAGCGTTCGCCATTTTTAAAATATTCCGTATTGAGTGTTTACCTTTTTCCAGTGGAAGTACATCGTCTGAGGGAACATGCTCGAAAGTTTGCGGTTCTTGGTTTTCCGTTTACGCAGGGGCTCGACCAGATTACAAGTCACAAGTCCGAATGTTGTTTCTACATGCTGAATGGAACTAAACCCTATACTTAATTTAAAATGACTTCTACGCATTTCTTGTGAACAGATATATCATTTAATGTATGGGCAGTATAATATATACATGTGAATTTTTAATTAGGGACTTCAAAATGGGTGAAATCTCGGTAAGCAAACGTTTAAGAAGCAAAGGCTATAAAGAGCAAACTGCTACTGTAAACAGCACCAAAAAGATCTAAGCGGCTCGCTCAAAAACAAACGCATTAGGAAAAATCTGATGAGGCGCAACAGAATTTGCAAGTGGGCGGTGGCGTACAGCCTACAAGCAGCAGGTCAAAGGGTCGGCTGACCTCTTGGCTCTTGGCAGCAACAGTTTCAGATAAAACACTTTTAAAACGATACGCCGCCGTTTTTCTTCAGCAAAACATGAGTTAGCGGCTTGACTTTAGTTCGTTAACCTATTTGTCTCTATAGATTACACTAATGCAGCTCTGAAGATAAAACAAGCAATGGCAGTCTCTACAAGTTGGGTGGGAACAAAATCATCTCGCTGAGTAATAAAAACATCATTCAATGCAACACATTCTGATTCAATGTTAAGGATGCCGACAAGTGAAGCTGTATAGCAGAACCAACATGTGCATTCAGTTTTAATTTGAAATACTGAGGAACTATAGTAAATCCCATTAATTTATTTGCCTTTATCTTTTTAAAGTTTCTGTAGAAATATTCATTTATCGAAATAAAGCACTCTTACAGAAAATTGTGTTATGTGAAAACAGGGGCTGAAAAGCATTGTTTTCCAGCAAAATTACAGATGATTATGTAATTCCCTTAAAAGTTTCAAAATAGCACAAGTTTTAATACTTTAAACCATATTTATGCCTTTTCCGTATTTATTATTATTATTATTATTATTATTATTATTATTATTATTATTATTATTATTATTATTATTATTATTATTATTATTACATTTCTTTTAACTATAAGCAACTGCTGAAGCGTTTGCGATTTAAACATAGGAACACGCTTACATGAATTCAGCCGTTCATATTTTCCAGACTTCAAGGAGAATAGGGATTTAGGTACGTAGGTATGCGTTTTAAAGAGCATCTTCCTTCCTGGGAATCGCACCTATGTTATTAAAACCAATAAACAGGCTGCTAGTTTCAAGATCCTTCAACCGTTTTACGATATTCATGGAACTGACGACGAGATGAAGTTACGGTAGGTACATGAAAAAAGGCGACAAGACATAACCCTAGGGTACCCTTATTAACTTAATGCCCGATCATATTAATTGTTGTTTAAATTATCAAAACTGCAAAAATCGCGAAAACTTTTTGAAAGTATCAGCTTAAAACATCACTAGGTAACCCAAGCTACCTTTTTTTTAATTACAGGTACCGTAAATAAAACCAACGAATTGCTCTTTCGTTATTCATCATGACCCACTTGAACCAGATATTGAGGGGAAAAAATCAGCATTCAAACCGCATCTAATGTAATCCTGTTAGTATCGCCTGTACACTGCAATGACACTTTTGATTCCCACAGCTCTTTGAAGTAGAGTGCTCATTTTTCTTCGTACAGGCTTAACTTAATAACCTCTGTATAAACTCTGATAATAGAACAGGCATTAAATACTTGTTGTAACGTTGACAGACTGAGCTGACAGCTTTCACTTCCCCGTTAACATCGTACAGCTTCTTGTCTGGGAAATGTCTCGTCTGTGCTGGCCCACCAGGAAATTAATTTTCAAACAAGTTCAAAAGACAAGAAGCAAGCTTGTACGGTTGGGCTCTAAAAAGAAAAACAAACCCAAGAGCGCAGTCGTCGTCAAGTGCAGGCAGTCAGCTTTGCTACATAACACAGTGGTTGTGTGAGAGGGGACGATAAAAACCGAGGGGGGAAATCTTCGACCCTTCCTCGCCTAGAACAGGTTGATGCTATGTTGCCACGTTTGGCAATAACACTACTGGTCAGTCAACGACGGCTCTAACTGCTAATTCAGTAATAGATCTGAGAAACTCTTGTTTTTATACGCGCTGTTCATCAAGGCCACACAATTTTTGTTTGAGGGTTTGAATATCTATTGAATGCTTTATATAACGTGCCAGAGATACGCAGGGCTTATTTAGAAACACTTTATGTATCATAAGTTTAGAAACCAATGCTCTGAAGAGAATGGTATATGAGCCAGTCAGTATTTCTCTTAAACGGTGGTGAGTGGGGGCGAAATTCCAAACACAGTATGATTCTTGATTCTTATCTGGCGATTAACATAATCTCTTTCACTAAGCAATGATACAACCCTGGATGATTTGTGGATTTACGGATATGACAAGGTTGAGTAAATTAATCCTGTCTACGGTTTCGTCCTCAATTTTCTTGAATGTCAGCTGAAGTTGCGAAACTTAACTTATTCATGATTCCCATAATGAATTTGTATTTCTGTCGCGACAGGAATTTCGAAAGAACTAAGCTTCTAAATCAATGTTAAAACAGTGCTTTTCAACCTTTGATTCTCCACTTCTGTTCCTTGTGGTTATTTCAAACATTTTAACATGAACATAAAGGGTTATCAACAAGTCCCTCCGCACCGTGCCGGTGTTTACCACTCAAGATAACTTGGTAACCTGTTTATCTACATTACCTTTCATGAATTACATACGTGAATCTATCATACACTTCATTTCGTGGAACGTTATAAATAACCATAGGCTGCAGCCAGTGGTGCCACCGAAATTGCCGTCTCTAGGGGAACTTTGGTTACAGGAGACTGCGGAGCGACTTCTCGAACACTATGTTTTAAAATAATATACAGTAAGTGGGAGGTTTTCACAATTTACAATAGCACAGTAACTGATTTTAGCAACGATTAGAGGATGTATAGCTGAAACTAGAATATAAATCTAGAGAAGCAATTCAGGTGCTTTATATTTATTACTGAAGCTCTCCACAGTTTGTCACTTAATAGAGCCATTGCAACACGCCAGCACATCATCCTCGTGGTATTTTCAGCAACAGCTACTCGAAGGCTGCGTCGAAAGTAGGCAGTAATAAAAGTGCCAGTTATGCTTTTAAGGGTAAAAACTAAACAGTTTTTTGTTCGACCACCAACAGTAAATGCAAGACATACATTCACAAGCACTCGAGTTCATTTTAGATGTCCTCATTGTTCGCAAAACGAACCCTATTGTTTGTAAAAGGCGTGAGAAAGAATTACTGCCATAAATATGAAAGCAAAGTAGGACTACAGCCATAAGGAACACGTGTCAGCAATATTGGCTACATATACTGTTTAAATGACCCTCAAAATTTGCTTTTCTTGCAGATGTTGTTCATCCAATCTGAGACGGTGTCTAATGTAGTCATCAGCACCATTATCACCATTTTCTTCTTCTTTTCTACAAGGGAAGCTGCCTCTTGTGGGTTAAAACTGGTCTATCCATCGTTTCCTTCGTCATCCAGCATTGTTGATTGTCATGATCTTTCATGTATTTCAATATTTCTAGCGTATCCGGCGTAAACCATACTTTCAACACGTCCAATGCAATATCGTACACCTATATTTTTATTTTGTCACATACATTTGAAGACAAAAGATTCATTTTTTATATGTTCATTCTGGTTCTTGTCCAAAAATATAAATGTAGCTATGCTTATCACTATCAGTAATTCGTCGTCTTAATGTTAATATCAAGAGTTCAAAATTCGGATCCCTGAAGGATAACCGGGATCGCTGTACATTTTGTAAACGTTTCTTTGCAAAGCATTTAAGGAATTCCAATTTACCTTTGCGTTGTTCAAGAAGTCTAATTAAGCAGCTGATAGGATGACTCAAATAGCAACTAACGAATTCTCAAAATAAACTGTATTTGGAATCATAATATTAATAATAATAATAATAATAATAATAATAATAATAATAATAATAATAATAATAATAATAATAATAATAATAATAATAATAATAATAATAATTTATTACAGCTTCTCGGGTGAGGTTTAAAAACATTGAGCTTTCGGCCATTGTAAATTGTTTTTTTTAAATCTTACAACAACAACAACAATAATAATAATAATAATAATAATAATAATAATAATAATAATAATAATAATAATAATAATAATAATAATAATAATAATAATAATAATAATAATAATAATAATAATAATAATAATAATAATAATAATAATAATAATAATAATAATAATAATAATAATAATCGTAAAGAATAACGTTCGGACTTATAACACGCGTTATAATTGTGACACAGGTGTAGGTAGGGTATAAATGGAGGAAGTCCTTTTTCACTTGTTTTTTTCTAAACATTATTACATATTTAAAAGTAATTAAGCTATCCACGAGAAAACGACGAGTTTTGCTATTAGCGTCGTATATTTTCTGTATTTCATTTCTCCGATGTAGTTGTCATTGTTAATAAATATCTACAAAAGCAATCTTCACAGATGCAACTAAACGTACTTTGGTATTTGCCCTCAATCTTTACAGATACAACTAAATGTACTTTGGTATTTGTTCTCAATCTTTACAGATACAACTAAATGTACTTTGGTATTTGTTCTCAATCTTCACAGATACAACTAAATGTACTTTGGTATTTGCCCTCAATCTTCACAGATGCAACTAAATGTACTTTGGTATTTGTTCTCAATCTTTACAGATACAACTAAATGTACTTTGGTATTTGTTCTCAATCTTTACAGATACAACTAAATGTACTTTGGTATTTGATCTTAATCTTCACAGATACAACTAAATGTACTTTGGTATTTGTTCTCAATCTTCACAGATACAACTAAATGTACTTTGGTATTTGCCCTCAATCTTCACAGATGCAACTAAATGTACTTTGGTATTTGTTCTCAATCTTTACAGATACAACTAAATGTACTTTGGTATTTGTTCTCAATCTTTACAGATACAACTAAATGTACTTTGGTATTTGTTCTCAATCTTTACAGATACAACTAAATGTACTTTGGTATTTGTTCTCAATCTTCACAGATACAACTAAATGTACTTTGGTATTTGCCCTCAATCTTCACAGATGCAACTAAATGTACTTTGGTATTTGTTCTCAATCTTCACAGATACAACTAAATGTACTTTGGTATTTGTTCTCAATCTTCACAGATACAACTAAATGTACTTTGGTATTTGTTCTCAATCTTCACAGATACAACTAAATGTACTTTGGTATTTGTTCTCAATCTTCACAGATACAACTAAACGTACTTTGGTATTTGTTCTCAATCTTCACAGATGCAACTAAATGTACTTTGGTATTTGTTCTCAATCTTCACAGATACAACTAAATGTACTTTGGTATTTGTTCTCAATCTTCACAGATACAACTAAATGTACTTTGGTATTTGTTCTCAATCTTCACAGATACAACTAAATGTACTTTGGTATTTGTTCTCAATCTTTACAGATGCAACTAAATGTACTTTGGTATTTGTTCTCAATCTTCACAGATCCAACTAAATGTACTTTGGTATTTGTTCTCAATCTTTACAGATGCAACAAAATGTACTTTGGTATTTGTTCTCAATCTTCACAGATACAACTAAATGTACTTTGGTATTTGTTCTCAATCTTCACAGATGCAACAAAATGTACTTTGGTATTTGCCCTCAATCTTCACAGATACAACTAAATGTACTTTGGTATTTGTTCTCAATCTTCACAGATACAACTAAATGTACTTTGGTATTTGTTCTCAATCTTCACAGATACAACTAAATGTACTTTGGTATTTGTTCTCAATCTTTACAGATGCAACTAAATGTACATTGGTATTTGTTCTCAATCTTCACAGATACAACTAAATGTACTTTGGTATTTGTTCTCAATCTTCACAGATGCAACTAAATGTACTTTGGTATTTGTTCTCAATCTTCACAGATACAACTAAATGTACTTTGGTATTTGTTCTCAATCTTTACAGATGCAACTAAATGTACATTGGTATTTGTTCTCAATCTTCACAGATACAACTAAATGTACTTTGGTATTTGATCTACCTTCTTTAAAGTGAAAAAAATATACCGATATGTTTGTACTTGTACACTACGACAGTAGTTCCAGTTGGTGCATGTTGACCCAGATAATCTAAATCTTTACAAGCGCCGGCCGGCGTCATCAGGGTTGATGACCTTTTCTAGAGACAAAGATTTAGTAAGCGAGAGATTATGCAGGTCGTAAACTGGGCAGGATGTGTAAGTTTACAAGACGAGGACTGTTAGCGTCACATCCTTACGTCATTATTGATTCGCAGTAGAGTCTGGGGGACTCCTCCCTAGGGCTTATAATGGCCCATTAACAGGGGGTGTACCCCTTTGTCGGCTTCCCGAAGAGGCGCCATACAGCGCAATTCGTTTATGGCATACGACAGTAATATAAGGCTGGCATATGAAACTCGATCCTTAGTGTTCATTTCTATACAATATGTGTGTGGGTTAGATTAATTCTGACTCAACATTATTTGAAGTAAAGCAGAACTATAAGTAGCTTTAAAGCTTTAAGTTAGCTTCGACAATAAGCATTGTTTTTACTTTTTTTTACCATACCCCTATAATAAGTACAACGAAATGCGTAAACGTGTAATAAAGTTTACCTTTATTAAAAAGAAGCAGAGAGAATACAGCTTTTGTAAGAATGGATTGCAAAAGAGTGAGTAGAGAGGGTAATATGAATGCAACATATCAGATTTTTGTTGTTGTGAATGGAGACTACAACCTGCTCCCCTTGAGTGAAATGTGATACAAGGTTGAAATAAATCCTGCGCAATTTGCCTGCTATCATTAGTTTAGCCCTTCACTTCCCGGGGAAATTTATTTTACGCAAGATGTATGCACTAGGCATTCTCTGGTTCAGCGTGGCTAAGCTCGTTTCTGTGACAGTAAACTACATTGCGATTTATTTAATTTTGACTGCCATTAGAGGGAAAATACGAGTAGAACCAGAATGCAATCCCATGCAGTTGTAACGGTACTCATGTCTGAAAATATAATCGTACCTGACTTCCGTGGTTTAATGGTTAAGATGGGTGCCTGTCGCGTGGATGACCTAGGTCGGTGACACATGACCATTTTTCCCCTTTCTTCCTGGTTAGTCTTTACTGGTTAATGATATTAATCTGCCCTTATTGTATATGTTTTTATAGAACAGATGTATAAGATAGTGTGTAACTAAATAGAATGTCAAATTATCTATTACAGTTTTGGGCACCATTTTAAATAACAGAATAGCTTCGATAGTTTTATTATTTTAAGGAGCAGATTGTAAGGGAGATCTCGACCCATTTGCGGTGAAGCAGCACCAACATTTTAATTATGCAAGTGATCTAAAGAAAATATTCAGTTAGCATATTACATATCATTTATGAATGTGTTCCTATGTTTCAGGCTACTTCCGCCACATTTGGAAAACAAAAATCCAAATAAATGCTGGTAGAAGAAACCAGCTCAAATATCTTGCAAACTTCCATGCAGCGAATTGTAATGCTGTGCCTAAACGTGTTTTTATTCAACAAGCCAAGTAATGACGAGTTAATTAAATTAAATTACCAAGTAAACTATCCATTCTACATTAATACACAACAAACGCTGCTCGTGACTTTCAGAATATTTCCTTCGACTAGCATGTCCGTTTATCTGCACACATCACTTTTTCCCGTGCTGTATACCAAAAAGGGGGAGACGTATTGTCCTATCAAATAACGTCTCCGGTCTTAAGAATCAATTTCCGTTCCCTGTCAATGTTGTATTAATGATTCATCCTGATAGATTTCTGTCTCAGGGGAATTCGCCACGCATCTGCAATCAAGAAACGAACGTTTTGCGGGTGACAGAATCTGGAGGGGACCACAAATTACTTAGCCATGTTTATCCGCGTAAAGACCTAACGATGACGTGTGTAATGGTGCAATTACATGGTAGGAACGATTCCCTTAAACCGTTGGGAATAAATCAGGCAATACTTGCTGTGCACAAACATTTTTAATGTTTTCAGACATTGTAATCTCATTTATACCCGAGTGCATTTATACACAGTGTTAAAAGGAGTAGGAAAAAAGAAAGTATTCAAAATAAGTGAAACGAGTCAATTAGTGAATAAACTTAATACTTGGTATTATAATAGCTGCATCTATACTAATATTATCAAGAACATTTGTGTTCTCGACGGACAATGACTATATTTGTAATTTCACCTCTTAAATGAGTTCGAACATGGAACCATTAAAGAACATGCTTGAGGAGAAGGCTTTGACTTTTCGTTGAGAATGCCATGGAGTAGAAAATAGTTGTAGGCACTCCACAGAACACTCATGTAAACTAAAGACAAAAACCGCTGGTATTTCACTGCAAGCTTATACATAGATGGCCACGATTTAGCAAGTGAGGAAATAGAGGACAAAGTAAAATAAAATACAATTAGATCTGGTTATAACAATATGATAAGTATCTGAAGCTTATGCAAAAATCTTCTAACAGAAAGACTACCGTCTAGAGCCAAACGGAGAAACATCACAAATGAAAAACAATTGCCAAGATATTAATTTGTTACTGATGTTTGCCGTATAGGTGAATGCGATTTGGTATAGTTTCCACGTCCTCCAAACTCCATGTGACAGTAACAGCTAATAAAATTAAAATGAACAATACCGTAGGAAAATCAAAGGCTGACTATTATTGAAAAAAGAAAGACAAACAACAAAAGCAGATAACCTAAGAATGGCCTTTTGTGCCACCTGTTTGGTATAGGCAGGTGGATTGCTTAGCATTACTTACAAACAACATAAAGACATAGCATATGATCGCATATTAGCGCAAACAGTTCAATAATTTATTTCTGCATAGTTGAACTTAAGTTAAAAGTTCCCACTAAGAGCTCAAGTGCGACGATAATAAGTTATAATACCAATTTAAAAGGAGCCTAAGCAGCGATTGGTTTGTTGATTTCTTGTACAGGAGTAATAATAAAATATTGATTACTTTAGAGGAGGAATTTTTTAAAGAAGCACTAGGTAACATTAAGAGAGCATATTTGGCTTACTTTATAAATTGTATTACATGTAGGTATTTATTGTATTACAATATGGAAGGGTTTGGAGTCGGCTTGTTTCAAGTAATTGTCAAGTGAACACAAAAGTCACACTAAATATCACAGAGTGAAGGCCCACTGGTCAAAATGGAATATTCATATACGAGTACTCCTGTTAACAATGAAAACGCTTAGCCAACGCTGTCTACTAATCTAGGATGGCTGTAACGAATTGCTTCATGTTGTTTATACATTTCCTTCAAATTTTCTTGTAACGTTGAAAATCTGATGTATTGCATTCACATGAGTTTCTCTACCCACTATCTATTCTTACAAGATATGCTTATCAAAGATTATTCTTTCTATGTAGTTTATGCTAATCGAGATAAACGTTTGCAGAAATAGCCCATTACATTCATTGGAAGTACAAATAGGATAGAGGAAACCTAATCCATAGTCAGACATTTAAAAGCGGGTCGCTATATACTGACCTTGAAATTCCATAGTCTTTCTATAACATAACGAGAAACAGCTGAACAGCGACAGCAATTTACAAAAATTACATCATATTGGAAAGATTCATCAGACATCTTGCAGATGGCTGGTACGAGGTTAATTAATGATCTATTAAGTTATTTTTATGTAGTACGCTTTTCTCTACCTCTTAACGTTAACCAGTTATATAGAATTATACAAAGTTCCTTCAGCTATTCCCGGAAATGTAAGACATACACTTTGTCTTGCAAATGTATCTTAAAATGTATGTTATTTTAACAAAATGTTTCAGGTAAAAGGTAGTTTGCGTTGGGGTGTCTTATTATCGTGTCACACCTTTGGACCTTAGTGAACTTGACAAGTTTGGTCTGCTAATATTACAAATAATATACAGACTATAAGCTCCACTTATCTTTTATTAGTGGTATAAGTTGTTAAATACTTAATCACATATAAAAGATAAGTGAAGCCTATAGTCTCTACAGGTATTATTTCATTAGTAGATTTAATTTTCTTCACTGTTAATACCTTCAATTTGTTATAGTAACAACTTTGGTATTCATCCGAGTTTTCGTTTTTGAGTTACGCATACATGGACCTTTCCCTAATTGTTTTAATGGGCCTTAACGTCTGTATTTTTGGTGGTCTCTCGGCATTGAATTTTGAGTGGAACACAATACCTTACCCGTCTACTAGGTACCTGGTAGAGAAAGTAAACTTTGGAGTAATATTCGTGTGGTGCACTTTGCACTGTGTAGACTAGACCTACTCTAGGCCCCACGTGCCCAACTTTCAAATACGCATTGTTTAATTGCTAAACGCAAGGAGCAAAGTTACTTTAATTCCTTCTAGCCTGTACTAAAGTATCACTTTCTACCAAGACAGTTCTTGTTTTGATGTGCTTCTTGACTATGACGAATCTCTATCTTTATCTCAGCATATTATGCATCTTTATAAGCTGTTAAAGCAATTTAAAAACCACCTGCACACGCTCACAGCATCATTTACATCATCCTCACGTCAGTACTTTTGTGCCATCAGGTTAAGACGGGATTACATTTAAGCTTATTTAAACATTTCCTGCACGCACCATAAGAGAAACCCTGCAACTTTTTAATTATTTATATACGGCATTTCAAAGCGATGTTACCAGTTTTACAGAAGCTGTCACCTCTGAAACCTCCAAAACAACGTCTCTTGTCGAGTTGTACATTTTTACAGTTCCGAATCTCATTACATATTACATGGATGAGGCACTTAAAACTCCCACTTTAAATATCTTAACACTTCAGGCAATTTCGACGAGCTTTCTTCGCTAGATAATGGCATCTAAGAAATACAATTCGCAATTGATATTATTCACAAAAAAGAGGACTTAGCACAAACTGTATTTTTATTTTCTCCAGCACTTATATAAAGAGAAGGTATTGTATTCCAACAAAGAACTCGATATACATAGAAATATCAGCGGAAATGCATGCTTTGAGTCTCCTAAATTAAAAATCTGATGTGTTGCACTCACATGACTTTCTCTACTCTTGTACTAACCATTGTTACAAAATCTTATTGCTTATTTCCTTGTACGTGCAAGGGGAATATGAGAATAAGTAGGCTTTGAGCGATAGTAAATATTTTAAAGCTTTGAGATTCCGTTCTCTTTCCACGGTTAACATATGAAAAAATGAACAATGATCTTGCATTTGACGAAAGTTTAAATTTTCCGAAACTGACACAAATAACAAGGAATATCTCCGAAATGCTTCACTCTATAAAAAAATTATTTGGACATAAATTGTGTGTTTTAGCGAGATCTACATTTTTTGTCTATCTCTTAGGGTTTACGAGTTACTCAAACGTCATCCAGAGTAAACAGGACTACATAGGCTATAGCCAGAAAATTCAAAATATACATTTCATTTGTCATAAAAATATCTTAAACATGCTATTTTAATCAAAATCGTTAGAACCATTTTCAAGAAAATAAACATTTTCGTAAAATTTTCCATGTAGTTTAGGGTGGGGCTATTTTCTTCAAAATCTTCGTGTCACATCCTTGAAAGACGTTAAACTTAAATACCAACTTTGGTTTTTAACCGACTTTTCGTTTTTGAGTTATGCTATCCACAGTCTGACAGAAACACACACGGACCCTTTTCTAAAAACGCTTTTTTTTTTTTTTTTTTTTTTTTTTTTTTTTTTTTTTGGATTCAGGGGGTCTCAAAACATATATTTCGGTAAAATACTTCCTCTTCTTATCAGTACAGAAAATAAAAAATGCATCTTAGAAAGGTTCGCGCTCGTGCATGTGTCATTTTTGTATAAGGAAAGAAATAAGCTTTAATTTGTATAAAATACCATTATTTCAAAATGACCATTTTGGTCCTACGCCAGTTACACCGCTCCATTAAGCTAAGTAAATTCTGCAAAACTTTCGTACAGCAAAAACAGGCCTTGTAAGAAGAGCCTTTTTAAAGCAATTTCATCTTGCGCCCAAGCCCATGGAAATGCAGAAGCTTACTTGAGTGACTGTTTCCGGGGCAAGCCCAAGTGTGCGAGTTTACGTTTCTCACGGGGTCAGGGGCCATGGTGTCAATTCAGCCGGCTTCCTCTGTCTATCCTTCTAGTTGTAACCAATATCTCCAATCGCATAATGCTATGTATATAGTGACTTCTTGGTAAATGCTCCCCGAGAGTTGATCACAATAACGGTCTAAAGGCGAAAACAAAATAACACTATACAAACTAACAATTATTTGGTACTGAAATCTTACATTTAACCTTTTCACCTGTAACTTTAATCAAAGATTTCCTTAATATAACTGCAACAGAAAAGCAATTTGTATGCTCCTATTGGTTTAAATTTCCAAGAAAAAAATGTTCAAAAATATGTAAATCCTTCAGGCGACGAAAATTTGGAAAGTTTAAACTTAAAATATTTGCATATTATCTCTGGAGTATAGTACTTTGTAATCAAATACCTATTAAAGTTTTTAAAGTCCTTTAACCTGGTAGGCCATATTGGAAACGACAAATAACATTGAAATGACCCAAAACGATACTCAAACTAGCCCTAAGTCCTTAGAGCTTAGTTACCTGACATTCGTATTCCTAGGATAGGGGAAAACTTGTCCGAGTAACTCGCCCAAATTGAGATTCGAACTCGGAAGAAAAAGAAGTAAGAGGATCCAAATGATATTACTTTAACAGAACTTCTCAGAGAACTACTGCACATTTGCTGCCGATTGTGAGAATAGAAAATACTAAATTTTTAAGTGAGTTAAGGACTTTTGTTACCATTTTAACTTTTTTTACATATACTAGGTGTACATAAACAGAATATGCTACCTTTTAAAATGCAATATACTGATTCAGTGCGCATTATAACCCATATACTACGAATATCAAAAGTATTCAATACCTATTGAATGTGTTTTTATATAAATTTATATAAAATTCATAAAACACATTTTTATACGATGAAAGTCTGTGTTGATATGGTAAATTGTGTCACTTGGCAATTAGCTAAATCAAGCAACTCCATCTTATGTTCTTATATTTGAAGCGGGTTTTAATTTTAATGGCGTTTATTTAACCACAAGTTGCAGTGACATTTTTAAAGGGTTTTGACTGTATGAGAATAATATTTTCAATGGCGTTGAGGTGCACTTTTATAGCTGGTTTAAATATATGTTAGCCTCGGTGTAGCCACAGTCGGGACTTCTTTCCTCTCTGGGCGCAATATCAGGTCGATGTGAATTAAGAAATAAATTCCTTTTTTTACACTTAGGTATGCCTGGTAACTGCCTTTATTACTGTTAATGAAAAACTGAAAGCCTTCAATAAGATCTTCGACTTAATTAACAATCATTTGAGTCGTTCCTATTTACAACATATAACTTTTCATTGCCGTATCTTTTCTGTTGCTATTTATAAGACAAGCGAAGTACGACTTCCCAATGTCTCTGTTTAATATATAATTTTGAGATACTTTTCAGGGCTTAGGAGGGAAGCTGTTTCTATTTTAAATCAATAAATGGGTTTTCTCTTCTTCGTGAATACCTCGCTGTTTACAATTCATTTCTCACAGACAAAAATGGTTTCAACTGACGCCAGTGTAACCGAGAAAATAAAATATAAATATTCCAAAGTGCATGAAAGCAATTGAACATAATGTCATTAAAAGGCCATTGTCAAATTCGGTAGAGCAGGTATACTAAATGACCGATTTTCCAAAGCAGGTCGTTTTCGGCGCCGATGCACTCCAGACTCATTAACTAACATCGTCTACAACACCCGGCTAAGCAGAAGGCTATTAAAACATAATGTACTGTTTCTGGGAAACGTTTACTGCTCTAGGACGTCTGAGCAAATTCGACCTTGTGGTTTTCACCACAGTCGTGAAAATGCTTCAGACGTTTTTATTTTCTCCACTGCTTACTTAGTAAAGTAGGTATCCAAACATTTTATAAACAGATTTCAGCGGAAATGTGCGTTTTGAGGTCACCTCAATAAAAACAAGAATTTTTTAGAAAAAGACGAGTGCGTGTCGTCTATGAACACCATAGTTCAAAAGCAAAGAGTTGGTCCAATACCGAGGTTTGTATTTAATTTCAATATATATCAAGGAAACGAGAGGAAGATTTTCATGAGAATCTCCTCACTGCAAAGTACCCCTTACATTGAAAAATTCTTTTATCTTTTGACTATACCAAAAATTGGCCAAACGATTTTGATTAGAATACCACCATATGTTTGAAATGTTTACATGACGAATAAAATGTACTCGTATACCTTGAATTTTGTGGGAATATCTTCCAGTTCTCTGTGAGTTCCTCTTAATTTTGAGTGACTTTTGTATAACTTACAAAACGTAGGAGATAGCTTATAGATAACTTACTAAACAAAAAATGTTGATCATGCTAAAACACATGCCAAATACAAGTAGTTTTAACGTTAACCATTTCCGAGATATTCTTTGTTATTGGTTTGAATTTTTAAATATTTCTTTCAAATGTTGAAGTCGCTAATTCGGTTTTTCTTGTGGTAATGCATGGAGCATGGAACTTCAAAGTTGTTACAAAGTGAACCACCTTTTACAAATCTGACTATCGCTTTAGCCAACTGCACCCTTCTCAATACGTACAACGAAATGTTTAAATGCGAAATGAAAGTTTATTTCGATTAACAAGAAGCATTAGCTTTTATTACAATAATTTGTGGAAGGCTGAGTAGAGAAATTCACGTGAATGTAACACGATATTTTTTATACTTGTTTTCTAATGCTGATGCCATAGTTAGCTTCTCTGCATTGCGATGAAGTTAACTTATTTGTAAGTTTTTATAGAAACTTGGTAAAGAGTACTAATTTATTATACGTACTTCATATTTTTACATATATACCGCGTCTACACCATTATCAAGCTCATCGAAAGTACTGAAAACTACGCTATAAACAAAGGAAATGGGTGCGCGGGGGTAGGGGGGGGGGGAGTTTATGAACACAGTTCAGGAAAATGAATTCTCAAGGTCGATTTTACCAGGCTGCTTTAAATGCACACTCATGCAACTAGCTTTGTTTAAGGCAGCGTCTGTTGACGAAGCATCTCCAAGTAGATGTAAATTGTCGCAAATACCACGTGTTTTGACTTGATGTTTAGTTCCTCTACTATCTGCTTTAGAAGGTACAAGTATTACTGCACATATTCCATCTAAAAATTTGATATCGAAATTTCATCGATTGAGAACCTTCGGGGGGAAAAAAACGCGCATGTATATCCGAATAGCATAAAAAACCAAGTTATCTTTTTTTTTTTTCCAAAAATAGTTACAACAGACTTAATGGAAATGTCACATTTTAAGATATTTGCACGCCTAAAAATAATAATAAATAAAAATAAAAACATATATAAAACAAAAACAAAGGAGAGAAAGACGCGTCTTATGCGGTTACAGGTACACAGTGAAAATGCAACTTCATCCTTGGTGACAAAACACCTGTTGCCCTGGTTAGATCTGAGTATGGTTTCCGCGTTGATCAGTGAATATTCTATAGCACGCTAAAGAAATTCAAAATACATTTGTTAGCATAAGAAGTATTATTTTTCGACCATAGTGTTTTTTTATTCACTTCCCGTTCATACTGTCCTAAAAAGTGGAATTTCTTGTATTCATTCTTGGTACCTAACTCACGTGCGTATTTTGATTATTTACAGCCCCGATTGTACATCCTCTTAACTTTTATAAATAATAATAATAATAATAATAATAATAATAATAATAATAATAATAATAATAATAATAATAATAATAATAATAATAATAATAATAATAATAATAATAATAATAATAATAATAATAATAATAATAATAATAATAATAATAATAATAATAATAATAATAATAATAATAATCCCGACACGCAACAGCTCTTTCCAGGCCAGGGCATACCGCCATGCTGCTGCGTCCCCCACCTCGGAGCACCGCGGGTGCTATGAGTGGGGTGCAGTACTGAAGGTGGGACGTGGTCAGCACCCCGGTCCCTCCCGGCTGGTACATGCTGTCTTCGCAACCAGGGGCCGCTACTTCTCAATCAAGTATTCCGCAATTGGCCCCTCAGGGACCTAGCAAGGCTGGGTGCGCCCCGGACCAGGTCTTCCAGTGGGAGAAAATCTCCACGCCGTTACTGGGAATCGAACCCGGGTCTGCCGCTTGGTAAGCAACAGCGCTACCACCGCACTAAGGAGACGACCTTATATATTATCTAAAAACAGAAAATGTAATTATATTTGATAGCTGAAGTTTACTGCTTAAATCTTACCTGAGTCTTGACTCCTATTTAAGTGCGTACTTAATGTTTACTTACGATTTAATTAATGTGGCAGGAACGCATGAGCTGTAGGTTATCAACATTCAGATCCTGTGGATACTCGATCGCCGGGTCACCAAATGACCTTGCTATGCTACCACAATTTTCAACAGATGGTAGTAACTTATTTTCGCTTAAGTATTATTCCTATGATTCACTACTGTCAAAAAACTTGTACTGTTTCGTCGTAAAGTGAAAATTTGTAACATTTCATTTTCTATTTTGCACCAATATATACAAATATCTACAGACAAAGTTTACGTTAACAGAAAGACCGGGAAACTGACAAGGTAGACTTCTGAGTGTTCAATTCCTTTCATGCAAACAAAGGTCGTTAAGGCATTAAAGGGGAAACTAAATAAAAATAATATGTTTAGCGTTTTTGTGCCCTTATTGATTTAATGTATCTTTTTAACGGTAGGCCCAATGCTTCCATTTTAAACATAGTTAATGGCACTACGCTTTCTGAATTGTACATCACTCCAGAGAAAACAAAAGTTTAACACCTATGCACTTTGAAGTAGAATGGTAAATTTAAGCCCATTTTTAGGCTTTCCCGGAAACCTCTGAAAATAACTAGTTTAGGAAGATAAAAACCTAAGTCCTGTTCTGGATCTATTTTGGTATTAATAACACGGTTGGTTATTTAAAAATAACTTAATACATTTTGCATAAGAATGCTGCCATTAGGTTAATAATCTCATCTTACTTAACAAGAGAAGTTATTGCATAAATCTAGACTGATGAGCTTACAAGGCATGCGTCTATACCGTATGAAAATTGTCTTATCTTAAATACATAGTTCCCGAATGAATTTAGCAGATTTAACACTAGCAGAATACAACGTAAAATATTCCTATAATTACAACTTTCAGTCTCTTAGTGGGTTATGAGGAGGCAGACTTTTTAATTAGAGGGCATGCAATGTAATGTTAATTTGTACAGGAGTCTCGAGTTCGGTGCCGCGCTGTGACATCCGAGCCTCTCTCCGCAGCAGATACAGACAGACCTGTTCACCTTCAGAGGATGTTTGGCCAGTCAGCGGCGTGTGTCGGTGACTCATTGCCTCAATCATCCACTTAAATTTTAACGCATGCGCTAAAGGCAATTCTGAAATACGTGTGCAGACTGAGATAAAAATACAACCACGCCTTTATTTTGGACAACCCTTGGTTTTTCTTCCCTGAAACTAAAAAAAAAAATATGCGTTACAATTTTCTTTAGACTACTCTAACAAAAACTTCCATTTCAATCCATTTCAAGAAATAGTTTCACTACTCATTTCGTTCAAGGTACAAGAACCATAAAGGACACCGAATGGATAGCCAGATGTTTAAAAGCTGGTCGGTATAGCTGGCCTTGATCCTTCCTCTTTCCATGATATTGCGACAAATAACTGAATTGCGAGCGTACTTTAAGATAATAAATGTTCAAACCAAAGATCACGATATCTCGAAAATACTGATGGCACGGAAAAAAATATTTGAAATAAATTGTTTGTTGAAAGAAATGCACAATTGTTTCGTGGAGTACGCTTTTGCCCATTTCTTGTGGTTTAACCCATATATAAAATTATGCAAAATCCCTTTCGAATGGATATTTTGGGGTGGGGGAATATTCTTACAAACGTTTGTGTCGTATTCTTGTAAGAGTTGGACTTAAATACCAAGTTTAGTGTTTTAGCGGCTTACGTTTTTGAGTTTTGCTGTTGCGCAGACAACAGACACAATGCGCGTGGGACACTTTTCTTTAAAGTATTTTCTTTTTTTATTCAGGAAGCCTCAAAACGCGCACTTCCGGTGAAATCTCGGTATCGAATTTTTGGGTGGAATTCAATACTTCCTCAACTTAGTGTGAGCCATACCGAAATTAAGATAGTCTAAAGCTCCTAAAATAAGTACATTTGACATTGCATAAGCTGACGTAAAGAAGACAGATAACACAGAGCTATGAGAATCTGCAGATGTATTGATCAATTCACAACAATTAAACAAATTGCTCTCTGATCTGCATGACCGAGCACGGAGACCACTTAAATTCCGTAGTTCAACGCCCGGCTGTATCGGCAATCCTCCAAACGTTTCTGTCAAGCAGACAGAACAGTTGCAACCGAGCTTAAAACATCAGGCCCAATCTCTGTCTTCGACATTTTCTGTGCCAAACGTGTTCCTTCAGTTTTATTTTCATGCGTTTATTACTTTTAGACAAATGAAGTTGCAAGGTTGATTGCATCGCAGGCTAACACATTGTCGTCGCAGAAATGGAAAGCATCTGGGGACATAATTTCTCTAAGAAATGCATCTTTTTCCTGCATTCCATAAAATAGCAGATTATTAACGTTAATCTCACATGTTTTTAATTTACATAAACTATATAATTAATGTTTACTACATAACCATAAAAAGTTTCATTGAATCATTTTGTATCTAACTGCCAAGGATCCATTATCCTTCAAATTACCTCATTTTACTGGGCCTTTCCAGCAAGAAAGATATTACTTCTTATAAGGGCGCAACACACAGCGGCAAACTTGAGATGCTATTTTACTATTAAAGCATCGCAATAATCTGATTTTGGGTTAGATTATGGAACCTTCTGAATTGCGCTTTCTCTGCCCCCTCCCCACTTTTCTTCCTCATGAGGATAATAATTGATTATACCCATTATGTTATCTCAATTGCACTTGAAACACGGTACACATAAATATAAAATATATAATATGTGATGAACTTTCGATTTTTAACACATGCCTACTTATACGGATTAGATACTCTATGGTGAACACTAGATCAAACTCTACTATTTCGCACTCTGTAATCAAGGTAAAATGGCGGGAGGGACCCTCAGAATAAGAACATTTGCTCATAAAAAGGTATATCATCTTATTTCAAACCAAACAGATAAATACTTGGCCAATGATGTTATCGCAGTAGTTTGGACTATCAACACTAAAGCGCTAAATTGTAGAATTAGATTATAAAATATATTAGAATTAAACACTGCAGGTCTTAGGATTTAATCTCACCAATCTTTAACGCACGACAGTCATAAAGAACTTTAATAATGAAAACTTGTCACAAAAGTCTATGCAAGTAAATAGTGATCTGTTCGCAAAATAAGGAAGGTTGGTGGTTGGCAGCACTCCATTCTTATTGGGTAACTACTGCTTGTTTTATAACAGTACGACCTCGCTGGTGATATAAATCACCTGAAATGTCATCACAATACGGAGTCGATGCTCGCGGTTGATTTAAAACACACTATTGCATGCCATTTCGTCAGAGCGAGAGGCAATTCAAACATATGTTTAATAGCGTTAACACTATATTCTTAATGAATTTTTATAACGAATAGATGTCCTTCGCTATAAAGCTAGCGAAAAGAAATGAGTTTTCACGAGGTACGAGTATAAAAGCTTGCCGAGAATAACGATGCCGTGCTGTAAAAAAATTAAAAAATATGTTGAAGTTAATAATTGGTGGTAATTTAAATTAAAGGCTCTAAGTTGTAGGCAGTGATAAGAATGTCTTACTTTCTATAAACATGTACTTATCTTGCCCAGAGAGCTCCCAATGCATGAACATAGATATAACTTATTTTCGCTTGTAAAACAGAACTCTGGCGGGCCACTGCAGAACGTTAAGAATTCCTCTTCAAAGGGAACAGCTTATTTGCTTAGTTTTGGTTCATTAGCGCAGGTAACAGTGCTGAATGACGTACCATGCCAGTGAGAGGTGGGCTTTGCCAACATCAGCGAGAATGGATTCATTTCTCAGGGGAAATGCATATGATGAATCAAGAGTACTTCAGAAACTAGTGCTATTTAAAAAAAATCTTAAGTGCTACATTCACATGACTTTCTCTACTCACTCTTCCAAAATCTTAATCTTCTATTCCTTCTTGTTAATCCAGATGAACTTTCAATACAATTTACATATTTTGCTGTAGGCCACAGTAGGTAAAAGATGGTCAAGTTTCTAAAGGGCGTGTCGCTCTGTGTTGATCTTTGCATGACAACGGGAGGGGGGGGGGCAGAGTAATAATAATAATAATAATAATAATAATAATAATAATAATAATAATAATAATAATAATAATAATAATAATAATAATAATAATAATAATAATAATAATAATAATAATAATAATAATAATAATAAACAATAATAATAAGCCCTAGAGCATCCCTATGCAGAGGTTACCCTCATCGTCCGGCCGCTGCGTCCTCCAGCCGCAGCCAAGGCCATGGAGCAGTGCAGGTTGGGGGTGGCGGGGTTCAGCACGCCGACTCCCCCGGCCTAAGGCGACTATTTGACCTTTTAGGGATGCTACCTTTCTGTTAGGATAGCTAACGAGACTTGAGTACACCCCGTACCAGATTTCGATTTACCTATCAGTTGAAAAAAGTATTAAGTTTTTGAAAACTCAAACGAACAGCAAGGAATATCTGAGAAAGGACTAAAGTCACAAAAAGTTTTGACGTAAATTACGTGCTTTAACAATATCTTTGTTACAATACATTTAACAATGTTTTGACAATATATTTTTTGCGTAGTTAAGATTTTGTCTATCCCTTACCATTTATCATTTGTGTAAACGCAATTCAAAATTATGAGGACTTCACAGACAATTCTCATATAATTAAAAATATACATCTTATTTATCTTGTAAATATCTTAAATATGTGACATTTTAATCACAATCATTGCAGCTATTTTGGAAGAAAAATTACGAGTGGTGTAGGGGTGTTTCTTGAAAATCAGCGTGCTTAAAAGATACTGAACTTAAATACCAAGTTTGGTATTTAATGGACTTTTCGTTTTTAGGTATACTTTTCACACATAGACACGAATCTTTGGACAGCATGCTGTTTTCTTGGGAACGTAGTACTCAGCCAAAAGACGTGGGCATAACGGCCAAGACTGATAAACAGTACATTATATTTTATTGCAAATGTCAGAGATCAGAAGTGTCACCGCTGTACTCCCAGTAAACAAGTAGTGTGTTTTCAATAATGCTAATTTGGTTGAGAATTTATCAACTCCACCCAGCTCTTGCTGTTGAACCATTTGGAGGGTGCAGGATGATAAAACATGAAAGTGACAATACCAAGGAAGACCCAGCTCTTCGTATTTAATTAACTATTTGGAGGGTTCAAGACGACAAAATGAGGAAATGACAGCAGACCAGAGGATTGCTTGGGAAGACAGCAGCCAACCGACAGCCACACCCGCACAGCGGCCAAGGCTGGCAAGGCAGGCGGGACAATCGGGAGCAACAAAAAACTGGTTCCGCCTGGGGCTGTCTCTACGTGAAGGTGATGCGCAGTCTTGAAATGAACTGGTGGCCTCGAGGCAGCGTACCTGACTTAATGGCGCCGCTACCCCTACCGCATGTCATCAACTTATTGCCTCTCATCCTCAGAAATGGATTCCTGATGCTCAACTCTTCCTGGACAATATTCCTGCTTAAGAAATCATTATTCGGACTGAACATGCCTTTATTTAAGATATGCAAATGGGATTGATTTTTACTTTGGCTTAGCCGAGTATCCTGCCACTTTAGGAGCGACATAAAGGTTCATTAGTTTAAATGAGACGGCTATGTTTTCTAGATGTCCCTAAGAGCTTAGCTTTGCTTTGTTTGTAACCTTCCAGAAGTCCTGTACAGTTTTCTTCAGTGTAAAGCCCACGTAGCTAGCACGCTCCTGACGTGAGATACAAGAGCACGGATGCTGCTGTCTGTGCACCCCTGTTGTTCAATTCTTTCATAGGAATGTGTAATTACGCCAATTGGTGTACTAGGCGAGACGAGGTGTAGGAGGGGGTAGTGTGGGCGCCCTCTGTGCAAAACTTGACCTCAAACAACCGCATGTCTTTTGTTTTCATACTCCGTCTAACCTCAAGCAACGTGATACGTGGGCCAAGGACGCTGATGGGATATCCTTACCAAGACGCGGAGTTCATATGCACGTGCTTATCTTTCCTGTACAGTGGAGACTATTTGGATTTATTTTGGAAATAACTAAATATATATCCTTCTTCGTTTTTCTTTTGTCATTTTTACTTGGTCTACAAGTTGAAGTACTTCCACTAAATATTCGATATCGAGATTCGATTGAAAGTGCGTGTTGAGGTTTCCTGAGTGAAAACAAAAGAGGTCCGTGTATCTTCTGTGAACATTGATGCATTGGATCAGCATCAACTTAAGTTCAGCATCTTCCAAGGATGCAACATGAAGGTTTTCAAGAAAATCCCCCCCCCCCTCCCAATGCTGAACTACTCTTTATGTGGAATACAATGGCGGCGCCGTAGTCGAGTGGTTAGACCATTCGCTCTCTCACCAAAGCGGCCCGGGTTTCATTTCACACTGTAAAGATTGTTGTAGTTATAAGACGAATAGGCTAACATGTTAGTTTTAAGAAGCGAGTCACTATGTCATGGTCTTGAAATTTCATGCTCTGTCACCACGAGAAAAAGCGGATAGTAGCTTTCTACTTGAAAAAAGTATTAAGTATTTGAAAATTCAAATGAACAATGAGTATCTTGAAAATGGTTGGCGCCATTAACTTTATATTTCACATAAATTGTGTGCGAATACAGCGAGATCAATTGTTTTGTAGTAAGATTTTGTGTATCTATTACCCACAGTTTACAAACATCACCTTCACAGACTATTAGCAGGAGATTCAAGATATACCTACATTTTATGGTATACCTACAGGTAAAGGGTCGTTTGGGCGAAGAATTTCTTAAAAAATCTTCGTTTCGCATCCTTAAAAGAAGCTAAATTTCAAAATCAAGTTATCGGCTTTTCGTTTTTTTATGTTTTTGAAAACACACAAGGATCTTTTTCTGATAAGCCGTTTTTTGAATTTAGGAAACCTCAAAACGTGTATTTCCGATGACATCTCGGCATGGAAGTTTTGGAATACAATATTTTCTCTATCGACTAGAGAAAAATAACAGAAAGTATTGCACACTGTGGAAGGCGTTAGCCGGTTTTGAACTGTTTAAACATAACATGGTGGTAGGATGTTTTGCAGACGTGTGCCATTAGGATTTACACAGCCTTGCTTCACTAAACATCACAGTAACCCCATTGCATGTCTTGCACGTCCAGACCAAGTTAACTTGAATCCATTAAGCTCTACTAACGCCATATTTCCTTGCGCAGGTGGTGGAGCTGGGAGCCGGCGCCTTCCCGCCGGAGATGCTGGAGCTGAACGTGACGGGGGGCGGCAGGACGGAACTGCGGCTGGGGGCGGGTGCCTTCACCAAGGTATCTGCTCTGCAGAGAGTGCGAGTGAGTCATATGGCGAGACTTGTACTTCGGAGACATGCTTTCTACGGCCTCTCCACCCCACACACCGTCCTCGAGGTAATGGACTGCGGCAGTGCCTTGGTCGAGTCTCACGCTTTCCGTTCGTTGCGTGGACCTCTAACCGCCCTCATCACTCGCTGCCTCGACGTCGTCGTCCAGGGCGCTGCCTTCTCCTGGATACTAGCCATCACCGTCAAGGATGTGCCTCGCCTCGAGCTCTTCCAGCAAGCATTCGCATTCGAGACTTCTGTCGCATCCGCGTCATCATCGGGCAAGGTCGGGCGTCACGGACCTGCCGCTACGGTGAGTTCACGTCACATCTTTAAGCATGTCCGTCGCACATACAATGGACATTCATTTAAGTCATTAACACTATCTGCTAAAAGAGTCTTCTGTAATTTCATTTACCAAATCCTTCACCTCCTCTTTTAGTATCCCAACCTGTCTCCTCTTAAACTTTCCTTTTTGGAACAACATTTAATTTTATTAATGATCACTTTCGAACCCTTCTACTGACTAGTTTCTTAAACATCTTCACACTGTCTCTTAATTATACCTTACATCCTCTTCGCGCAATCGCCATCCCTTTCTTGATTATGTCTCCAATCGGATAAAAAATTAAATCCTCTGAAAATTTAAATAGTTCCAAATCTACACCCTTTACATAACGTATATCACAAGACCTTGGATCTATAGATAATTAACGGAGATCAAGTGCAAAAATTACATTTCAGATACATTTTCCAACGACTTTGGAAATTGGATTGGTATTGAATGACAGTGGATATCTCAACAGTAATTTCAATGAACCTAAAGATTCATGTTTAGGAAATAGTTTCAGCATTCAACAAGTCTACATTTATGAGCAAATATTATGACCATTCTTCTCCAGTGTCACAAACCGTTTGTTCGAATAAACTCATTTTTTTTCCTTCAGTGAAGTCAAAAGTAAAACGTGCTGTATCTCGTTCAATGTAAACAGGGAAACGACTGGGAAGGATCAGAATTGGTTGACTGATTGGATGAAACTTAAGCCGGAAATTAGCATGGAATCCTTGGGCAACTGAAGCAATATTACTGCCAGTTTTAGACAAAGTGACAATTCCACTTAGCCAACTCTATCAGGGAATGAACCACCCTTGGAAAAATCTGTACCTTTACTAAGGTATACTTAACTCCTATGCGTGCTGCTTGCACCATTATTCTTAACTCCCTAAATACCTTTCTATTTCTAATATTGCTTTAAAGCATCTTGAGTAATTCGTTTTCTGCTACTTCCTACTATTTCTCTCTCGTAGACTTTAGTTTTTATCATAACAACTGTTTGTAAAATGAATGTCTCCTGACCTGAGACCTCGGAAACAGATGAAATATGGTATACCACCTTACTAATTCCAGAGCGCTGAGTCTGATGTTGACAGTGCTTCCCTTTATAAAGACAAATATCTAGAAATGCAACTGTGAATATTTTAGTAATGAACTCGAACATAAACGCATAATGAGAAGTACACAGCACATATCCCCGAATGGAATGGAAGTAAAGATTGCATTCAGACATTCCCCTTTGAAATTCGACATCTATTGCAGGTTTTGCTGGATGTGGACAATTCGAAATTTCACAAAATTCATAGACTTTCCGAAACAAAATTATAATGAAGCAGGTTAAACTGTTGCCTCGATAAGGACAATGCCACCACTGGACTCAGCACCCTCAAATTAGTCGAATGAGCCAGATCTCATCTGTTTTCGAGTGTACAGACACGAAAACATCCAATGTTTGTATTTTGTTCCAACATTTATTATATCTATTATAATGTTAAGCATCTGTGTTTGTTGTGCGTGTGTTTGCAGCTTTTCTATGTAGAGTAGTAATCATTGTGCCTCTATAACAAAAGCTGAGGTGATTTAACACCCACTAATGGCTCTGTAGTTGTTACACCGTAGAGTCTTGGGAACAAAAACGGGTGATTACTTTGAGATCACATGAATGTCACAGATGTGTTTGTCTTATGATAGCATCCTTGGCTCAACAAGGAAAATTAAATAAGCAGCACGCTATGATAACTAGTCGTGGTGAGAGGAGTGCTTGAGAAATTCTTTTCTCGGATGAATAAGTTAAGAGCGAAATCCTTGGGCCATATTAAAGTCCTGGGAAATATTTTCGGCAGCTGCACATCAAATTTAAAAATGAATGTATTAGCTATGCTCTGCAATCACCGAAGATGTGCACACTGTTTAATTATTATGTACCTATACGAGTAGAATCAAAGGTTACATTCTGATGTCTTTTTGGTAAAGAATGTCCTCTGGTAAAATATATTATCCAAATCACGAAAAATAATTCCTGATAAACAAATCAATGTTATATTTTGCTTTCCAGTTAGAATCTTAAGGGGATCTCAAGAATGCTCAATGTGAGCATTAGCCTTAGGCGATTCCTTGCTTTTTAGGAAACAAACTCCAATCTCGTCGTGCTTGCAAAATTAGAGCACATTCATCATCAGTATGTGGGCTGAGAGGAGAGAATGTAAAAACCAAGATGCATGAACCATTTGCGACATATGCCACCTTGAGTTGGCAGAAATACCAGGAACGCACCATTTATTCTGAATGACGTTAAGACGTTTATTCTTGTGGATGGACGTTTTCTAGGTCCGATACCATCTGTCGACCAACCGTGTGATCCCAACCCCGCGCCGGGCACCACAAACAACTAGATACTTACCCTCGGTGAGTGCCAACAAAACATACAGAATGTCATGTGAATGTGAGTGAGTGTACAGGCTACAGCGATCACTTCTCTAAATTAAGCTGAACCTAGAAGTAGAGAAATATTTCTGTGGTTCGTGGTTATATGAAATAAATGTTCTTGTATGTTTCAATATTTGTATCATGTTATGTGACGATACGTTATGATCCATCTTAAAATGCACCCACAAGCATCCGGTTTGCTTCGTGGTACTGGACACCACACCATCCCTGTTCAAATAAATTGTGTCACCTCAGAAAAACTTTAGTATAGTAAAAAAAGTTTTAAGACTTCCAAAAACAATAAAATATGCATTTTTCTCTTTCTCCCTCCCTACATAGAGTACCTGAGCTAAAAGTTATAACCTCGGTGTTTCGGATGAAACATATTTTGGGCATTCCAGCAGTCGCATTTGGTAGGTACTTGATTCAAATTTCTACGCATCGGTCACTGTACGTATACTTCCTTTTCATCTATCTACGCGAATACCGAATTGCGTGTCTCAATATTACCACCCAGAAACCTGGTTTTAGCTTAGATACACAGGGAAAGAAATAACATGGCTAGTACAGGAATACGACGATGTAACCAAAGCCATCTGTCAAGCTACTAAGGAAATTATGTTTATTAAAAATACACAGCACACAAAGCAGAATTATGCTTGCCACCTATATCATTGCTAAGGGTTCATTTTAGAAAAAAAAATGAATTGATATTTATAACATTTTCATATACCACGTCCACCTCATAGTGCGAAGGTGGTCTATTAACCAGATGGGCTCGAGTTCCAATCTCGGTTGGGGGCGAGTTGCCTAGATGTCTTTTCCGGGGTTTCCCTTATCCTCTTAAGAAAGATGTGAGTTGACACTCAGATTAATGGATCCCGACTCATTTGAGCTTTGTTCCACCCATTTTCATTTGTCTTCTCCCTGTGTACACACACACACACACACACACACACACACACACACACACACACACACACACACACACACACACACACGAGCACCCCCCCCCCTCACAAACACGTATAATGAAAAGGTGGTATTGGAAAAAATCCAAAATTTAAACTTCTAATATACGCTTTAGCTACTGCCGAGTCCTATCAGTATCGGTTGTCCACAAGTATATACGCATGAAAGAACTCATAAATCTCTAAGCATACGTATTTGGCATTTTGAAGAAAACGTATGAATGTATTTTAAATTTGGCTGAAAACAATTCAAAATTTGTGGTAGCTAATGCACTCCTAAACTTGCAGCTTCTTTTTATTTCTAAAGAGTGTCAACGACAATGCTATTACATTATTTCCGCCACTGAACGAATGCACCTGAAATTTAAAGTAGATACTGTGAGCAAGTGAAGAAACCGATGTTAGATGCTAATTCAGCTTAACATAAGATGATATTGCTGTAGTCTGTGCACCTAAATCGCAACACACTTATATATTTACTTGCCTACTTTTCAATCGCGCTTATAATCAATCGCCTTTCGTTCTTTTCTATTTTAATTGATTAATTTCTTTTCAATTTCCAGTTTTCTTTAATGCATTTTCTTACTTTTGAGAACATTCTTTTTCCCCTTCTAATGTCGCAAAGTATTTGATAAATAAAATGGCTTAACGCATTCTACCATCTGATCATGTTTATGGCTTTGCATGGTATAACGAAATGAGCATGAAGCATGCAAACTGCAAAGCATTTCTCCCAGTTTGCCAGAAAAGATTAGATTAGGGCAGTTGCCGCAAATACCCAACTCGGACAGGCTGCCTGGCTAAGTATAGAATAATGGTGGCCATGAAAACAAATTTAAATTCTTGATGCATAGGAGCGAAATACGCTCCCGTTTCCATGACAACCACACTGAGAGCTGCCTTATAATTTTGTAATCTCTGCGTGTTTAGAGGGAAATTATAGTCCTGTACAAGGTATTTACCGGTTGCACACGTAGCCACTCCATGAATGAGATATGGCCTCTAAACTCAAGGACAAAGTCTTCCGCATACTGCTATTAAACCACGTAGCACCAGTTTTAACCCCACATAGGTATTTCGTAACGAAAAACATGTAATGCATTCTGACCTTCATGTCAAAGTAGAGCTGTCTTCGGATGACTGCACACCAATCGAACCCTTCCGACATTTTTGCAAATTTATACTTTCAGTTTTGTTCCGCTAGAATATTAGAATATTCAGTAAATAAATCACACGAGTAACAGTTGCTAGTAATATGTAATGATAATTCGATTCTAAATTAGCACTTGTTCAAATCCGAAATTCCAGAGCCAATTTTGGAGCATAAATAACAGAATGCTGCAAATAAACACTTGGTATATAAGTAATTTAACTAATTAAAATAAGGCAAATTAACACTAACCTTTTTTCTTTCTTTTTGAGTTATATGTAAAATTGGTTTTATTATTGTGTAACATATATTTTCTCAACTAATTTCAGACTTAAAATACATTTAACAATTTATAGCTGTAAAACACAAAACATAAGAGTTATTTCGTATGCAAAAATACTTTCAGGGAGAACAGGAAAATAAATACTTTCAACGCCAATGTACACAGGGTAAACACGAATTCACTTATTAACTCTCCATCCCATTCTACAGACTTAATTGTAGACAAAAATGTATAATCGCAAAACGCTAACCAACCCAAAGGCGAGATACCATGTCGCACTTGTTAGCCAGCTGCTGGCCTGTCTACCTGGCTAAAGGTCAACTTGCCACTGTTTCACAGTCCCACATGTGCCCCAATTAACTGCAACACAATCAGGTAGACCGGGCCAGCCCGCATGGTCACAGGCACCTGGCTGGGAAGTGTGCATTTGATACAATATCTTCCTTTTTATTGTCAAATATTTGCGGGTTTATAACTTGCAAATTATTATACTTAGAATAAAGTGTTTCTCCAATTTGCCTTTGGAATAAGACAATTCGGGAACATTCTATACATCAACTTCCGATGTATAAAACTTTTATTAAATCTAAAATATGCCTTTGGAATAAGACAATTCGGGAACATTCTATACATCAACTTCCGATGTATAAAACTTTTATTAAATCTAAAATAAAGTTTTACTTTTAGATTTTCATAAAGTGTTTAAAGTTCAAGCTTCGACTACCATTACCAAACACAATTTACTGTTATGTCATTTGTTTTCCCATAGACAATTTTATTTAGGTAGAGGTTATGCTCGCATGCGCCATTTGTGGATCAAGAACAGTGACGTCGCAGGTGACCTTGTCTGAGGAAATGTTTGCTGCATGGACTCACTAATGGACTGCATGCAAACAAAATAACAAAGTTTTCATTTTATGGATGTACCAGCCAGTACATAGATAGCTCATGTGAGAAACCTACCTCTGTGAAACTTATACCTAGAGAATATAACTACAAGCAAACAACCCCAATATAAACATTTTATGGTCTATTTAGCTTATTTTCTGAGCTACATTTTCGTGATTTGTTACAGATTATTATCAATAAAACAAATCTTTGTCCGTATTAGGGTTTATCCAATAGCAAGGCAGTTTATGGAAGATACAGAGCATTTTCTATGTATTATACACCGTTTATTAAGTGTTTAGTTATACAATTTTGTGTTAAAACTTTACATTCCTTTTTTTAATATTCATCTTACTATACGAAAGAGTTCCAAAACAGCTTAAACTTACATTTTTTAATTTTATTTTTAATATTTCTAAGAAAACGGGTCATTTAAAAGAAAACGTCTTTTGCGAAGCTGTTCAAAGTAAAAATGAAGAAAGACATTTGCAAACAAAGCAACAGCATGGCTGGGACAGAAGGAGGGTGCCATATTTATTAGTACCGCCAATTTGTAGACCAAACCTTCCCCTAAAAGATGATTTAAATTTATCTCTGTGCTCGAGAGTTCAGGAGTTGCTGTTTTTTTCCGTTAAGTAATGCACAATTCAGAGTACAGAATATATCTATTTTAAAATATATTCCAAATACAACGATAAGTAAAAGGTTAAAGTCCAATATATAAAATTGCACAAAATATGAATATGCAACTTTTTGACAAAACAATCCCCATTTGATCGTTCCTTAAATTATTAGCAAACGCAATTAATCGCGCCAGGTTAGAGACTTCTAAATCCTCAAGTACCATATGATGCACTGTTGTTCCTCAGTCTAAGGGAAGTTGATCTTCAGAGAATTTGACGGGACCGGGAATAAACATAAGTGTACCACTGCTAGAGCATTTAACAGGCCTAGTACGAGAATGCTTCGAATTCTCGCCATCTCGGTTAACTTGGTGCGCCAATTATGTGAGAAGTATAACACTAGGGATAGAATTTGTTTGGGAAGTTAATGTGCAATTTTTGGACATTTTATATAGTGACTGCAACAGAAAGTATTTTTATTTTAACAAATTCTAGAATTCAGTCCAATTAACACAGAGAAAAATTATTACGTAATTGGTGATACTTTTCCGGAAAACCGATGTCTTGGCAAATAGATTTGAATTTCGGAGTTATTTTCAAACGTTTTTGATCTAAAGAGCTTTATGAGGAAGTTCAACAAAATCCTTGATTATTCCGAACTTGGACATTCAGAACAGAAGACATTTTCACCACAGTTTCAGGTGTTCTGCCAAAACTTTTGTTTTCAAATTACATCCTCACTTCTTTCGATATAGCGATGTTACCTTGATGTTACCATTATAGAAGAGATGATGCTGGAAGAATTGGGTTGGTTTAGGTTCATTCATGTGGCTTGGTACATCCATAACATGACTTAGCGATTCTGATCGAACGAGTGGCCTTAACCGACTAACCAGAGCTTCTTGAGGTAAGGTGGCAGGTAAGACGTAAGGCCTCTGTTTGTGGCATAGGACTATGACGACTACGATGACCAGCACCACCTTGTGCTCGTGCAGGTGCTGCTGCAGAACGTGATGCTGCCCGAACTTCCCCAGGGCGCCTTCCCGTCCTCGGCAGCCGAGGTGCGTTTTGTCAACACCGAGGTCCGAACCGTTCGTCGAGACGCCTTCTGTGCCAACACCCTCTTCTCTGTCGTCATGATCAACTCCTCGCTGCACCGCGTCGAGACTGGCGCCTTCAGCGATCGGACGCTCATCCACTGCCTGGAGCTCGACGGCGTCAAGATACACGTCCTGGCACCAGGTGCCTTCCTCGCCGCCGTCACCAATCTTACTATTCAGCATTCCAGGTTAGTAGACAATTGCGGCGATATGGAGGTGAGACGGTCTGGAACCTTTTCTTTCCCTTCTGCTTTCAGCTACTCCCCAAATTGTCCTTAAATGTTATCTCTGTCTCTGTCTCTCTCTCTCTCTCTCTCTCTCTCTCTCTCGTCATAGGTCAAGCAATTCAGGTTACAAGCAGACCATCACTAATACATGTTAATAGTTGATGAGTGAATAGTTTGTACTCTCTTGCAAGCTTGTGCTTAGAGGTTTAGTCTTTTTAAGTTGTATATGGTATTCTATAGTTTTTTCAAGTGTATAAATTTATGCTCTGACACCAAGCAGTATAGTTTCATTTATAGGGGGTTGAAAATAAAGTAGGGCTCACTTTTAAAGAATATACATTATCGAAAATAAAGATTAGATGATTTTTGTAAAGTTGTAAGATAACATGATTTTTGCCAACTCCTATTGTATAACTGTGCAATATTTTGACTAGATGGATTAAGCAGCGCCGGTTTCTGCATAAGGGCTTGAAAGTATAGTAGATAATTGTAAAGTAGCTGGTAGGTTTTGTTGGCTTACATACTATAAGTTTCGGCTAGACAGGACAAAGGATATAGCTTCTTTTTTGCCAGATTTGAAAACCTAAAGATACTCCTTGATGACACAGTTCAAATTTCATTTCAAGTTCAAGAGGTAAATGCGGTGATATGAAACGCATTTGCTGTTCTTTTCTTCAACTCTTCAGCATTTTAAGAGTTCCTATTTACTCTTCTGAGTACGAAGTTTGTAAAAACTCTTGTCATATTTGTAATAATATACCAAATAGGCCATATTCAAAGAAACGATTGAAATTTGTCGACAAAGATTTAGCAAAAAATTCTAATCTTGTAGTTATAATTTTAATGGAAAAATATTGCCAATGACCGTTTGTAAGAAAAGATTTTCAGTGATGAAAGAATAATTACAAAATCGATTCAGCCGATTTTTGAAATTGCCTCTCCTCTCAAACACATTTTCTCTTTTCAGAATATTAGTAAGCATATGTAGCTATTTATTATCTTTTTCTCATTAAAACTTTCAATTAATTTGGACGGGACAAGAAACTGCCATGGGCTATTCTATTTCACATTATCTACAATTTCCCATTTTAGTATATTCAAGTTAGTTACACACCAGCCCCTTTGCTTTCTCCACCCAGAGGTCTCAGCTTCGATTCCTGCCCGGGGAGAATATTTTTTAATCAATGCCATTTCTTATTGTCAGCAGAACATGAAAGTTTGTATGTGAAAGTGAGTGCGAAGACTAATAAACCCAAGGCTAAGAAACACCATAGTTCAGCGAGCAATAAAACCATCAGCTTCTAAAACCAAAGCCCCCAGTATTAAAGGGGGTGTAGTCCCCAAAAAAGAAAGAAAAGAAAAGGTAAATCTGCTCTGCAACATTTAATCTATTTAAGCCTTCATGTCATCCAGTTAACTTCGAAATCTAGAAACACAAGCTTGAAGAAAATATTTTTCTTCCAGTTTACTCCAACCCCTTAACTGCCAAGGCCTCGCCTTTTATTATTAATCTCATTAACACATTTTTTGTACTTGTACTGGACAACAAAGTAATGTCTGGAACGTCAGGCTACTTTAACAGCAGAGAACTTGCAGTTTTTAACAAGTAGGTCTGTCCGTCTGTCTGTCTGTCACGTATATGTCTGCATGTAGGCACGTACGAAGATATGTATGCGTTCCAGACATGACATTTTTTTAATTTTCCACGGGGGTACATTGAACTAAAAGGAGAAACAAGGATTAGTAACTCATACAATAACGGAACGTTAAGATTGTTAAAGAAACAGAGAAAAAATGCTGCTCAAAATAAATAAGTGTTGGTATGTATTTTTTCTTGTTTTTCCTTCATATTATGTGCCTTTATTTCTGACCTTTTGCAACTTCTCGGCTTGTTTCTTGACTTCTCCCTACCAAATTTAAAATTTCTGAACTATTTTCGATGTTTCTCACTGAATTCTCTAACATACATATGCGTCAGTAGTGCACATATAAAGACCCATTAAATGACATGCTGGAAATTTCGGAAATCTAATTGCTGAAACGTCGAAACATGATAATCACAAAAGATTGTGTTTTAAACACTTTGCTTTTATAAATGTATTGTTCTTTTTTCAATGAAAGTGCTGGGTCGAACTCTTATATCCACTCTATGGCGCAGAGAGTTAAATATTTCACACGTTAACTCTTCAGAAATTGTTATTTTCGGCCTATGTGCATAAAGCTTTTGAGAAATTACATTATGTGTCTTGGATACACAACAATATTCCTTCAAAATACTTATGGAGTGCATGATTGTGTTGCAGAGTGTCGGAGGTTCAGGAAGGCGCCCTCAACATCACGGTGGCCACAGCAATGCTGAGCGAGAACGTCTTCCAGAAGGTTCATCCCAATGGTCTTGTTCTGAAGCAATGGAATCGGGTCGTCATCGAGGGTAACACTTTTGAGCGGCTCGAGACTGGAGCGCTAAGGACGCCGTTCGACCCCTCTCCAGCAGTTGTCCGCTATGAATTCACCTTCTTCGGCAATGAACTCACCAGCTTCGGGCTTGGGGCACTGCGATTCGCAATCGAGGCAGCCCAGGGAGGAGGTGTAGCTGCGCACATTGGTGAGAACCGCTTTGCTCAGATCTGTCACTGCGACCTGGCAACTTGGATACGCGACGTCGTGGCTCGGGACATGGGCGCCACGGCAGCCACCATCTCCGATCTCTTCAACACTAGCCTCTGTGCCGTGGACTCCGTGCTTGCACGGTGTTTTGGTGTACCTCAGGGCTTTGTAAACATGCGCAACTTCACCGAGCTCGTGTGCGGTTCAGGTGACGTCATAGTGTGCGAGGAACAGAGTGCGATCGGTGTCGTGCGTAGTGGCAACGGCGATATCGACTTGCTGGGTGGCGAGAGTGAGTTGCAGCGGGAGAAGAAGGTTCTGGGACTGGTGTTCCTTGTAGCCGTGTGTGCCATGATCGTCATTCTGGTTGTGACAGGTGTGTTGTGGCTGAGACGCAATGGGTACTGCCTTCAAGCACAGCTCATGCTACTTCCAACTGCCACTAGTTGTCTCACCATGTGCTCCCGGTTCTGTGAGCGAGACAGCGGGGGTCTAGTGGCCGCCACTTCAGCCAGGTCCATATCCCGTCTCTCTATGCACGAATACAACGAGATGCAGCAGCAACAGAAGCGCGGACTTCTAGTGACAGACAATACGAGTGCAGAAGTGGTGTTTGTACCGTGTGAGGATAAGTGGACTCAGACATTGCCAGAAGAGCTGACACAGGAACTGCTTCAGTCACTCCGGGAAAAGCTCGACGACCCGGAGAACTATGGCGAGGCTAGGGATATGATAGAGCATTTGTATGACCTCATCAAGGTCGAAGAGAGTTGTAACAATAACAACACTAATACAACGCTTGTGGACGATATGGACGATGATGAGGACGATGATGGTGAGAACGTGTACGATGTGATACAGCCTGCTCCAGGCACATTGAGGGCACCTAGGATACGTCTCAACAGAGGCGCCGCCACGGAAGTCTGCAGCGTAGGTACGAGGGCACCCTCCCCGGATAAGCTTCAGCCTTATGGACAATCAAGATGGAAGGGACGGCAGCAGGCGGCACCACCACATACAGCTGCAGTTTTATGCGAGTATGTGGAACCGCGAGATCGAGAACAGCATCTCTATGCCGAACTGCCACCGGGCACAGCAGCCGTGCCAACGCCTAGCACCAGCGCTGCCTCCCCTAAATCACCTTCCCGCCCACTGAGCTTTTTGCGAGCATTGGGCGAGAGCTTGTTGCCCGGTAAGTCGCCTCCCAGTTCGCCAACTACGTCGCCTCCTGGTGCGACATCCTCTCTGCTCTGCGAGTATGCCGAGCCCACGGACGCTGCCGTCCATGTGTACTCCGAACTGCCTCCCGCCAGCATCAAGATGGCGAATCGCCCGCTCCCGAGCAAGCCCGGGGACGAAGACCCGGGAGAGGGCACTTCCAAATAGCTCGACTGTGATATCCACAAGACTTTTTGTATTTAAAAGACGTCAAGGATGAGATATAAATATTTGTGATTCTTCTATGCTTTGTCTTGTTATATATGTGCTACGCAAGAGAAAATAATAGCCAATTTTATAATTTCCTGCTTAAGTTGTGTGTTATTCTCGCTTTACCAGATCCCTCCCTAAATAACATCCTCAGTGGTAGAGCAAAGTAAATGTGTAATTTTAAAGTGATATAGTGCGTGCTCATAATGTGTTTCACTTCATTTACTTCATACACCAGTTCCTCGATGTCACTTGAGCCTGTGGTTGGAAAATGGGCTCTATTTACATTTTCAAGACATCGAAACAATTTTTCTTCAATGTTAAATCTTAACCTAGAGTTGTTAAGTACAGAAGCTTTAAAGTGAGAGTAAGATAAATTTATACTTATACATTACACATATTTATACAATATATAGGTACTATTCATTTTCTGGCCCTGTAACGTATAACATGAGCAAGCGCTCTTATTTTCTGCCATTAAGTAGGTGATCTGAATTATTTTTGATCTGTAAATTAAAAAACAGAAATACTAAATCTGTTTATTTGTTCTGCAAAATATAAATTACTGAGATGGCCCTACAAATAATGCACAGTATAATTGCAACAAAGAAAAATAAAGTATTTAAGTTTAATATTAAATCAGCTGATAGAAATGCGCCATTGGGATATTCAGGCGGAATACTTAAGGAGGTAGCACACACGAAAATACTGCTTGCTTCGCAAAAGTGAAACGTTTACGTACTGTCCTCCAACTGATTTTGAAATTGAAAGTGACAGTCCCTCTGCCATGGATCAGCAAAACCCTATAACGTTGCCAGCCTTGTCCGTTTTATGTTCTCGAAAAACCTAAAATATCCTCCTGGCATTGTTTTCCTTGTCTCATACTGTTCTCATTTACTTATACAACCACACAGGATTCTCTTCTCTCATGCTACCAAATATTCGTCTTTCAATACCTTCCAGGTTTTAATTAAACGACCACTAATAATGCAATGGCTAATAACCACGTGTCTCCGGAGGATATGGTAAAATCAAGGTTGTGATTTTCCTTTGGCCGATTGCTCTGTTAAGGTAAACTATGGCCATGCTTCCCTTAGAATACGAACACACATCTTGTAATATGTCCGCCATCCTAACCAAAAACTTATTAAACAATCGCTTCTTATTATGTGCATTATTAGTTTAGTCCATCTCTCTTCAAAAGTAAGCCTCTTCGTAGAACATAGAGAATGCGAAGCTAAGAACCAGTGTTGCCAACTCTTGATATGAATGTCTATACATGACTGTCACAGGCCAGAAGCTCCGTAAGCTGTATAGAGCAGCTTATAAAATAACAAATCACGTTTCCCTTATTGAGAGATGCCAGTGATTTCCCAACATTGGGACATAATTTTCCTAGTTTGTCAAACGAATTTATTTCATTCAGGAAAAAAAATTCAGCCCTTTCATCTAAAAGATCACAAGTGGTACGATTATGCTAAAAATAAAGAAAAAGTAAAGATGAGGTTTCAGCACTCATCAAAATTCATGTTACATGTCCCATATAACAAATTCTAACTTATAGCTTGAAAATGTCTATAGGCCGTAACTGAACATAAATTCTTTAGTTTTAGAACCTGAATGTGCCCATTCATAGGTGCAGACACCAAAGTGTAGATAACTATTTGAAATTGACAGTGACACATATTTTACCCGATAGACCAAATTTCATTAAAATGTAAAGATACATTTTTCTTGATATTTTAGTGATTTTAATTGGTTACAAGATCCGTGGGGAAGCTTGTAGTCCCTCAGGTGTCGCACGAGGGCCCAGCAGATATGTAGTGTGGTCCCAATAACCACGGTAATAAGGACCCCGTACATGGAGGATTTAAAATGCTGGGACGCCCTCTCTACAGGGGTAACACACGCAAAGCCTTGCTAGGAGTTGAGTATCAAGGCGGACTAAGAAGGTTCCACAGCCCAGTGATGACAGCTTCTCGGGGATAGAAAACGTCAATTTAAAATTCTGCAAGTCTGGAGACAGTAAGATCGCGGTCCCACTACGGACTGTGCTTGCACAGAGCTTGTAACTCTATAGAACAAGATTTACGTTACCAAAAAGCTTCAAGAAAATCAGACACCATGTATAGTAATTTACCATAGACCGAAAGAAGAAGGTATCCGGTAAGACCAAGGAAACTATGCTCAGGCATATTTTGACGCCGGAACAGCATTTTTGCTAGTCCTTTAAGTGCACAAGAAAGAGACAATGGGAACTGAAAATAGCTAGAAATGCATGAATATTTTGATAAATGACTAACTAAAACTGTCTTAAGAATTTTGTAAAATGACTAAAAATGCCTTTAGTGGCTTCTTTTTTTACTGCAAACTAGTGGTTATCTCTTTAAAAAGGTTAGATTTAGCCATGAAAAGGCTAAGCTGGCATCACTGCTGAGATGCTGTAAATAGTCATTGAAAACATATGTCACATGCGTATTATAAATATTTATGAACCAGAGGTCCTGCCAATGTGAATCACACAAGAACAAAAAAGAAAGAAAGAGGATAGTTGTTCCAGTGTCAAGGCTATACAAATGGACTAGCCTCAACCGCGACACACAGGTACATTTCCATAATGGACTTATATAAATATCTGCAGACTCCTTACAAATACGGTCAAAGTATCAGCTTCTAGCCTGACCTTGATGGTGAGCGGTGAAGACGCCGGTTCTTACCATTTAAGGACAAGCGAAGTAGCGAGAATGTCTCTTGTTTTTTGTTAATTCCAGAGATCGAGCTATTGCGGTTCCTAAATCGGGGTCCTGGCGACCAAAAAGCATTGTCTTAGCTCTCCTGACAGGCATTGTAAACTGTTTGTCCAGACAACGTGTTAGAACTAACTAAGAAACCCTGATGTGCCGGTTTTCGGACGCATTCAAGCTCAAAATGACAGCGTTATTTGATTTTCTGCGGCCAAAGCCGTATTTTCACTGTAACTTAAAAAAAAATCTCATACATTTCAAAATTGGGTTTTCTGCTCATGCGCATTTCTGGGGTAGGCATACCTGCTGCCACACGCATAATTCACACTTGGCGCCTTTATTAACTCGTTGCCGGAGACTGTTGTATGAGGCGTTTGACCTGTCACTGAGTACAGCGAGTTGAATTGCATGAAAAAAGCTTCGCAAGTCATGAAAATATATTAAACATATGGTCATTTGATCAAAATGCTTAGAGCCATTTACAGAAAACCAACATTATCGAAAAAAATTTCTATGTAAAGTGTAGTTTAGGGTGGGGAATTTTCTTGAAAATCTTCATGTCGCATCCTTGGAGGATGGAAAACTTCAATATCAAATTTTGTATTTAAGCAACTTTTTGCCGTTAGGTTGCTTTTTCTGATCCAGAGAATCTCAAAACGTGTGTTTTCGGTGAAATCTTGGTATCGGATTTTTGGTTGGAACACAATATTGCCTCTACTAACTCTAAGCATGGAGTCGCGAAAATAAAAATACACTTTCAAAGTACGCTAATATTTTCATCCTATTTTTTGCAATTCAGAAGAAATGCATGAGAGGTTAGAACTTTAAACCCAAACACTTATGTCTAATGATCGAAAATCCGATATTAAGTTTATTTAAAAAATAACAAAAATACCTGTGTATGATGTAACAATTTCGTATCAATTGCCCTGGAACACGTTTAGACATTATTAGCACTACTGAGTTCACTATTTGGGATTAACGTTTGAATAGTGGTAGAATAAACGTGTTATTAAAGTGATAGACATGAATTAAAGTGTTGATGTATAGCCAAAAGTGTATTTACTTGAATGCCTTATCAAAGGGAACTATTTCAATATCCATCACCAGGAGGATAGCGCCCTTCCTCAAAGAGTTTGAGCCATAATGAAAATAATGGAAGGATCAGTCTCCATCAGACTGTCATTTTATAGACCATTAAGTCAAGCTTTGTTGGTTCGCTGAGTGTATGTTCTTAAAATTTAGAACAATGAGCTTTGTCTTTCTCCATCTGTCTGCCGCCACTGGAACAACAGGTGCACCACAACTAAAAGAAGGCGAGTACTGCACCTTTGAACCTGGAACCATTTAGCATTAGCAAGGCATCTAGCCAAAGGACTTTACAACATCTTTGTGTGTCTAGATTTAAGGTTAAAAGCCTTTACGAGTTCATTTCTCTTAACGATTATATATTGATGTCTTCGTGAGGAAGTTGAAAGGCGAATCCTAAGTTAAATTTAAATGAATTTAAACTTCCACTAAATGTATCGTTATTTTCAAGCAACAGCCGCTCGCGCTTAAGGATACAATGACTCGAGTCCTCCCTTTAATTTGAACCATAAATAACTTTGAATAATTTCTGCATACATTGCCAACTCAAACAAAGATCAAATAAGTTTAGACGCGAACCAGAATGCATTAGCAATTCACTACCCCAAGATAAGCGCGCTTCTCGGATGAATACAGACAACTTGGTGCAAGTGTGAACAGATTCTTGTGTTCAGGCTTAGCAGAGCAGAAAACTTTGGTTTTAAAAGTTGTTTTATGATGGGCAAGGGGAAGACAGGGAGGGCTAAGAGCACGCAGAATCTATGGACTACTCTGGCACATCCGCACTGAACCTGACCTAGAAGTGTGGAAGATTGAGGAAGATTGCAAGCACATGAGCATTGCGGTTGGACAAGACGCTCAGCTAATTTCCAAGTGTGCCAACCTACTGACGAAGTGGCGGATGCGCGCTGTGAATCCCCCCAAGTATGCTATTCCATTTTCAGAATAACTTTAATTAAATATTCGATTGACATGCAATTTGTTACAGAACTTTGTAACCAAGAGACACCTTCAGAATATTTTTGAAAAGGAACCCTAACTTTGTTGGGGGTCGGATGGGATTCTAATTTGGGGTGCCTGACTTTGGGGTCGAGCAGTGCATCGGTTGCACTATTCTAGCTTCGCCTCTGCCTGCAAGATGAGTTTCTCTGATTTGCCGTGAGGTCAATGTCATTAGTACGTATTTATTGCATTCTTTAATGTTACATTTTACTATTGTTCTTGATAAATTTAAAGCCCACCCCCTAAAGAAAATACCACTGACGTGTGGACTGTCGTATTGTATAAATATGTTGCTTCATTTTAAGTATTTATATATATTCTGATATTATTTCTTACGTGTAGTTTCTAGACACGGGTACGTAACGAAATATTAACAAAGATCTGAAAACCACCAGAAACCTAAGTGAGGGTGAATTATTTATTTTAATACACGTATGGAGAGTAGTGAATCTTTTACGTCACATAAAAATTAAATATCAGCACATAAAATTACTTTTGGCACTGTTTTCCCCTGAATGAAGCAAATTTCAAATATAAACATAAATATTTTGTCATGCAAATACTTGAAAACAAGGTGTTTTCATCAAGATCGTTTGAGCCATTTTTGAAGTAAATAACAGTTTCTTGAAAATGAATGCGACAGACAATGCGGCTTGTCGGGCGAGAGGTTGGATGGTTCTATCTTCCCAACCGAAACAACTCCACCGTGTGTAGGTTTATTGAGTTGGTTGAGTGACTGTCCCGACAAGTTCGGTAGTGTGCGGCCCACTTTATGTACATGTACAGAGTTAAAGGCTCGGCTCATCATAATGTAAACTGTCGAAAAGCTGAGGAAATTATCATAAACAAAATGACATGTTTTAATAGAATCCATTTGTGATAGTGCATATGTCCAACCGAGGTCCGTTTCTTGTGACCATGACGCTAACATGTCCAATATAACTGACCCACTCAGCTCAGAGAGGTGTGCAGGTAGCGGTGGTCGTGTTCCCAACACACTCCACACTTTCATTGTTCGACTGCTAGTTCTCGACTCGCCCGCTGCACAGTGAAAGCCGCTCTTTCTCTCACCACAATCCATCTACCACACATGGTGTCTCGTACTCCTTCCTTTGGATCTGATTGTATTACCCATATTATCAGAAGGACCATTTAGTCCAAATCTTTGCCTATACGCCCGCTTAACTATAACCACTGAATTATGTTTCGCGATTTCCAAGTGGAAACAGTAGTTTGTACGCGTGTTGGTATTTTTATTTATTACCATAGCTACAAAATCCTGCGCATATAGAGCTCAAACTTCCACTACTTCAGTTTAAGTTATAGTTTAAATTGATATTGTGCATCGCAAACAAAAAAGAAAATACAAGTTTAAAATCCCACTAATCATTTGTGGGCAACCTGTACATGTTGATCTGGATTTATATTTTGCTGAATATGAACTTGATTATGACACGAAGAAGCAGAGCAACTTGTAGTTTGGGTCACACTTGTGGTTTGTACCTACAGACTATCTCAGCTTAGCAAAACATATCCCATGCAGAAAGATGGAACCATGCTTAAATGATTGTATCTCGTAATTTAAAAGGATAAACTCTACCTATGCTATCGTCATTATATCCTGTTCCTTTCACAAAGACGGCCATGGATCTCGAATCTGGCTGGTATTGTCACGCAACCTCTATCTTACACAACTAGCTGAGGGTAATGACAATTGAGTAAACGGTAGAACACCTGCTGACATGTGGGTATGTCTTGTTTTCTGCGAACCACTCTCGTCAGGAAGTTGTTAAAGCTGTACAGAAATCCTTGCATGTACTATTTGCACAAGTTAACGGTATTCCTGAGCTTACAGCAACAGCATTTTGGCCTGTTTTCCCAGTGAGAAAGAAAATGCATGATTGAAATCTGACAGTATAATAAGAGTACGCGGTTTTTTATTATCTTGGATTATTTGTACTTATTTCATCTGATTTTACACCCTTTTCTTGATAATATTTCCGTAAGTTATTTTATTTCTCAACATAAGTCTAACAAGTTTTCCTATGCTTACTTCACTGTCGTTCCATATGAAATTGCCCAGTAAGAACCTAACTTTCCCCCCTGAAAGTACCCCTTCTTATGAAAGTCGATAGAAGTTTAAGCAATATAATACCATCTCTATCATTGGCAATAATTTTTCTCATGGGTTAGCTAGCAACGGATGCCCAAAGAGTTAAAATGTTATAAATGAGCAGTTGCAATCCTTCAGCTGAATGAAATTAAGTCAAGCTCTTCCCCTAATGATCATGTGCTATTAAATCTACTGCCTAGAGGATCTATACGGTGTCTGAAATCTAGTACCAAAGCGTGTGCTACCACCCACAGGCCATGTTTTTCTCTGTTCATGCTCAACAATTAAAGAATATATAGCAATTCGAGTTCAGCCTGGCAGGACCTAGTGGACAATCACGATGTCTATAGTCCAATATTACGGCGTGCGCTATCCACTGCGTCATTTCTCTTTGTCCAGGACTACCAGACGATGTGTATACTTCTGAGACCAGCAGTTCGACTCCATCCTGTTTGCAGTCCTGTGCCGCGGCATGCGCTATACACTAAGTCACCGTTCCCCTACTATTACACGGTGTATACGCCGCTGAGACCAGCAGTTCGACTCCAGCCTGGAGGAAGATTAGGCTGTTTGCAGTCTGTACCGCGGCGTGTGTTTACGCACCGTTTTCTTTTGTCCATGCTACACATGACTACCAGACGGTGTATACACCGCTGAGACCAACAGTTCGACTCCAGCCTGGAGGAAGATTACGCTGTTTGCAGTCCTGTACCGCGGCGTGTGTTTACGCACCGTTTTCTTTTGTCCATGCTACACATGACTACCAGACGGCGTATACACCGCTGAGACCAACAGTTCGACTCCAGCCTGGAGGAAGATTACGCTGTTTGCAGTCCTGTACCGCGGCGTGTGTTTACGCATCGTTTTATTTTGTCCATGCTACACATGACTACCAGACGGTGTATACACCACTGAGACCAACAGTTCGACTCCAGCCTGGAGGAAGATTACGCTGTTTGCAGTCCTGTACCGCGGCGTGTGTTTACGCACCGTTTTCTTTTGTCCATACTACACATGGCTACCAGACGGTGTATACACCGCTGAGACCAGCAGTTCGACTCCTGCTGGAAGACGGCTATGGTGTTTGCAGTCCAGTAGCGCGGCGTGCGCTATCCACTGAGTCACTATTTCTCTTTGTCCATGCTACAAATGACTACCAGACGGTCGGTTCTCTGCTAAAAATAATAGTGCTTGCTGTCAGTTTATTTCCGTAGCGGCGCCCGCTCAATGAAAACCCAAACTCTCCTTCTCGCTCTTTCAGAAATGTTTTAAAAATATATATTATAGAAAGGTAGATTATGTTCTGTTCCCCCTCCACCCAAATGTCCATCGTTCCCTGGAATTCTGGCGCTCTGCTAGAAACCGGTTGCCAGTGGAATCTGGCTGCAAAACAAGCCACAGCCAACTTTCCCTAAACATTATGTCTTACTATAAGAGGTTCTCAGCAACATTATTATCTACAGCGATCACGACAATTAGGCTAGAATAGTGGCTCGCAAACTGGGGAGGAGGAGGAGGGGGGGCGATTTGGGGAGGGGGATGATACCTACACACTAACAACAAAAGAAAAATTAAACGTTAGTGATCATTTTACTTTCTTTATTACGTATGGCAAGTAGGGAAAAGTATGGTTTACCACCCATAAATTCGACTTCACGGGAAATATGTTTTGAGGCTCCTTGAACCCAAACAAAAGCAGTTTTAGAAAGGTCCGTCTGTGTATGCATGAGAGAGAGAGAGAGAGAGAGAGAGAGAGAGAGAGAGAGAGAGAACAGCATAACTCGAAAACGAAAAGTCAGTTCAATAGTAAACTTGGTATTTAAGTACAGCGTCTTCGAACCATGCAACAGGCAGATTTTCAAGAAAATACCCCCTCCCAAGCTATTCTTTACATTGAATATTTTTTAGAAAACTTTGATTTTCTTAAAATGGCTCTTAAATATTTTGATTAAAATACTGTGTTTAAGATATTTTCATGACGAAACGCATATCCTGAATTTCTTGGGAATAGCTTCTGAAGACATCTTCATTCTGCACGATTTTTGCATAACTGGTAAACCGTAAGAGATAGACAAAATCTTAAAGCACACAATTTGTGTTCATATGCTTTTCCTTCTTTCTTTCTTCCTTTGTGTTTAATCATTTCTGAGGTAATCCTTGTTATTAGTTTCATTTTTCCAAAACATAATTTTCTGAAATGGGGAGTATTATTATTATTATTATTATTATTATTATTATTATTATTATTATTATTATTATTATTATTATTATTATTTTTTTTTTTTTTTTTTTTTTTTTTTTGGGGGGGGGGGGTGTCCTCTTCGTTATGCAAAGAGTACGGAATTTCAAAGCTGGTCATGTAGCAACCGCTTCAAGCTTACTGAATTCTCCTAACCCACTTATACCTGGCAAATAAATATGCTACGGGCGTTTGTAACAATAGTTTGCATAAGAGCGAGCACAGAAAGTCATGCGAGTGCAACTCATCAGGTTTTTAATATAAGCTTTCCGACATCACCAGTGCTTAAATGACTACAAATTCAATTACAAGGACCTCTACTTCCAATTACATATTAGCTCACAGGTTTGTTCAGTATATATTCCTTTGTGTCTTAAATATGTTTCTGGTTTGGTACCTATATATTTCCTTTTGCAATTACCAAGTATACCAGGCAGCTAAGATGTCCAATAATTTTATTATGTTGGGTATTAAGAGCTTCTTGTAAGTTCTTCTAATCTTTACAATCCTTCGCTGCTACTGTCAGTCCGTCTCTGGCTCAGAGTACACCAAACAGCACTTATGCAAACGTTGCCACAAGACATTTGACACCGTATTATTTCCGGGGCAGTAACAGTCCAACATAATCGCGCACAGTTAATCATTTAATAACTAAGGATGCTTTGAAGTTATTAAAACATTGCTAATTATGTGTTTTATTGAATAGAAAGTCTTTGCTCTGCAGAATAAGATAATAGTAATAACACTCGCAAACGTCAAATGATTGCAGAGTATAATTTAACATTCAAACTACAAGTAGGTATTTAATACAATAAGTGCTGTACGAGCAATGCCTTTAAAAAGTCTCGCATACTTTCTGCTGTAACTAAATAGAAATGTGTTTCAACGCTCGGACAGGTCAAACTGTAGGCATATTAAAAAAAAAAAAATTCACAGTAACATTTCTGAAATACACAATGTTTTTTTAATACAAACTCAAAGATTTCATTTTCGTGCATGAGTGTACAAGCTATCAAATCTTTTATAAAATAAACTTTGTCATAATCAAATAAATAATTCAATTTCCTGGTATAACTTGTGCAGTTTATCTGTAGATATTAACATAAGATATATTTTTAAGTGAAAGTGAGAGAACTGAGATTTTAATGATTTAATATGGCGACAGTAAACTACTCATGATGCTCTATGCGCACTGAAACACATTCAGATCTACCTCTTATTTATCAATCTACTGTGAGTGGAATACAACCTGAACACGTTAGATATTTTAAAAGATCTGGTATATCTGAAAATGTTAAACAGAATTGTTTCTGCGTCATTCATATTGGTAGATCGTAAATGTACAATATTTTGAACATTTAATTGAAGATTTGCATTTGTAATTAACTTATTTAAATGTTTGCTACTTAATTGTTCAGTTCATATACATAAATAGTCTGTTTCAACTATTTATTTGGTTACAATAATGATATTAAAGTGGTTTGTTTCTGTGAAAAGGTGTAACTTAAAATAACTGTTTTTCCGAGCGCCTTTTGAAACATATTTCCAGTATACAGGACCTTTCAATGTACTGAATAATGTTATCCCCTTCAACAGAAATACATAAGCGTGTTTTTCTTTTTAACTTGTTTGTATTTACTACATGAAATATCCGTGTTGCCTTGGGCTTTGGCAGTTTTGGGAAAGCATCAATTTTCCAACTATTTATTTGCAGGTAAATGAATTAAAGCAATTGCGATATTCCTTCTATTTAATGCTTTTAATAGGAGTGATCATCTCACTTTCACCGGGTCAAATTTCCCATTAGAACTAAAATCAACATTTTTCAACCCCATCCACCATTAGGGTTGGTTTTTCGCATTACTAGCTCAAAAAATGAAAAGCGTAATGCTTGGTCTTTTATCCTTGAAAAAAGAAGCCCATTTGTACTACACATCCTCAAAATTATCCTCCGTGGAACATTTCCATCACTGATGTTTTTACAGAGCCTCACACTATTATTTCTGCGCTTGTGTTAAATGGTATGTGTCAAATCTTCCATAGTGCCTCTTTGAACAATTTTCAACTACGTCTCCCGCTAAGAATGCTTCTTTTTCACATTACTGAGCCTAATGAAAGGAGCAAATTTATATTCCTATTTAGCAAGTATCTATTGAGAAAACAGGACCATCCGGACTAATCCGCAAACTTATCTTCTAACGAACATTTTCCATTCCCTCTTCTGTTGGGTGTGGCTTTATGTGGTATCACATCCACAGTATTTTTACTCTGTCCTAAAGAATATGTATGCCAAATATTGCCGAATTCGGTGTAAGAATGTAGGAGCCTAAGAACATCGGGTGCAACATTAGAATCACTATTGCGCACAAGAACGTATGTTTTAAGAGGCGTAAGCCGTGCTGATATGTTGAAACTAACGGTTAAGGCCGCGCCGTGGCCGAATGATTATAGAGGAAACAGCTAGTTGGAATACCCCAAAACCAACTGTGACATCCCCCCCCCCCCCCCATTATGGCGCGGTCTGGTTATATTTGTTGATATTCCATCTGTTAGGTTGCATTAGTACCGCCAACGGTTCGTAAAATATAACCTTGGTAAAGCTACGGCCATAGTGTTATTGCATCCGTTATGTTGCCACAGAAGACCTTGTTTTTGAACCCGTTGCAGAAAAGGCAACCGATATATTTTAAAACAAGATGTTTAGACGCCGTATTAATTAGCGGATGCCATTGTATTGTTCATGTGTGTGAGATTTTGTCTTGAATTGATTTAGAGTATTATATGCAGTTATAGTTACTGTTGTTAATTTTGTGTTCCCAACACAGTAGTGCATTAAATATATATTACGATATTTAGAGTTCGGAAGTGATTTTATCAAAAATAATTGCAGAACAAGATTTGCTGAAGGTGAGTAGGATCATCACGTGTTGTGTGGTAACTGTTCAAGCATTAATATCGTTTGAAAGCATGTTGCTTTAACCCGGTGATATTTGAGGTTAGAAATAACGCTTTTATTGTGTACGTTGGCAGCACTGCTTTTTGGTCCAATGTCGTCTGCAGTTTAGTGTAATGTCGGCCACAATAAATTCTTGGGAACTGCCGATAAGCTGTTTCTCCTATAGACCATTCGCCTCTCACCAAAGCGGCCCAGGTTCGATCCCAGCGACCGAATGTAGCATTGTAGTGGACAAAGCGGCGCAGGTATGGGTTTCCTTCAGGTTCTCCAATTTTCTCCGCCATTATTCCGCCGATGCTCCAAGTTTATTCCATGTATCATCAGCGCCACCGTCTGCGAAGCCACGTGTAGTAAAAGCGGGCGTTAAACACTATAAAAACGTTAGCCGTAATCTTTCTCAGAAAACGTTGGGGCTGTTGAGCTCAATTATATTCCTTACAGCCGCACTCTTATATGAGGAACGCAGTACTCGATGTAGACAGCAGATCTGGCATGTGTTGCTCTCCCCTTTTCCCTCCAGAGATCAGAACACCACTCACCGTTTTCTCTCAGAGGCCTACAGTATCATTTAAGAGTGCAGTTAATATGCGTCGAATTGTTAGAAATACACGGCTTTGTTTACGTTATAAAAGCAACTAGAGCCCAGCATTAAATTGGCAGCTAATTCTCCTTGGTACAACAGAAGCGGTAAAGGAAATGAGCAAAAACGAACCAGCAGATTGTCAGAAAAATTCAGAGAACGAGATAAAAAAAACGTCCATGATTCATACACATGTGTATGTGTGTGTAAGTCACCGGATGCCAAGATGACAGAAACCTTATCCGATGTAAATGCGTCATGTGATATACCGTTGTTTACTTTTCCGTTTCGTCTTGCAAAAACAGCCAGCATCACCCAAATCTCCTTATTTAATTAATGCAGGCGACATAGAGCAAAAAAATCCCTAAAACTGTCGACTGTGACAGAATAGACCAGAGATTTGGAAGCGGGGAATTGGCTCTAGCAAGCACAGGAGAGGCTGCAGGTGACTCAACACTCCTGTCCACTATTCTTGGCTTGTATTTTACTCACTATAGCAATGTCTCAAGTGTGGGGTAGGAACAAATTTCGATAAAAGTATTGTCTTTCATCCTTAAACGAGCAGTAACTAACAACGAAATTTTATCTTTATGCGTCTTTGTTATGGAGCATATATATTAGCTATATTAGAAAATAGCTTATTTCCACAGAGCTTCCAAAGTTCGGTTGAGTATCCATACAAGTCAATCACTGTTTATTTTACATGGGTTCCCCCATCTTTCACCAAAAAAGTTTCTAGCAGCTTTGCGAGACTTTGGCCAGTGTTGTATGATGTTTTTACCATTGAGTATAATTTCAAAGGGGCAGTGTAATAAAACCTTGAACTTGTCAAACATTTCAGTTTTATATTATCCTTTTAACTATTTAACTATTAATTAAAATCAGATTTGAATTAGACTCCTTTCTTTTAACAGAGTACCGTTTTTCGAAAATATATTTTTGTAACTTAATAAAATCTCTTGTGCCACAATGTTTACCGAATAATTTCAACTTTTGTACATGTACATTTATATGTTGTAATGCCTGTTGGGCTAATATTGTTAGTTGCGAATTGTACCATTCATTGATGACTTTTCCTTTAAATATTTGTAATTTAGTATAATTTAAAAGGCGTTTAAGTAACCGTTCATTTGAATACAACTTTTCTTCAACATTTATGACAAAATATTCTACGCAATATCAGAATGAAGCAACCAAAACTAAGATAACAGGAAATTGTTACAGGAAACTCGATAATAATTAATTAAGATCTTCAGAAACTGCCAACTACTTATTTACTCACACTTGCAAACAATTATTAAAGTATATTTATAATTGCAGAATGTGTTAATTTCACCATAGTGTAATGACTAAGCTTGGTAGGCGAGCTACCAAAAGAATGAAGTTGTGCATGTTTTGTCTGTACAGCAGACGGACAGAACCGGTTCCCCACACTGTGGCGTCACATGCACTACGAACGCACGTAACTCATTCCCCTTCAATGTAGCTGGACTACTAAGCCTAGTAACTATAGACAATTAAGCTTGAGAAATAAGTTTTGAAAATAAAGTTAGTGTAAACGGTTTAATTTTCAGCGGAGAAACGTTCATGAACTCTTTAGGCATTGGAAGATTGCGACGCTTCAAAAATTCGATTTTTAATTTTCTGGATGATAAAAAGAGAGAAATCTTCAATCTTTAAAATTATATTATCAAATGTATAGCAAATTTCTCCTTAAATATCGCTTTATACTGAACTACCTTTTGTTCAGCTTTTAAAATAAATATGAAAGTAAAAAGTATTTGTGAAAAACAGATACTGGGCTTTTCATATCACACAACTGAATTATTGTTTAATCTCAACAGGTTAATGACACTGAGAAATATTCTGTTCACAGTATAAAACTATCTGGGAAACTCCGATCATGGAAACAAAATCATAGGGGGCAAATGCACCTTAAGTAGGTATAAATTGCACGACGTTAACAAGCAGGGTGTCACTTAGATCTCTTTTGCACAACTTTATGTTAGGTTGACCTATTATTTCTTTCATGTCATTTATAGAAACAGATTAAGTATAACCAACCCAAATTTGGTTCCATTTACTCAATAGTTATTGTGTAACTAGAATTTAATATAGTGTAAGTGTTAGCTTTTTGAACTTCATAATGACATACCAGTGCCCCTTTTTATACACTGATAGCATCATTGACTACATGAAACTACTTTGAGCAACACGCTGAAAGTTAAAGAAGCTATAGCAGGTAAAATTTATATCCAATCCAACTAAAAATTTGTATCACAGAATCTTTTGATTTACATGGCTAAATGACTGAGAGTCGCCAATCTTATAGACAAAAGAAGCATAAGAGCTATTTAACTAAGGATCTGATGTTACATTCACCTCACTTTCTCTATCCAGTATCATTTACTTTATATAACTTCTACGAACTATTCTTACAAAGCTAAATTTCAATGTACTTTCTATTGATTGGGACAAACCTTTGCAGAAAGACCTTAATTTATATATTTTATTGTTGTTGCAAGGGGACAGAGAAAACCTAATTAATAAATGTTTCAAGGAGCGAGAAATACCTAAATGAAGACCACTTCAAAAATGACAAAGTATTGAAAAATTCGAACAAATAATTACGGATATCTCGGAAACGGTTATAAAATGGCGACAAAATTGTTGGTTTTGAAACAGAGTTTGTGTTTTAGAGAGATCTACATTTTCTATGTATAAATGTTGTCCATCTCTTATGATTTACCAGATTTCACAGGCTACCCCTAGAAAATTCAAGATATAGGGCCATTTTTAAGAAAATAAAAAAATAACAAAAATTGTTTCCATAAGATACTGAACTTAAATGAAGAGTTCGGTATATTCGATCCATATTTCGTTAAGTTAAGCTGTTCATAGACACCTATGCACATGCACAAACTTTAAAATAAAAGTGCTTTCTATGGATTCAGGGACCTCGAAACACGCATTTTCAATGGAGTTTCGACATTGAATTTGTGGGTGGAGTGCAATACTTCCTCTATACTTACTAGGCAGATAAGAAAGTGAAAATCTGACAATCGCTTTGGTCTACTGTACTCTTATACCTGCAATGAAAACGTCGAAATCTGCAATGAAGGTTTACCTTGATTAACAAGTTGACGGAAGAATAAGCTTTAGTAAAATACTTTGTGAAACACTGAGTACAGAAAGTAATATAAAGTAATACAACACATCAGATTTTTAAGTATGCTGTTTACACTCACACATTTGGCGCTTTTCCTGAAAATTTGTTTTTTTCCCCTCTCCTTTCCTTTTCTTTTTTTATTCTGGGAGTTCAAAACAGGCATTTCCGGCGAATGCTGCGCTTCCTCTACTTACTAGGTTGTATGTGGTAGAGCAAGTGAACATTTACTCAGCCTTAAGCCTTTTTTGTAAAGCAGTAGTCTGTATGCCATTTACTTACAGTACCTATGCCCCCTCAAAACAGGAAGAAAAATGAAAATTCGTCATTGTTTTCAACAACAAAGAGAGCCCAATGTGCGAGTAGAAGAGCAGGGTTTGTGTACATCAACAACAAGTCCACATTCTCCCCATTCATAAGGAGATGAGACAGCGCGTAGGTTGATCTAACGCACGACAGGTGCCGCTATTTTTAACGTCTCGTCTTCATTATATCGCCCGATTATTAATGTACGTTGTCCCCTATAGGGTTACGTTACCTAGCAAATCCATCAGAAGGGCAAACACCGCAGTCGTATGACCCACCTCGTCCTTAGGGATACGCTCCTTCATGCAAAAACAATCCATTAGTCATGAACACTTATACACGTGCGTGTAGCCGGGGGCTCTAAAACCACTCAACTAATTTTGATAATTCTTTTGGCATTGAAAATCCCTATTCTTTTAGACGGACATGTACTATAAGACAGCTTCTATATTTAACACCTAAACAACTAAAAGAATAAAACAAAATCTGATGTGCCGCACTCACATGACTTTCTCTACTCTTGTACTAACCATTCTTACAAACTCTTATTCTTCTATCTTCTTCGTGTTAGTTGAGATAAGCATTTGCACAAATTATCTCATTCCTCGTTTTCTTGCACGTGCAACGGGAATATGGGAATACAGTAAGCTTTGAGTGATAGTCAAATCTTTGAAAGGTTGCAATCTCCGTTCTCTTTGCACAATTAACATATAAAAAAATGAATAACGATGTTTCATTTGACAGAAGCATAAGTTCTCCAAAATTCACACAAATAAGGTAAATCTCAGAAATGGTTCACTTTACAAAAAATTATTTTGACATAAATTGTGTACTTTAGCAAGATAAACATTTTTTGTATAGTAACATTTGGTCTATCTCTTACGGTTTACCAGTTATGCAAGTCATTCAGAGTAAATAGGACTTCACGGGCTATAGCCAGGAAATTCAAGATATACATTTCATTTGTGATAAAAATATCTCAAACATATATCATTTTAATCAAAATCGTTACACCCATTTTCAAGAAAATCAACATTTTCGAAAAATTTTCCATGTAAAGGGTAATTTCGGGTGGGGATATTTTCTTCAAAATCTTCGTGTCGCATCCTTGAAACACATTAAACTTAAATACCAACTTTGGTTTTTAACCGTCTTTTCGTTTTTGAGTTATGCTGTCCACAGTGTATACACAGAGAGAGAGAGAGAGAGAGAGAGAGAGAGAGAGGGAGGGAGGGAGGGAGAGAGAGAGAGAGGGAGAGAGAGACGGGCCTTTTTCTAAAAATGTTTTTCTTCTTTTTATTCAAGGGGCCTCAAAACATTTCCGGTGAAAGCTCTACATCGAATTTTTGGATGGAATGCAATACTTCCTCTAATAAACGTAGTAGAGAAAGTAACAAGGGAAATAAGGGCCGTTTGGCTTTAATAAATTCAAAACAAAGGATGTTATTAAAAAGTATGTTCACAAAATTAAAGCTTTCTTTATTTCTCCACATAATCGCCTCGATTGTTTAAGCATTTTAAACCTGCGGACGAGCTTCAGAATTCCTATTATAGTCGACTAACACCACCACATTAAGTCAAGATGTTTGGAACCAATTTCATCGAGCGAAGATGCAGAAACTTTTGGGAAAGGAATTTGCAACTCGTCTGGACTTCACACGTCCGCCTTGCATGTTTGTTGTTCACTTCAGTTTTGACATCATCTCTGATGAATGACTGACGTTCGGGTCGAGTTTTGTCATGCACGTTTGTTCTTCCATTGTTGAAAATTTAACACCGTTTTCTCGCACTTCGTTCGTTCATTACTGCATCACCATACACTTTATTTAGTTGATAGTAAATTGCTGCAGTTTCAGTATTCGAAAAATCCAACACCGCTCACTTTACATTCATCGGAACTTTGTATCACAGTTCATTTTGAACAATCACGGAATACATAATAGCAACTTGTTTCCGCTAATATCTTATACAAAACTGAGAAAGCCCCTCTATGTACTGTGGGGATAATGGCTTCACATTCAAGAGGTTCCGAGTTTAAATCTCGGCTATGGTGAGTTATCCCGACATCCCCCCCCCCTCCCCCTCACCCGAGGCTCATCGTTCGATATGACCTACCAGGTTACAGGATGTTAAACTAAACTAAAAAAAATTGACCCCTTCACATTCAACAGTTTTGCCATAGTTTCTTATATAATAATGAAGTAAGGGTTTTCTGCATTATATGTGGGACCAAAGAGAAGATATAGTAATTTATCTAAGAAGTGGATTAGCTTGATAATTATGTCATATTACAATTATGCAAGTGTTGGATATAACTTTTACACAGTATTATAAATTGTATGAAATAGACCATGAAATAATTTGGGATCCTTCGCTGACATACTAAGTGAGAGGTCTTAATACATTTTTATGAGACATGAGCTTTTCTCCCTGCATTTCATTTATTATCTGGTATGCTCAGTCAATAAGTCACTTGCATGCATTCTTTTCCTGCTAGAGAAGCGCGCAGGTGTTACAGACTGTGATGTAGCCTCTTATCAACAGAGAAGGTAAGTAATTTTACATTAAGATCTTAATTTTTCTCTTTTAATAATGTACAGAGGTTTAGGCGTCTACGTTACTCAGAGAAAAAAATATCACAACATGGCTTCTTAACATTTTCTCTTCATAAGGCACGGCAATTTGGAATACCTCTATTATGTCACTGCTATAGGAAATACGTCACTGGTACTGTTAGCATGCGTGCCATAATGAGCCAATTATGCACGACATTGAAAAAAATAACCTGTTTTATAATGGTAGGGTTGCACTGTGGTTATCTAACTCGTGCTCGTCCATTCACTGCTGAAATATAATTATAGGCTGTACAACAATTGCGGAACCTGTGGAGGAAAGGATTCAGAAATATAACAGAAACAATAATCAGATGTCACTATATTACGATGACCCTGAAATTCCATACTTTTTGCATAATATCGCTATTAGCGACTCAGTTACGGCGGGACTTTTAAAAACTAACAAAAGTATTGCATAATTCAAACCAATAATATAATGGCTATCTCTGAAATGGCTGACACCACACAAACGTATTTGAAATTACTTGTTTTGAAGAGATTCAATTTTTATGTTGTACGTTTGTGTCTATATTTTGTGGTTTACCGTTATAGGAAATTATAGAAAACGTTTTCGAATGAAGAGGACTTCATTATTCCCAGAAAATTCGAGGTACACTTCATTTGTCAAGCAAATGTCTTAAATATTTGACATTTTAATCAAAATCATTAAAGACATTTTTTGCAAAACTTTAAAATTTCGAAAACATTTTCCGTACAAAGGATAAAATGATTTCTTTAAAAAACTTCGTGTTGTATAATGTATAAACTTAGGCTTTCACGGCCGGTGTTGTATCTTTGGAAGACAGTGAATTAAATATCTTAACAGTTATACGGCATTTCATTTTTGTGTTGTATTGTTCACAAACATACAACGCGTCCCCTCTCCCACATAAAATATTTCCTGAATATTTGTTTTTAAAAGGATTAAGAATAGAAGAGTTGATGAAGCATTTGCTTGAACTAAAAATACTTTAGAGAAGATTCTGTGGAGCATATATTTTTATTGAAAGATAAAGGAATGAAGGAGAGTAAATTAATTACATTGATGTTTTTTCTAAAATATTATTTATTTAGGGGTGCCTAAAACACGATTTCTTGTGACATCTCGACACCAAATTTTTGGATGGATTACAAAATTAAAAAAAAAAAAAAAAAAAAAAAAATCAGTATAAAATATTATTTTGGTATCTCAGTGTCTGGCTTAGATGCAAGTTGGGTTTTCATCCGACTTGTTTTTTTTTACTTCCTCTACTGGTAAGTAGGGGAAGTATTGTACCCCACCAAAAACTTCGATGTCGAGATTTCAGCGGAAATATATGTTTTGAGAAAAAAAAAAAAGCATTTTTAGAAAAAGGTCCGTGTGTGTGTCTGTCAGTCTGTGTGTCTGTGGACAGCATAACTTAAAAACGAAAAGCCGGTTAAAAACCAAAGTTGGTACTTAAGTTTAATGTCTTTCAAGGATGCGACACGAAGATTTTGAAGAAAATAGCTCCACCCTAAACTACCCTTTTCATGGAAAATTTTTCGAAAATTTCGATTTTCTTGAAAATGGCTCTAACGATTTTGATTAAAATGTCATATATTTAAGATATTTGTATGACAAATAAAATGTATATTTTGAATTTTCTGGCTATAGCCTATGTAACCCGGTTTACTCTGGATGACTTGAATAACTCGTAAACCGTAAGAGATAGACGAAAATCTTACTGTACAAAAAATGTAGGTCTCGCTAAAACACACAAGGTATGTCCAAATAATTTTTTTTTGTAGAGTGAACCATCTCGCAGATATTCCTTGTTATTTGTGTCAGTTTCGGAAAAGTTAAACTTTTCGTGAAATGGAACATCATTGTTCATTTTTTATATGTTAAGCGTGCAAAGAGAACGGAATCTCAAAGCTTTAAAAGATTTGACTATCGCTCTAATATTCCTCTTACACCTACAAGGAAACAAACAATAAGATAATCTGTATAAATGTTTATCTCAACTAACACAAAGAAGATATAGGAATATGAGTTTGTAAGAATTGTTAGTACAAGAGTAGAGAAAGTCATGTGAGTGCAGCACAACAGATTTTTATGTTATGTTATGCACAAATACACAGGGATATTTTTCCAAAATGCTATAGTTTTGTGTATGTTGGGGATCTCAAAATATGATACTTTTCGATAAAGAATATTAGTTGCTATGCAATAGTTCCTCTTGGATATAAAGACTACAAAGCCACGAGTCTAGACACTACCCTTTGCACACAGCACAAAAACTGGTTATGTTTCCAGATGTTTTAAAGAATGATAGCATCTTTTGTTTAATTCAAGGTCGACCGTATTTATTGTACCTCGTAAAATTCGTATATATAAGAGCATTCCATTTTAAAGCTCTTGTCTTTTAGCATAAACCAGGTTTTCAACCTGGTACTAAATGTCAATAATAAAAATAGGGTCTGTTACAATCACTATGGTTTATTTCTATACAGCTACTACAAACTGTACCTACAAATGCTTATTTTTCTATCTATTTCATGTTAAACTAATTAAACATTTCATTAAAGGCACAAGACGATGCAGAAAACAGAATAGATAGTCAGATGCACTATATTATACTGGTCTTGGAACTTCATACTTTTTCTCTGACATCTCGAGAAACAGCTGAATAACAGTGGGGCTAGGAGAAAATGACAAAATAGGTATGAAAAATTCAAACCAATAATAATGGACATCTCCGAAAATGGACGATGCTAAAGAAAGAGTTGTTGGAAATAAATTTTGTTTAACGAGATCTAAGCGTTTTGTGCAGTTTCGTTTTTCTCTATATATTATATTTACCCGTTATATGAAAGTATACAGAACTTGTTCCGAATGAACAGGACTTTGCAGGCTATTTTCAGAAAATTGGTGATAAACACAATTTTTTTTTTTGTCATATAAAAATCTTAAATGTATGTCATTTTATTCAAAACCATTAGAGCCATTATTTATAAAATCTACAATTTTGAAAGAGTTTCGACGTAAAAGATGGGGGATTTCTTTGAAAATCTTTGTGTCGCATTATTGGAAGACACTGAACTTAAATACAAAGTTTGGTAGTTATCTGGCATTTGCTTTTCCAGTTATGCTGTTTACAGATACACAGAAACCACGTTTTGTTTTCAGGGACCCAAAAAAACAGGTATTTAGAGAGAAATTTCGTTATCGAATTTTAGGGTAGAACACAAAACTTCTTCTACTTGTGTAAGTTCATAGTAGAAAAAGTAAACATATCAGCAATGCAAAGAAACCAAAGCTACAATCTTTGGTTCTTTTCAATATGTTAGGTAATTCTCCACAGCAGCTGTATGATTCTGTTTTTCTAATACCAAAAGGTTAACTGCTTTCATTTTGTATATGCAATAGGAGGAAAAAAGAAGCAACATCACACAAAAAATCCACAAGGTGTTAGTCTTAATGTTGCTACCGAAAGCAACCTCTTCTGGTTCTCTTTCACTGAAAGGAAGCCTCTGGCTGATGCCGCCAGGTACCGAACCTGCGACCACAGTAACATGAGCTGGAAGTATGTACCAGCAAAAGAACAAGCAGAGCCGATATCGCCAGACAAAACCCCCTCTTTGCTCCGTTTGAATCACCGAGCTGTAAATTCTACTACAAGGGGAGAGTCTGCATCCCCCAGTCACGCACAGAGGGCTGGGAGGGCGAACACAAAGCATAGGGCAGACAATTGGAAACAACGTGCGTTCTCAGCGGGCAGTTCTTCACCAGTGATGCACGGATCATTACCATCATGCATTCAGATGGAAATGGCGATGACACCAAAAAACGTGCTAAACTTACCACTTGGAAAAAAAATACGCATGTGTTAAATTGAAATGACTTTCAAAAACCAATCTTAAACAAACAATACTCACAAAAGCTTATTCTATTATCTATATTAAACAAGATAAACATTTCCGGAAACGTTTTCATCACATATTTCCTTGTAGATACAATGCGATTAGAGGAATACAAGGAATACAATAGGTTTCAGCAGTAGTCAAATGTTTTAAGAACGTATCACTTTGCGATCCTTTGAAAGTCCGTTCTCTTTTAATGATCAGAAAAAAATCGAATAGCGATCTTGCAGTTGAAAAAAGTATAAAGTATTTAACAATTCAATGCTATAATAAAGAATATATCGGAAATGCCTAATGCCACTGACATTTTATTTGGCATAAACTGAGTGATTTAACGAGATCTACATCTTTTGTGACGAGCCTTTGCCTACCTCTTACAGTTTACACATTATAACAAATTCACTCAGTATGAAGGCAACCATAGGATGTTCCCAGAAAATTCAAGATGTACATTTTATTTTTCGTGCAAATATTTAAATATTTTGATCAAAGCAATTATATACATTAAAAAGAAAAAAGAAAAACAAAAAGAAGGGAAATATTTCAATATGGATAGTTGCGAGCGGGGAATTTTCTTGAAAATCTTCGTATCGCATCCTTTGAGAATGCTGAACGTGAATATCAAGTTTGGGGCTTAACTCACTTTTTCGCTTTTGAGTTATGATTACCACACATGCAACCATATTTTTCTAAAATTCTTTTTTAGCATTCAAGAGTCTCCAAACGTGATTTCCAGTGATATATCGATATCGAATTTTTATGGAATTAAATACTTTATTTACTATACTAAGTAGTAAAGAAAGTCAAAAGCATAACAAAATATTATGTACAAACTATGGGAAACTTTAGGAATAAAAGACTCATAAGACGAAAGAAAACTTGGAATGTTCAGAAATAATGGCTGTCAATTGCTACCTATTCATCGTCATTATTTATCACTATTTTCACTTAAGAATATGACCCAAAATGGGCCTATCACAAAACGGAGCATTAACAGTAAACCAATTAGTAAACAGTAGTCACAATACGGAATATAAAAATCTCATAATTGTAATTTGTGTCAAACTTGTGTACAGTGACCCCAATAAACATTTTCTAGTAGTCCATTTATCACTGGGAAAACTGTACCTTTTGATCTGCAGAGAGAACATAGGATATTACAGTTTATTTACACGTTCTGGCGTTTTTCAAGATATTAATTCCAAATATTGTTATACGCACATTAAATTTCATCCATTTCTCGTCTTTTTCGTATGCGTTTAAAACATTATTTCACACACATTTAGTCAAGTAAATTTCTGGTATACCCAAATTTTAGTGTATTGTCAAAGAATTATCAAAATTTTTATTGAACGAGGCGTTCATGCATAGATCAATTTAAAGTGAATAACTTAAAATAAGAATACAACTTGCATTATTACTTTGGTGGAAATAACGGGTCAATCAACTTTATAACAATACTTTATAAATGTGATACAAAACAGCTATAAGAATATGAAGTGGAGCAGATTTGCTAAACCAAGACTAAATATGCTTTTGAGAACTAGATGAGCAATCTTAAACAAAGGCCTTTCCTGCCCAAAGAAATCAAACCTAGCCCAAATTCGATTTAAATGATCTTTTAAAGCATTGGTTTATTTAGTGTATCTTTATCTACAAACTACAGATTATAATGAAATATGTGCAGCTCAGTTTTTAGGAGCTGTTAATTTAACTTCTTCGATCAGCTTAAATCGTATGCCCGTGACATTGTGAGGTGTTCAATGAAAAGAATTGCTCTATTAAATGCATATAAAACAAATGTGCAAATACCACATATCAAAGCGCTGAAAAACCATTACAATGTTTAAAAAGTATACATTAAAACCAATAAATTGAATCAAACGGAAGAAAGGCGAAAACAAATAGTGATGTTTCTCCTTCCGAAACATTAAAAATGATAATTTTGTCTCTCTATATGTTCCAGAGCTTTGCCAATTTTCAGTTGTCTTTTGAATCATTGACTCCACTTTTAAAACCTGAATTTCTTTGTCGTTGTGCGCTTAGCTATAAAATAGGGTGCGGCCCAGTGTAGGTCTGTTGCGCCTAGTAAACTTCTGGGGGCGAATGAAATGAGACAGCGCGAAGGGCAGTGAGATCAAATATGCAGGCGTGGCTTAGCGTGGTACCTAACGTTTCTAGGTTTAGCGCTGTGGACCCCTCCGATACCCTCCCATCCACAGGACAGATTCAGGCAAAGATTCCATGCCAGAATTCTACCGCATAGGTACAACCATAAAAGATGAGTAATGTAATGAGAATTGAGGTAAGTACCGAAAAATTCCTGATAGAAATTATTCATTCCAACATCGCTTACCGGCTCCATCGCAATAGGTAGTTATTCGATGGTACGATAATTCATTTTATTTCTGTTAAAGAACGTTGTTAGTCCAAGCGGTTTTTTCCTAGGTTATTTTGTGTCTGGGACAACGTTCGCAGAACTATTTCCTAACAGTACATACAAAGATGGAAGTTGCCTTTAGTCGAAATCTGACAGTTTGCATTCACGAGATAAGGGCTTACAGTCAATTTCCAAAGACATAAAAGTAACAGGAATAGTGGGACAAATCTGGCAGATAATTCAATGTCTTGTCGCCATCGACAACTTTGTGGATCCGGAATATACAGTTGTAAAAATATCATGCAATTTAGCTGAATCCAAACATTCAGAACATCCTCGCGTGGAGTGTGGGTTTCCAATTTAACGGCTCAGTCTCTTGCAATGCATTCAGAGCATTCCAGAGACGAAGGTGAGCGGACTTCCTGACGTAAGGTCGAGAAATGAACCTCTGCGATTACGCAGTGAAAGTACGCATGTAACTTCCTGGCATATCTCCAGCAGAGGGTAATTACGCATTGTTCCAGGTACAGACAAGAATGGGGTTTGTGCGTTAAATCTCTTTGGAGGCTCGCTGCACAGTTATGCTTTGTGGGGTCTCATCATTTTTCAGTGGTTTGTTAGCATACCACGCCCCCAGCTCATATTTTTAATATGGATCTGTTATCATAATAATGATCCGTTCACTATGTTTTCAAGCGTCAGTGGTTGGACCTATTACAACAGAGGGGCTTGTACCTTTTGGTTTCAAGTTTACTCACAACCAATGTGCCTCAACTCTTTAGGAACTCTTCCAACACCAGTCAGGTAGAATCAAGAGAATCTTGTTGAAGATACTACCAATTTTTGGGCAGGATGAACAGCATTCTTTTGAAGCGTACTTTCTAGACGAATTTTTCAAATTTGATTAAACAAAATATTTACTCAACTATGCAACAAAGGTGAACTTCCTTGGGAGTGGAAAGTTTACGAGAGAGGATGGCGGCGATCTAGGAAATGGCACACCCATAACAGTCGGCTAGTATTTTTATCACTCACAAGGCAGAGAATATTTTAATTATTGGAATCTATGCTGAAGATGTGGGAAGACATTTCATTCTACACTGCAATGGTGAACAGTATTTATTCTACTTTCTGGGAAATGAGAATGGACGACTTGAACTATAGCCGTGAGATTTAACTTGCCAGTCCCCCCCCCCCCCCCCAAAAGAAAGAAACAAATAGAAAACTTCCCTCTTGTCTCTCTCTTTACGGTAATGGATTTTTGCAAAGTACATGAATCTATTTAACAAAGATCAGAGTGCTGGGAGGGCGGCGTGTGCTTCCCAAAAATCCAGGTAGAGGAGGTAGAGCTTCCTAAACACAAGGACAGAACCGAACAGGACAAGTTAAATCACACAGTCTAGGTTGGGCTAAACAAAAAAATCTTATAAATCCCTTTTTAGCAGCGATTTATTTACTTCATATCAATTCACACAAATGTTTTCATATACATTTCGTTGTAGGTACTAAAGAAATAGGAGACAGAAGCGAAACTTAATGAAATCTTTAAGAAGTGTGTTACTATATCCTGGTTTTGAAATTTCATACTCTTTCCATGAAAGACTGATAATTTAGTACTTGAAAAAGAAGTAAAAGTAATGGGGAATTCAAACCAATAGCAGACTTCGGAAATCGTTATCGGCACAAGCACCTTTTTTAATCTGACATTCTTTAATGTAGTAGATCATGGTTGAAATTATGCTCAAATCGGCTCAGGTCCCTAGAACTTACAGTTAACCGACATTCTTCCTCCTGAATAACCCTTATCCAGGTAACTCACCGTAACCGAGACTTGAACTTGCGACCTTTTGAACGTGAGGCAGGCACGCTACCCTCACAACAGACATTGCTGACATATTAAATTGTGTTTTAACGCGATCTACATTTTTGATGTGTTTTCTTCTTCGTTTTATGGTTAATACAAAATTCATTCAGGCTGGCCCTGTAGCTCTTTAGTTAGAGCACCTGCCTGCTGTGCGAACAATCCCGGGTTCAATTCCCGGCTGGGGCGTGGGAAGTTTCCTCTAGTCAAGATTATTTCGATCCCCAGTCTGAAAGTATGAATGAGAGGGTGAATGTGGCGTGATCTAATGTACAGAAAACTCAAAGAACCAAAACCCATGTATACGGGTTAGCACCATTGCCTATAGGCGATATGTTCCAAAGGAAAGGGTTATCGATATGACCGCTGAAAATAAAAGGGGGGGGGGTATAAACGTTACAATAAAATCATCAACAACGAAGACTTCATACGCTGTTCCAAGATAATTCAATATACCTATACATTTTATTAGTCACACAAATATCTTGGTGTTTTAATCAAAATCGTTACGGCCGATTTTGAGAAAATAAAAAAAATTAGCGAAAAAGTTTCTATCTAGACTAGTTTGTGGAGTAATTTTCTTGACAAATCTTGACACCGAGCTGATATTTAGCCGACATTTCGATCTTTTTTTTAAGTTATGCTGTCCCCCCCCCCCCCCTCTCTCTCTCTCTCTCTCTCTCTCTCAAGGCCGTCAACCTGTTTCCTTGTACTTATTTGTTTTTCTTCGACAACACTTATGCAACCAAGGTACCAAGAGGCCGTCAATGTCTTCAAACAATAGTTTAATGACCCACATGACGGATATATCAAGTTGGATGCATAATTTCACTGTAAGTGGCAAAGGTTCTTCTCCTCCAAGTATGGATTACAAGTAAACCATTCAGAACTGCTCTGCTGCAGGAAAAACAGTGTACAAGTTCGCTGAAGTATGTGACGCGTAAAAAACCGCAATTTCCTATTTCCACCCGCTGTATCATGTTTAAACAGATTCAATCACGAGCGACTGCTTTCTGAAAACAGAGGGGCTGGGAAAGTAAATATGAAAATGCAAACGGATGCACGATGTCGCGTGTCGAGGTCCGGACTCACCTTACAGAGCCGCGCCCAGATCGGTACACCCTGATACTCCACGTCATTAGTACGTCTACCTTCTCATAGCTGCAGCTTAAAACAGTGCAGTTTTCCCTCACCTGTTACTGGTGACATCAATATGGTGTCGCTGGGATCTTTCTTAAGGGGAGATTAAATTATACCTGTCACTATATGTATAGGTAGCTGTATTTGCTACTGACAGATATTTGAAATTTCCAATTATTTTGACTATTTCACTCATAATTTGACGAAACAGAGCCGCTGGGTTTGAATGTCAAAGATGGCTGTCTCTCGCTTCAGTGAAGCATCTAATGCTGAAATAGATGAAATAATCCGGAGAGGGAAACCTCAGAACACAGAATACAACAGGAAATAGGGTTGGAATCAGTTTGACAAATTTTGTACTGAAAGAAATTATAAATTAACAGCAGATACTCCAACTGCTGACATTACCAACACCTTAAAGATTGGAGCATTAATATTTTAAGAGGTTAGTAATTACAATATATACAGCGTTTAAATAACATTTCATAGGCTATATCCTCTAATTGGTGAAATAGTGTTAATAAATGCAACAGTAATATCTCATATTACTGGAGTGATTTAGGAATAGCACTGGTTTTGTGTTTAAATTCAAGTAGCCTGTGTTCACTATGCATAACAGAGATACATTGTAGCTTTGTGTTGGCCGAAATTAAACAATGCTAGAGATAAGTATATGCAATGCGTCTAGCAAAATTTGAAAACCAAATTCAAGGTGATTTGCAGAATTTTTCACGGTGAAAAAAAAATCCTTTTCAAGGAGACACGCAAACTTATAAACAATACTTTGAAAGAGCTAAATGTGGTAAACGAAAGCAAAGCAATCTAAGATACATAGAAAGGAACTCCAGAATATATTCTCTTTAATGATATCGATGTTTACCACACATCCATTTTTATATGCAGCTAAATAATAAGAGGGTGCACAACGGTGTAGGCTACCTTAAGTCCTACTTTTTGTACTGAGAAATCAGTAACTCTAGGAAATACTGTAGATCTAAGGATTACGTCAATTATTAAAAACGTTTTATCAGCAGTTTTAAATTTAAGGTGATTTCCAGGATATTTCAGGATTTCCAGGGTGCTAGACATCATGTGGATGTCCTGAATAGTAATACTGGCTTATCCTAAGCGCCTCAAATCAATTTTAACATTCTGCTATGCACAATATTTTCATGGGCTGGCCCGGCAGCTCAGTCAATAGAGCACACGCCCGCTGAGCAAGGGATCGCTGATTCAATTCCCGGCTGGGTAGTGGGAAACTTTCTCCAGCCGAGGTTATTCCCTACCCTCCCCAGAGTCTGGAAGTATGAACGAGAGTGTGCATGTGTGTGTATGTGAATATAATGTACAAAAACAAAGACCCAAAACCCACTGTAAAACGAATTAACAGCATTGCCGCTAAGTAATATATTTCAAAGGAGAGGCTGCCAATATGACCTTGGAGCTAAATGGAACAATTAAACAAAAAAGTTCATACTACCTCCCCATTTAAATCTTAAGTCATATTGACATCTTTGGAACAATTGCTCTGGCAATGATGCTCACAATGATGCACGCGCCCGCATCCTACACACACATACACACATTCTCTCTCTCTCTGACTCATACTTCCGGACCTAGGAAGGATAGACCATAATCCTGTGTGAAGAAAAATTCCTACCCTCCAACCGAAAATCGGACCCAGGACCTCTGGATTTGGTGAGTACCATGTTAACCACTAGTTTTATATTTCAGTTGGCATTAGATATTAACATTTTGATCAAAATATGCCTCAATAATTACAAAAATATGGCAAATAATAACCGGAACAGTAATAATAATAATAATAATAATAATAATAATAATAATAATAATAATAATAATAATAATAATAATAATAATAATAATAATAATAATAATAATAATAATAATAATAATAATAATCTGGACACATAATGATAAAGATATTGTACTATTGGCCAAGCTGTAGGGATCATCTAACCTTGTTGTCCACAGAGTTACAACAGCTATCTTTACATGTGCTATCTAGTTAGATATAGCTACATATAAACTCTCGTAAACCCTGCAGATAAATATTTAAGTGTTCTTTTCGTTTTAAAAAGGTCTTAAAATTCAGCAACTCCTATCTGTCCGGATTTTACGATCAGAAAGGTATCACGATCAAAATGTTTTTTGCACTTAGCTATATAGATACGGCGAGTGTCTCTGCACCAACCCATGTGTTTGAAAGCAGTCGGTAGTTAAAGGAATACCTACATACCGACATCAATATGGAATAGTGGTTATCTCTGGATATAAGCTGATTACCGATTTTCCATAGCCTGGACAGTAGATACCAAGCGAGCTTGATCCCAGGTTACAGGTTACGACACAAGCTGCTCTGACGAAGAAAGTGGTTCAGCTGAAGCTTATCGCTTCGCATTCCTCACAGAGTTAAGTAAATGATGTGGAGGCACAAACCACATGTAATTAGTTTCATCCTGAAGGCCTTTGACATCTCACGAACACGAGGAAAGTTTTGTTTGTACGAGGAAAACATCACTTTAGCTCAAAGCCGGGCATAAATGACCTTCCTCTTATCATCATCATCATCATCATCATCATCATCATCATCATCATCATCATCATCATCATGGCCCGGATGTTTATGACGTCATAGTTTTTGTTTGTGGTTCTGTCCATGGAAAATATAAGTGAAGAACGATTTTATCAACGGTGATTAAAATTATGTAATTCTCATGGGTTATATAAAATCATATTTTGGCTTTTTTTATCTCTTTTGTCATTTTTCATGTTATACTTTTAAAGTTTGGTATTTGTCATATTTTTATATTTCTATTCCAGTTTCGCATACGTATGTGCTTGCAGTCGTCCCAAAGACGATTTTTTTCACATCTAATTTTTGTCTGTAATGTTTCTTACAATTATCTTTCTTAGGAACGTATGTTTCCGCGAATTTGGAGAGTAAGCTCTATGTAATCTGCTATTGTAATTCTTCTTTCCAATCGCCCTTCAAAATGTGACATTTATTTGATTCTATGCAGAGCTGAGAGTTAGGTCTGGATTAAAGAAATTCAAAACGCAACAATAAAATTAATATTATTTATTATTGCGTGTGATAGATTTTTAAGTTATATTTTCAATATAATGTTAATTTAAACAATATTAAATTGTTGAAGATTTCGAAAATGCACCCACACATTTTAGGTTATATTTATTGGCATATTTTCTAACCTTTTTTCGGTCATAAGTGCTTGCATATTTCGAATACTTTTAGATGATGATGACGATGATGATGATCGCCATAATCATCATATAGGAATTCTTAGGCAGTTGACTTCAGATTAGCTACACTCAAGCGCCCCATCAATACATACAACGTGCACAACAGAAACCATTAGTCATTGACTAGTTGTTGTAGTGTTTAACGCCCGCTTTTACTACTACGGCACCACAGGCGGTGACACTGATGACACATGGAATGAAAATGGAGCACCGGTGGAATGAGATGGCGGGGGAAACCGGAGCACCCGGAGGAAACCCGCCTTGACGCCGCTTCGTCCACCACGAATACCACATGCGGGTCCCTGGGATCGAACCCGGGCCGCCTAGGTGGTAGGCGAGCGCGCTAACCGGTCGGCCACGGCGCCGCCAGTCATTGACTAGTCAAACGCGGTGTCGTGGTTCGTCTGCACTAGCGTTCTGCTCTACCAAACTATGGTTCGGTAGTTTGTGTACAGTACATACGTAAATTGTACGATTACCGTAGCATTGGTAGGGAAAGCAACATAACACAAAATACAACGAAATAAGAAATTTAAAGAGGAATTCAGACATAATGATCACCAAAAACTGTGAGCATGGCTCTGGTCATTGCGATCAAAATAATAATTGTATTTTTCGGTTCAAAATCACATCACTCGTGATCTGAACTGCGGTATACCTAGAGTAGCTTCCAAATGTTTTTGAAGACACTAATGTACTGTAGGTTAAGCGACCCTTTATATGCCCTCTCTGTTTCAATAGGTTCAATGTTCAACGCTTCCGGCTTCTAGACGAATCTAGTAAAACATACAAAAAACGTAAACAATGGGGTCGATATGAGGTAACGCCCGATAGGTATGCAACACACCTAACATACAGGAAATGCGGGTAGGTTCTTAGCTAACGAATTGTACTAGGAAAACTACCGTAGTCTACACTTATTTATGATAATCCGCGTAATTTTACAACTTTAGTCCGCACACGTAAGAGAGATATGATTGTTTATCTACGATGTAACACCGTAAATCCGCCAACAGTTAATCCAAATTTCCTTTTTCCTGGCTTTAATGCTAGGAAATTCATGTGCCTTTTTATTATTATTATTATTATTATTATTATTATTATTATTATTATTATTATTATTATTATTATTATTATTATTATTATTATTATTATTATTATTATTATTAATTATTATTACATTTAATTTCATTTTGGAACTTCCATGTTTTGACGGACCTAAACTTTTACAGTTCTCCCTAACATTCTATTTCAGACACACCGTCCTCCTAACGGTCCATAAAACAAACTATGGAAAACAAACGCCCTCTTAAAGGGTGAAATAATTAAGATTTCTGTGCATTACGTCATGATGAGGGGGAAGAAAATCTCAGACACATTCATCAAGCACCCTTGTGAAAGGGTTGCCTAACGACCCCACTTCCTATCAACGCTTGTCTCAGACACACGCGCTATTGGGAACGTGTCATCGTGAGAATGTACACGTCACATACAACATTGAAGAACAGCACAAGGAATTCGAATGAAGACCTACAGGATCGCAAATGTACACATAACGCTATATTTCAGCTGCATTGAGGAAACAATCACGCTCCCCGTATTAACTACTCCTAACTTTCAAGCAAAATATTCACTTAACATTTGTCAGTTAACATCTTTACGTATTTTCTAGTCATTTAAATAATACTAACTTAAGGTATGCAATATCACATCCTTACATCCAGTAAGTTCTTCCGAATACATTTTTCTGAAGTACAGGAAGTACTGTATTCCACCCAAAAATTCGATGTCGAGATTTCACCGGAAATATGTGTTTTGAGACACCCTAAATCCAAAAATAGCATTTTTAGAAAAAGGTCCGCAAGTGTGTTAGTCTGTGGGCAACATAACTTAAAAACGAAAGGTCGGTTAAAATCCAAAGCTGGTAGTTAAGTTTAACATCTTTTAAGGATACGACACGAAGATTTTGAAGAAAATTGCTCCCCCTAAACTACCTTTTATATGGAAAATTTTGAAGGCTCAAATGATTTTGATTAAAATGACATATGTTTAAGATATTTTTATGGCAAATGAAATGTATACTTTGAATTTTCTGGCTATAGCCTGTATAGTCCTGTTTAATCTGGATAAGTTTTGAATAACTCGTAAACCGTAAGAGATAGACAAAATCTTACTATACAAAATTGTAGATCTCGTTAAAACACACAATTTATGTCCAAATAATTTTTTTGTAGAGTGAACCATTTCGGAGATATTCCTTGTTACCTGTGTCAGTTTCGGAAATAGTTATTTATGATACAAGGGTTAAAAGGTACATTTTATTTTGTGGCTAGGTGTGATTCCGTAACGAGGTCGCAGACCGAGGAGTTGAAGAAACCTGCGAACAGTAAACTACAGCGTGTGGCAAACATTTTAAAGTACAGATTTTGTTTTAGTAGTGTTTAAGGTTTCCTTCTGCATACCTACAGCACTACAGGGGTGGGCGCTAATAATGTATTCAATGAAATTATACTTGGGAAGGGTATACTGGCAAGGAAACGTTCCAGGCCTAAATTTAAGGTATCTCCCCGGCATCTTCCAGTTAGGAAGACAAGAGAAATATCTGGGAAAAACTTCAGTCAGAGAGGAGGTCTTGACGGGATATGAACCGCGGACTTTTCGAATGTTGAATTACAGGTTCAGCTATGGTGACATAATTATGGGGTTGCCCTATGGATAATGAATTTTAAATCATTTTCACAGTCGGCTGAAAGAGCATACCATGAAAAGTGTATTCCAGTATGTAGGATACACTTAGAACTGCCCTGACAACGTGCAGCGGTAAGAGGCTACAGCCTTGAGCGCAAATTCCTAGTGACTGAAAGCGAAAGTGTGGGTCGGTAGAATTGGTTTTCTCTCTCGCACAGAGAAATGTCGCTGGCTCACTCTCCAATATTCATCGCTGCCAACATCTTTATTTCGAAGGCCATGGGTTCCATTCCCGACCTCCGAAGGCCAAGGAATAGTAACAGTGCTCGTACACGGAAAAAAATCGAAGTAAAGAGAGTAAAATAGATTGCTCAATTTTAAACTATCATGCTCACTTTTGAAATTATATTAATGGATTGCGGGTCAAATTTCCACATTCTGTAATAAGCTGCCAAGTTTAAAAAACACGCGCATCTCCCTCTGTCAAGATGGATTTACGCTCATTTGTTAGAAATGCGGAGAAACTTTATTTACAGAATGCTTGTACATTTCCTCATTTTCCTTTGTGTGACAAATGTACAAACTTTGCTACAAACCAGCAAGGTGTCTCACGTGGCTTATAATCGGAAAGATCGCTTGTTAAAATCTCTGGGAGTCGGCCAGCTGCCTTTCCTTGGTCGAATAGTGAATGCCACGATTATCTTCTGCGAACTTTACTATCGCTAATGTTTACTTTATGAACCGCCTGCCCAAAAGTACAGAAATTATTGCATTCTACAAAAAATTCTATACGTTACCGAAAATACACGCTTTGAGACGTCTTTAATAATCAAGGAATTAAAAGAAAGGCGCAATCACGCGTGTGTGTGTGTGTGTGTGTGTGTGTGCGCGCGCGCGCGCGCGCGTGTGTACCTGTGAACAGCATGACCAAAAAATAAATAAATAAAAAATAAACAACATAAAAACCTTACGGGTGCGTAAGCCCAACATTCTCCAAAGATGCGGTACAAGATTTTGAAAAAGATTCCCGCTAAACTACCCTCAAATGGATTTTTTCGTTATTTTTTAGTTTTTCAAAAACGGCTGTAAGGATGTTGGTTGAAATGGCATATGTTTAACATATTAACACGACATAAAATGCACATCTTCGACATAGCAGCCTGTGAAGTTCTCTTTATTCTCAGATAAACCGCAAAGAGATATATAACTAACCTCGCAGCGCAACGGCCGCTATCTCCCCCAACTGTCTCCCATAGACGTCATGAGGAGGGTGAAGTACTGGAGGTGGGACGTGGTCAGTGCCCAAGTCCCTCCCGGCCGGTTATGCGGTCTTCGCAACCAGGGGTCACTACTTCTCAATCATGTAGCTCCTCAATTGGTCCCTCAGGAACCTAACAAGGCTCAGTGCACCCCGGACCAGGTCTCCCAGCTGGAGAAAATTACCTCACCTGTACCGGGAATCGAACCTAGATCTCCCGCTTGGTAAGCAGCAGCGTCACCAAGGAGAGGACCTAAAGATATATACCTATACAAAATCTTATTATAGGTACACCAGAAAAAAAAAAAAGGAAAGAAAACAAAATATCTCGTTAAAGCACACAATTTATACCAATTTAATTTCTCCCCCCCCCCTCCTCCTCCTCCTCTCTTTCTAGTGCTTCTGCAGTCTGTAGTAAGCATGCTAGTTTGCAAATCCAGAGACCCTGAGTTCGATTCCCAGCTGGAGGATGGGCATTTTTCTTTAAGCAAGTTTTTTCCCTATTCCCTCTAAAGTCTGGAGGTATGAGCGTGTACTTTAATGCTATAAAGAAAGACTGAAAGTAAACAAACTAAATATTAACACATCAGTAAAACGAGTGAACATCGTCGATAGGCAATTGTTCCAAACACTAAAGCCGCCGATATGACCTGGTGTTATATAAATGAAAATAAAATAAAAGTGGCATTAAAAATTTCGGAGTTTCTTTGTTATTAGTTTGATTTTTCGAATTTTCAGTCATCACAGAGCGATCCACATTTTAAAAATCTGACAATCGTTTTAGTTCACTATATTCTTCTTACTGTTACAAGAATGTGTAATGAAAGTTTATCTTTACTAAAAATAAATAGGTAAACAGTAAGCTTTCGTAGAATACTGAGTAGAATAAGTCATATCATTTCCTGGATTGATCAACCAAGTGCTGTGATGTAGTAATCGCTTGCTTCTCCAGGAATAGGCTGAAGTCATGTTTCCTAAGTACTTGGGTGTTTATCAGAACAGGATGGCTTGTGTTCAAACCCTCAGATGTCTTGCCATCGTGGCTAAGCTTTCTTTCCCGTGATTTGTTGGTTGTTAGAGTAATACTGCGATGGAGATCATATATCATGAATTTTTCTATTCATTCCTTTTCGTTTCATTACAGAGCTGCAGAATTGCAGGGCCAGGCGCATGGACCATGGCATACGGCGGATGAGTTTTGAGAAGATAACTGCTTCTGGTCTGGAATGTATACCTCCGACTTGCACCTGTCCTTAAAATGACAGCTTAACCACGATGCAAGCACGTGGACATGTAAATGGCATGCATGAATCAATGAGAGAAGCAGATGTCCTGAGTTGTGCATTCACTTCCTGTATCATCTGTTTGAGTAATTTTGGCCGAAATATGGGCTCAGTTGTTTGCATGGTCAGCCATCTTGATGTGCCATCTACGAGGGCAGTTTAGTAAGTCCGTGACTTTGACGAGAAATCACGCACGAATCGCAGATTTCTTGTTGGCACCAAAGTCGTACTATTTTCTGTAATTCCAAAAATGTATCGTCATCTGTTTCTCAGAGCATCGTTGGGAGCCTAAAAAGATCTAATTTTGTGTTGCTTAAGAGAAACTGGAGGAAAGTCAATTTGGTATTTGCAAGAAGCGTTATTTTTTGCTTGGTAAGACAATGAAGGAAACGGAAGAAATGCTGAAACATTAAGGGGACTCTGCTCCATCACATGGCATGGTTCACAAGTGGCTCACAGAATTTGGATGTGGCCTTTCGAGCACAAGAGTTGCCGAGCGTACAGGACGGCAAGTTGATGTCACAGAGAAATGGTGAGCAAAGTTCCGGATATTATGATGGAAGGCCGACGTGAGACACACAAGACCATATACATCTCAAATGCATGGGTACGTAATATTCTGCATGAATATTTGGGCATGAGAAAGCTGTCAGTAAGATGGATGCCGTAACTGCTCACAGTTGACAACAAACGAAATTGTGTGACCACTTGAACTTGTTCCAGCGCAATTCAAATGAGTTTTTGCGGCAGCTGATGAAACTTGGATCCATTATTGTCACCCTGAGACAAAGCAACAATCCAAGCAATGGATGGCGAACATGTTCCAAAGAAAGTGAAAACTGTTTCGTAAGCAGAAAAAAAAGAGAACATGGCAGCCATGTTTTGGGATTCCCAAGGCGCGATATTCATCCACTACCCCGAAAAGGGTAAAACAATCACAGGTTCACAATACTGGAACAATTTCTCACGGAACTGTTAAAGAAAAGACCCCATCTGGTGAAACAAAAGGTTCTCTTTTACCAGAATAATGCACCCGTGCACAAGTTTGACATTTCAGAATTCGTGGAATTGAGCCACAAACTGCTACCTCATCCACCCATTCTCCAGACTGGGTTCCAAACTACTTTCCAAACCTTAAAATTTGAGTCGGTGAGAAGAAATTCACATCCAATGAAGACATCATGTCAGAAACTGTATTTTGCAGAATTTCATAAATCGTATTTGATGGAAGGATTAAAAAATTGGAGAAACGTTGAGCCAGGTGTACAGAGTTGAAACGAGACAATGTTGCTACATAAAGTTGATTTTTCGGAAATATGTGTTACTTTCTTTAAAACGTCAAGGACGGTTAGCCCTCGTATTGTGCTGCTCGTGATTCAATTGGAAGGAAGATTTTTGGAGTCGAACTGCAGATTTCTTCTGAGGGTAGGTATACAGGTGGTCGGTCGAGCCTAAGTTGCATACTCGCCTTCCTGTGCATTTTCACGTGTCTAACGCCTGTGTTTATTGTATGCCGCACCGCAGGCGATGGGCACCGATAATACAGAAAATGAATGGAAAGAAACAGTCAAGGCTTGAATTTAAGGTACCTCCCAGTATTTGCTAGTTATGAGGAATGAGACAAACCCGGAAAAAAACTTAGGACGGTAGTGCCATATTTTGCATCTGCATCGCTCATGTTCACGAGTCCGTGTCTTAGCGACCTCGACTACTGGTGTCGATGTCTTCCTGTACATCCATTTTCTTTCTGCCTGTTTCAATATGTGACCGGTACTTTGTGTCATAGTATGAGTTTCCAACCCCGGTATTTACCGAAGCGATATTGGGAGGAGGGGTGTCAAACTGCTTGGTCAAGGGATCTCAACACCAGACGTTTCCAACACCAATTATAGAAGCTGCCGCCTGAGCTATCTTACCCGGCTTGTAGGAAAATCGCTGCTATAAAAAAGATGCGAAGTACAAACCAATCTCATTTTCGCATTGTGAAACTGGATCGTATGTAGTACGAAAGGTGTCCTCCAATCGATTCAGTGCACCATGTAAACGCAGTTGGCAGGCCTGAGAGGCGGAGAAAGATGCTATAGAAAAGGCGGCACTCTCTTGCTTCCCATTAGACCCTAATTCCCTCTTTGTCTCCTTCCCTCCGTTTTCCGGTGTGTGTTTCTCATCCCAACGTTAACCGCCCACCACCAGTGTTTGTTTTTCTTCCTCCAGATGTAACATTTTGATCTCTAGTATCACTGACACTAGATCTGGATCACGTACGCTATTGTAATCTTGGCACTCCCTTCTGAAGTTTCACAAAGTTATAAAACTACATCAAATGGAGAGATAAATGAGAAAAGTACATTTTTGGTTGTTAAAGCAGTCTTATTCGGTGGAATTCCCTCTTTAATTTGATATATGTCTTATCTATTAGATACAATATTATATTTTCAATGAACTGCTCAAAAAATTAGAGGAACACATGTTTAAACTAGCATCCCAAAACAAACACTGATACAATTCAATTTTTGGCAGTTTGTAATTATAAGTTGAAGAACAGTGTAAAATTATAGTAGGCATTCTCACAAACTTTATTTTTCACAGGATTGGAAATAAGATAAAATTATTGCTGATGCACAAAACAAAGTGAAAATACGAGATTCAATTGTTTACTAATCAATGTTTACAAGGTTATTTCAACACTCAGTACCTAATGTGTCCCCCATGAGCTGCAATAACTGCATGACACTTAAGTGCCATGCTTTATCCTAATTACAATTTCTGGGATTTTCTCTCATTCTTCAGTAAGTACATTTGTAAGTTCTACCAGGTTCATCAGTTCATTACCCGAATTTGGCATTCTTGTGAGACAGCTTTGGTACTCCGCGCTGTATGGAGTTTAGCATTATCGTGCTATAGAAGAAAATTAGGTTCCATTCCATAAGCAAAGAGTACGACATGTTTAAGGATAATAATTTAAACATATTAAGTTAATACCGTACGGAGTCATGTCGGATACAGATAACTGCTGACGTGGTTCCGTGTTCGAGGCTCCCCATCTAATTGCAGCAAGTGCCCGCCATTTATTTTAAGTGCAACATTGTAAGTAGATGCGATTAATTGTTCTTCCACAAGTAGCCGTGTGTAGAAAAAGGTTGGAAAGGCTAGAATGAAATTGAAAGATTCAATGGCATAGCCGCAATTTGAACTACGGATTTACCGGTCTTCGTCCGGCCGCTCTAAACATTGAGCTAACATGGCCAACATGCCCACACGAAGTGTGGAAGAACAATTAATCGCATTGACTGACCTTATAGTTGATTAAACCAGATGGCTGGCACTTGAGCACTTACAATATGGTAGATGGCCATTAAGGTATGTTTAAGATCTTCTTGTGTTTTTACCAGGAAAATGCGAGTTGGAGAACTTAATGTCGTATAGGCACGTTGGCCATGTTAGCTTAGTGGCCTCGGAAGTTCCGAGGTTCAAATCCCGACTATGGCATTGAATTTTTCAGTCTCATTCTACCCTTTCCATTCCAAGTAGTTTTAAGTGTTTAATTTAATTTAAGCAGCCAAAGTTTGTGAGTGCCTAATTGTTGTCATTTTCTACCTGAGTGCGAAGTTTCAGGCTACTTGTCGATATGCACTCATGTGAGTCATAATGCAGTTTTGGAAAAGAACCCATCAGTATACCTGTGAACAACATACGTAAAAACGAAAGGATACAATTAATACAGAATGTTTCAGTGGCATGTGTCATTTTCAAATAGCAATTACTCTACATCCATAAGTGACATTTAAATTCTAAGTACATTCAAAAGAAGCAAGAAATCACGTATTTTAATGGATATTACCTGAAGGCAGATGTACTGGGTGGTCACATAAGCACTGAAATAGAGCAATTGGGTGCCTACTTACTGTAAGTAAATGTTATTAGATTTACAATTTAGTTACCACCATAAAAACCTTATGAATGGAGTGTACTAGTCGTGTCCGAGCGAAAGACAGTCTAAGATTAATGAAGTAGCTTGCATAAATTGGTTCATTAAGAATATTCATGGGTAAATTTTCTAAATCTTGTAGTTTTTAATTAAATGGTTTCAAAAACACATTATACGTGTGTTAAAATTCAGTTTTTGATAAATAATGTTATTTTAAACCTGAAAATTTGAGACAAATCAGTTTCAAATTACTTCGTGAGGAACATGTTCTAATGTGCAAAAGTGTAAGAAAAATCTAAGTCGAGTGGCACTGGATATAGGCTATTAAGTCGTGTGCTCTTGGACGCTTAAATGCCACGTGTTTAAGCCTTAAACGACTGTTGAGAGCAAAAATCATTGGATGTAATTGAAGCTAACATTTAAAGTATTTTGGGACATAAAACTAATTTTAGAATTCTCTGAACGATTGACCAAGTAGATGTATGTAAGCGATTGTTTCGCTTCGCTCTAAAGTCATTACACCGTCACAAACACCGCCTACTCGTGATAATGTGCCAAAGAGTGGTAAAGCATACGTAACTCGGACATACAGATTGACAGCGCTACCTGGATACCGCAATTGCTTCCTCAATGTTGTGGAACGAGATCCACACATGTTTACCAGTGAAGTTTAGTTTCATATCTCGGGGTAAAACACAAGGATGGCATCAGAAAATCCTTATGTGTTGATATGTCATCACTTCGTCCAGAAAAACTTGGAGCGTGGTGTGCAATTTCCGGTCAGAATATTACTGGAACAAACTGCACTGACTCAAGAGGGATCGAACCGTGCCACAATCTTAAAACAAGAGCAAGACATCTGGAAAAAGGAGAATTACAAACCATGCTTAAATTCTAGCGACTTCCTGAAGATTTTCTATTATGGAGCTGGTGACAAATGAAGCATCAGAGTTGGTCATTTTGGATGTGTCTGATGATCGTCAATGTACGGCAGATGTTCAACAATATGCATCAGGTTTACAACAGGAAAGTTTCAAAGCCACAGTCACTCCGGAGGGTAAGGGGGGGGGGGGGGGGACTGTGACAGCTGCAGCAGATCTACCACACATAGCAGTACGCGAGGTCTCCCCCTAAATTGTATACCCCGCTCAACTGTGTTCTCATTTTGTGTATGTTTTTAATCTTTAAATTTCCAGAGTAAGGGATAAACCCTCACTACTGAACACTTCTTGGTGTGACTTTGCTTCATTTTATCCTTAGCTCAGGACAAGCTTGTTCTTTCACCACATGAATCTTTTCATTAAACGCATTTATTGGTCACCCATGCAAATCTATAAATACCCATTACTCATTTTTTTTGTTTGTTTACGGGACTACCGTAAATCGTGGTTCTATCTCATCACTTTCAAAAAAAAAAAAAAAAAAAAAAAAAAAAAAAAAACCGAAAAAATTGAGAGGCACTTTTTGCTTTCTTTAGAGCAGGTTGCTATATTATTAGAGTAGTTGTATTGCACGTTATCTATTTCATTGATAAGCAGGCTGTCTATCAACACACGCTTCCTCGATGCTTCGTTTGCTCACTCTGCAGTGCGCGAGCTGAGCAGAGCTGAGCTAAGCCAAGCTTGACCAAGTCGCCACGATGCACGGTGCAAGGAACCTCTTCACCTTGGACAGCACCCAGTGCGATTTTAAACTCTGAAAGGCGCTGATCTAGATATGCGGGAAAACAGCCGAAATAAACACTATGAACGTAGATGTGTTGAGCCGTGTATACAACAATATGGACTGGTTTGTTTTAAGGGACACTGGGAGTGAATTTGAAAGTTCCACATTTCTTGATAGATTTTTCTGAAATTTTTACTGTGTTTCTATTTATATGAGAATAGGAGGTACACCAAATTTCATTAAAATTTGATAATTCGTTTATGATATATAAATTATTTTATGAATTTAATAGGCACATTTTCAAAATAGAGCTTGCGTCTATTGACTTTTCAAAATTCATTTATATTAGCAGAACTGGTACTCTAAAACATGGGTAACAATTGCATGAAGAGATATTTCAAATACGTTTGCTGATTATGCTGTACATATTTTTTTAATAACAAAGAAAATTTTATCTTAAAAATTATTGATTTTTTCATACAAAAAATGTTTTTGGAATTCATGTTAATGATAACATCAATATTGAATCATAGTTTTGTTTAGCTGCTATTTATGAATACTTTTGGAAATTTTCATTGAATTTGAAGCAAAACTCAGGCGCGACCTTCTTTTGGAATATGCAGAAATGTAGTTTTGAGAAAAACAGGCTTTTATATAAGAACATGCTGTGAACGTTAAGGGAAGAGCGCTATTTGTAAAGGCCGTAATGACCACATGGAGTGGGGGATATGAAAAATGTTAGCTGATCCAAATGCACAGGTGTTCCAGGAACATTTTAAGGTAAAAAAACAATTTTCGACTTTTTGACAATTTTAACCAAAATGTCACTCCCAGTGTCCCTTAAAGGCGCTCAGCTACTAGGTCATCAGCGCCCCCAACAATATGGAGAAAAGGGCAACAATGAATCTTCTGGAGAAGAAGGCAGCCTTATAGCATGTTTAATAACTAATGTTACTTCTTCACGAGATAATCTCTCAAACATAGGTACTCACATGTATCCTTATTTAAAAACTCAATAGACTCTTTTTTATAAAAAGTGGAGTATTTTAGTGTAACACTCTGTACCAAATTTCGTTTTTAAACAAGTATCTTTTAAAAGTATAGGCTCCCTGTCAGGAATACTCACATAAATGAGAAACAATACAATTATCAGCGTTTATGCCAAATATTTTATAATGACAACTGTTTCCGAAATATTTGATTATTAACATAAACGTAAGTTTCCGAGCTTTTAAGATTATAATTGATGTGAATATGAGTCTACGAGAGAGTGCGTCGTTACCAGCCGCCACTGTCTTCATATTTGTCAATGGACATATTCGCATACTCTGCTGTTGAAGTTTGTTCCTACAACACAACACGAAAGATTCTAATCAGACAAGCTATGCTGTGCATCCTATAGCTTTTCCTGCACTGTACAGATGTATGATTTGATTAAAGTTCTGCCTCTCCGCATGTTCACATCTGTAAGAAGAGAGCTCACTTCTGGTTAAGGAAAAATGTATGTTTACAAATGAATTAGTGATGGCTCCTAATAATAAATTAACAGATATGTCGCAAATGACTCTTGCACGACGTCATATTTGCTCTGACCTTTTTGCTTCTATTATCGCATCCTCCTGCTTCTAGTCGTTTCAATTTGCTCTAACAGTTTTGATGAGAGGCGAGAGAAATCTTTCAGCGACAGTTACAACCACTTGCCTCACTCAGGTTATTTCGCACCGTGTCATGATTATTCGTCCCGCACTGGGAAATGATGCTCCGCTCCGGTTTATTCCCGCTCCATCCATGCACGCAGGGATTCATAACCCATTACATATGTATACTTAAGATTACTTCTAACTTAACTCAAGTTAAAGGCATTCATAGTAGTAGCCATCAACGTACACGAGTTAATGAGTGTATGTTCCAAAATGGCATCTTGGATAACTGCTATTTGCATGTGTATCGTTCTTGATTTGTTCAAATGATCACGTTATTTTATTTTCTTACCTCTAGTTTTAATACACCTGTATCTTAAAACCACACGCGCCCATTCTTCTTTCATAATGAACTTACATATTAGAATTTTTGTTTTCTCCACTACTTATCTACATCAAGTAGAGAAAGTACTGCATTCCACCCAAAAATTATATATACCGATTTCACTGAAAATACACGTTTTGAAGTCCCTGAACAAAAATTCAGAAAAAGTTCCGCTCGTGTGCACGTGTGTCTGCATGTTTGAACAGCACAGCTCAAAAACAAAACAAAAAAACACTACAATTTTTAAGAAAATTCCGCACCCTAAACTACCCTTTACATGGAACACTTTTCGAAAATTATGATTTTCTCAAAAATGCCTCTAACATTTTCATTAGACTATTTAAGGTTTAATTTAATTTCTAATTAAGTTTTTCTTATTTTCATGACAAAACGTTTAGCTTGAATTTTTCAGGAATAGCCTCTAACATTCATTCTGAATGTCTTTAGTTATGGTAAAGTGCCCAAATAAGAGATACTTTTTTTCAAATTTGGCTATCAGATCTACCAATATAAATACTTTTTATGTCTGGATGGTGCTTTGCATTCCTAAAAACAACTATTTCCAGCTTTTATACCGTGATAATTATCTGTTATTTACACAAATTCGTTTGAAATGAAAGGTAAGAAAAACAAGGATTTTCAAAATGGGGTCCAAATAAGAGGTGCCATCATCAGGTTTCTTACTTCTATTGATAATCTCAAAAACAGCACTCATGGATGATGAATACGACAGGAATGAACAAAGACATTGTTGAAAAGTATTATTTTACTTGGTCTATATACCACAAAGATAGAAGCCTGTTTTCAAACAACTGGGCACGTTACGGTAATTAATTTTCAGTCCTAAATAAAGACTTTTTGCCCGCTTCTGTGGTGTGGGGGTAGCACGTCTGTCTCCCATTCAACAGGTCCCACATCGTATCTCGTTTAGGGTGAATTATTCTGGCAAGGTTTTTTCCCTTCTCCTCAGAAGACAAATGTCTAGTAATTTTACGCTCTACAGAACTCAAGCTCATTTGAACATCATTTCACGCATTTCATTCATTCATCGTCCGATATGACCTACCAGATTCAAGAATGTTAAGCTTGAAACATAACAAATTTCCTTTTTTCCATTGACTGAGAGCACTCCATTTGAAAACCGTGTTCTCTGCTAGTAAAAATGTAGGCAATCCTTATCAAGAGTTGTTTCCGCGTCAGTGACGGAGGTGCAGTTCGAGCCCCAAACAAAGGAAAGAAACCCAGAATGGAGAGAAGCGTTATGAGTGGCAAGTTGCCCAGGGCTATGGAATTCCAGGTCCGTATTTTTAAAGTCGTCTACACACACACATACATACATGGGACTCCTACCGGGCTGTATATCGATAAAACGTGATGCAGGAAAGTTGCCAACTCCATCACTGTTTACCATACCATCGTAAATATTCCATTAATGGAGCATTCCCAGAGCCATGTTTCCATTGTCCTCCGCTTCTTTTGTATTGGTTCTTAAAATAGATATCTTAAGCGTTCCATTTTTAATTTGTTTAGGACGTATCTAGTAGAAAGAGAAGATATTGCATCCCAACCAAAAACTCAATACTGAAATTGCACCAGAAACGTCTACATGTTTCGAAGTCCCGCTAATATAACAATATATTTTTAGAAAATGGTCGGATGTGAGTCGATTAGAGTTACAGCACATAAATGACGCAGTAAATGGTAGGATTACCGGTAGCACTGTTAGGAAAAGTAACATAATACAAAATACAACCAATTAAAACATTTAAGAGAAATTCAAAGATGATCACCAAAAACTGCGATCATGACTTGGTCACTGTGATCAATAGAAAAATTCTATTCTTCGGTTCAAAATAGCATTACCCGTGTCTTCGATCTGAATTGTAGTATACTTAGAGTAGCTTCCAAGTGTTTTTGAAGACAGTTCCGTAGGTTGTGAGGGCCTTACAAGGTTCAGAGTTCAACGCTTCGGTCTCTGGAGGAATCTAGTAAAATATTATTTTTAAAAAAAACGTAAACAACGTGATCGATATGAGGTATGCAACGCCCGATAGGTATGCGACACACGTAACGTACAGGTTCTTAACTGACACATTCTACTAGGAAAACTACACTTACCTACCTATGATAGTCTACGGTAGCGTACGATAGTTTTATACTCCAGTGTCGATACGGCATCTGAACTCAAAAACGAAAACTCAAACACCAACCTTGGAATCCAAATTCAGTATTCTCCAGACACGCGACAAGAAAATTTTCAGGGACATCCCCACGCCAACTCTGTATGTCTGTCTATCAGTCTGTGGACAGCATAGCTCAAAAACGAAAAGTCGACTAGAAACCAAAGTTGGTATTTAAGTTTGATGTCTTTCAAGGATGCGAGACGGAGATTTTGAAGAAAATTGCTCCACCCTAAACTACCCTTTACATGGAAAATTTTGATTTTCTTGAAAATGGCTCTAACGATTTTAATTAAAATGCTAGATGTTTGAGATATTTGTATGGCAAATGAACTGTATATCTTCATTTTTCTGGCTATAGCCCATGAAGTCCTATTTACTCTGGATGACATTTGCATAACTGGTAAACCGTAAGAGATACAGCAAATCTTACTATACAAAAATTTTAGATCTTGCTAAAACACACAATTTGTATATATATTTTTTTGTAGAGTGAACCATTTCGGAGATATTCGGAGAACGGAATTTGAAAGCGTAAGACTTGACTATCGCTCAAAGCCTACTTTATTCCTATACCCCCGTTGCATGTGCAAGAAAACTAGCAATAAGATAATTTCTACAAATGTTTATCTCAACTAACACAAGAAGATAGAAGAATAAGAATTTGTGAGAATGGTTAATACAACAGTGGAGAAGTCATGTGAGTGCAACAGATCAGATTTTTCAACACCACGCTAAGGGAACGATATAGGAAAAGCACCCTCGGTGGTAAGCCAGAGGATTTTCGTTTCCGGGAGCTTACCATTCAAATGCCTAACATGAGGCTCTAACCCCCTTGGTTACGTGGCACGTCCCATGTACATCTTGGGGTGATCGTACACCGAAAGTCCACGATGCCTATCTCTAGTATCCGTGCTTTTTTACTTTCTCTACTGGTAATTTTGTATTCCAACCAAAAATTCGATGTGGAGATTCCACCGGAAATATATGTTTTGAGACCCCCTGAATCCAAAAAAAGCATTTTTAGAAAAAGGCCCGTGTGTGTGTGTGTGTGTGTGTGTGTGCGCGCGCGCGTGCGTGCATGTGTGTGTGTGTGTGTGTGTGTGTGTCTGTCTGTCTATGTATCTGTGGACAGCATAACTCAAAAACGAAAAGTAGTTTAAAAACCAAAGTTGGTATTTAAGTTTAATGTCTTTCAAGGATGCGTCACGAAGATTTTGAAGAAAATAGCCCCACCCTAAACTATCCTTTACATGGAAAATTTTTATTTTCTTGAAAATGGCTCTAACGATTTTGATTAAAATGTCATATATTTGAGATATTTTTATGACAAATCAAATGTATGTCTTTAATTTTCTGGCTATAGCTCCTGTAGTCGTATTTACTCTGGACGACTTTTGCATAACTGGTAAACCGTTACAGATAGACCAAATCATACTATACAAAAAATGTAGATCTTGCTAAAATACACAATTTAAGTCTGAATAAATTTTCTTGTAGGGTGTACCATTTCGGAGATGTTCCTTATGTGTGTGAGTTTCGGAAAACTTAAAACTTTTCGTGAAATGGAACATCGTTGTTCATTTTTTAAATGTTAAGTTTACAAAGAGAACGGGATTTGAAAGCTTTAAAAGATTTGACTATCGCACAAAGCCTACTGTATTCTAATATTCCCTTTGCACCTACAAGGAAATAAGCAATAAGATAATTTGTACAAATCTCAACTAACACGAAGAAGATATAGGAATAAGAATTTGTAAGAATGGTTAGTACAAGACTAGAGAAAGTCATGTGAGTGCAATACATCAGATTTTTTTAATAGAATTTTTGTCAGGCTACACTGACCGACACTTTATTTACACCGATGGATCAAAGAGTACCAGAGGTGTTTTTGTGTTTATGGAACCGAACCACAAAGATTCCGTTTTCATAACAGCACTTCCACTTATACTGCAGAGTTGTATGCAATATACTGAGTCATTTTATTTGTACGCCATCATAAATTAGAAGATTGCCTATTTTAAGTGATTCTCTTAGTGCACTTCAGAGCCTTCGTCAGCTGTACCACTCCCATCCTATTGTACAACTTATCCAGGGTGTCCTCCACGTTTTACACACTTCTGGCATTAACGTGGTGGGTACATGGATTCCTGGTCATGTAGGTTAGCCAGGGAATGAAATGGCAGATATAGCAGCAAAGGTGGAAGTACCGAGAACTCGTGCTGACGCGGCAATAACCTTCGAGAAGTGAAAGAACTTCCGATAAACCGGGTAACTTCCACTCGAATATCTCGTCGCGAGGAGATGATTTTGGCTTCATTGTAATTCTTCGCATGGTTACCTTTTTAAGCGGGGCCCTGTTCCTCTGTCCGTTGTGCAACAACCTTTTCTCGGTCCGTCACGTGCTGCTAGTGTTTCCCTAGCGCACCTTCGAGACTCTCTGCAAGTGCCTACCAGACTTGCCGAAGTCTTGGCGGACGGCAAATTCGTGGTCGAACGAGTTTTGAAGCTTTTAGAAAAGGCAAACATGAACCTGAGGATACAGAATTTTAGATATCTAATTTTTATACTCTTTTGACATCTTTGCAACTTTGTTTTAATTCTGGCTTTTGCCTCTCTGATTTGTATACTTGTGTACATTTTCCTTTTTACTAATAATTTAAAGATGGTATAAAGCTTTTTTAATCAAGAAAGCTTTTAATGTTACACAAAAGGTAATCTTTGATTTAAAAGAACTATATTTGGGAATAATACGCAGTTAACAAATTTGAAAACTTTATAAGACGATTTTTATATTAGGATAATTATTTTCTTAGAATGTTAGGTACATACAACATGAAACTCAATTTTCGATTATAATTATGCTGAATAAATTTGTATAAATATACTGTTTCAGTGTTGAGGATGTTTAAAGAATGTTAAACTCACTGTATACAAGTAGTATGAGCAGAAAATTATACAATAGACGAACAGTACCACATTAATGCTCCATAATCCTAACCTCAAAATATGTACTCATTTTGGTACTCCCTTTTTACTGTATAATTTTCTGCACATTGTTTTTTCGCACATTGTTACGATTAAACGGAAGATAGAAAAATGGAGCTTTTGAATAATAATTTCTAGAATGTGTATAAAAATAAGGAAATATGGGTGGCGCAAAATTTAATGGCGGGTGGCTCAACACAACATGCAATCACAAGCTTCGCCTTGCGGGTTTTATAGTCAAACACGCTGTAAAGTCGGTGATATAAATATCATTTGCGCCCAAAAATGTATTTGCACAACAGGAAATAGAAAAGTAATGGTCAACTATCAACCGGCATTAAATTTTGCATCTGCCATAAATACCCACACATTCAACCATCCACAACCTAAATTTCTAAATGTTGATCTGTTTCCAATCCAACATTAACTGTTGTGGTGGAAGATAATATTTTCCCTATCACAGATGTGGGGTTCAAAAAATAAAAATGAGGAGCATTGACACTTAACTGCAAACGCCTCCAGGAATATGAGCGGCGCCTCTCGAGTGTTTTTGTTTCGTGCCAAGCGCGCCGCGTGGAACACAACGGACGTCCCGTCCCGTCCCGTCCCGTCCCGTCCGTGCGAATCACAAGCCCAAAATATCTCGTGCAGGGACGGAACCTACATCCTCTCGCATTCCTCATCTGCCTTCCAGCAATTCCTCTCTCCTCGCAGTATATCAACAAGACAGACGAAACAACTCTATACCCAAGTGTTTAAACGAATACGGAATCTTCCACGGCCATTCGAAAAAAGCTTTGGGCTTCATTCACATGACTTTTTCTATCCACTCTTCTACAAACTATTCCTACCAATGATTATTCCCCTCTCTTCTTGTTAACTACTTGAAAAATCAAAACAATAACAAAAATATCTCGAGAATTAACTTCACAAAAAGTTTTATATGACAAAATTGTGTGCTTTAACCAGATCTGCATTTTTGTGTAGAACGATTTTCACTATTTCTTACAGTTTACAAGCAAAAGTCATTCAGGACGAAACGTACTTGATAGGCTATTTCCAGGAAATTCAAATATATATATATATATATATATATATATATATATATATATATATATATATATATATATATATATATATTCAAATTTGTCATCCAAGTATCTTGACTCTATGACAACTTGCGGAGGGGGACTTAGCACCTCGACCCAGTTTCTGTGCCTATACCCCTGACGGGACAGCCCCCGGGAGGACGGATGAGGCGACTGGATCCTAAGGGCGGCCGGAAAGTTGCCATGACAGATCAGGTGGCAGGGTCCCTACATATTCCCGGTTAGAAGCACCCCGGCAGAAGCTGGCTCAGCCGAGTTCCTCTCCCACCACTTCGGGTTCGTACTCACAGGGGAAGCCCGGGACTCAGGAACCGGCTCTTCTCCCCCCACTCCCCCCGAACTCATGGGGGGCCCGGAAACGAGCAAGTTCGCCGTACAATCAGGGAGACAAAATTTCCAGAGCGCATTCTTTTCTCCTTGTTCTACTGCCGCGACGCTCGCCGACGCTTCCAGCCCTGAAAAAAACTTAACGGGACAAAGGGTAAAATCAAATGATTTATGTAATGAAATGGAGGGACAGGAAATTCAGAGGATATGGAAATTCTTCCCAGCATTCGTCTGGTGACCGGGAAAACCTCAGGAAGAAAAAACATAGGTCAATAAGGTCGGCGTCGGGGACCGAACTCGCGAACTCCCGAATGCGGGCCACAGACGTTACTACTTGAGCCATCCCGCTTGGTATGCAAGTACCTTAAATATACATAAAGAATTTTGATCAAAGTAGTTGAGACACTCTTGAGAAAACAGAAAGTTCCGAATACGTCTTACTGCACAAAAAAATGTAAATTTGAAAACTCACAATATGTTTTCGTAACGTAGCTGTTTCCGAGACATTGCTTATTATCGCTTCATACTTTTTTAACTGTTAAGCAGCTATTTGATTATTCCCTTTCGTTTTCATGCAATTTCAAAGCATCACTAGCGATAGATCGAACGGTCCTGAAACCCATTGTAACTATTTGCCTTGTGCTTGCAACGAAATATGTAGTAACAGTCATTTCTGCAAAAAATTTTATCTTGATTAACCAAAACAGGTAGAACAAGCAGCTTTTGTAAAAATAATTTCTAGAAGAGTGACTAGAGGAAGTCATGTGAATATAACACATCATCTTCTTAAAAATGGCTTTCTTGGAATGTTTTGACACATAGGATCATGAAAAAACCGTGATAAAAATTCTAGGTTAACTGTGCTGCAGTAACGAGATTGAGGGTTTGTGTGCACTATGTATAATTAGCAGATCATAAACCAATCCCATTTCCAGACGTTGATTTGTAATTACGTAGCACAGACATGCTATGTTATTCTTTTAATCCTTCTTCTCATAAATGATAATCTCCTTGTCTTAGGGATTAGTCGATATCATTGGCATCTGTTTGGTCTAACATATGAAGTAATCTTCCTTATGCGTCCTCTTCAAGAACTTCATATAGTCCATTTTATAATTGGAACGACATAGCAACTAATTGGAATTGAGTTTCTATTTATGCTGCGGTTCTCACTGTTCCACTATATATTGGGGAGAAAGACCGCTTGATTTTCCTCAGAGACATCTTTATCAGGTTTGAGTAGAGTTGTAAAACTACCGTAGGCTATCGTAGATTATGACAAGTAGCTGTAGACTACGGCAGTTTTTCCAGAATTGGTCAGTTAAGAAGCTACACGCCTTACCTATACGTTAGGCGTGTTGCATAACTATCGGGCGTTTCCTCATATCGATCGCGCTGTTTACGTTTTTTGATCATGTTTTACCAGATTCCTGTTCAAACCGATAACGTTTAACTTTGAACCTTCTCGAAACTCAGAGATGGTATGTAAAGGCCTGCTTAACCTACGGAATATTAAGTGTCTTAGAAACATTTGGAAGCTGCAGTTCAGATCGAAGACACTGAGAGCGATCTCGAGTAATGTTACGTTGAACCGAAAAGTACAATTTTTATTTTGACCACTACCAAGCCGTAGTTTTGTCAGAGCGCAACTCTATCCTTGAGGCTATTTCACGTGCCGTAAATCTACGACACGGGGCCAACGACTTTACTTCCCTTCCGACAGAAGCCATACTAAGAATTCTTGCGCCCGAAAAAATTCATCGCCCTTCCCACGACCTCGGGAATCAGAGGCTAGCACGGAGACTCGTAACCACCGAGGACCATATCGCAACTAAGGTATTCGCAGCAATAAAGCGGAACCAGCTCCTGTCACGTGATTTACTCCCAGTGGAGAAGATACCTATTCTGATGTCTCTGATTGGCTGTTAGATATCAGTCGAATCCTACTGGATGAAAGCAGGATAGCAATGAACTATATTCCAGACAATGAAGGATGCGACCACCACAATTCTGCTTGAAAACTTTCAGTAGGCACGCAAATGGGAACAGTTTAGTGAAAGAAACACATACACACACACCAAAAAAAAAAAAAAAAAAAAAAAAAGGAAAGAAAGACGTGTTCAACATTTTATGAACTTTGAAAAAGTGGCTTTTACATACAACAGTATGACAGACAAAAATGAGGAAATGTAAATATCAAAGCCGCACTCTTTGAATGCAAATATAATTACCCAAACATTTTACTGAACTTTGTAAAGAACAGCTTTTTTATTACTTTCTTCTCTAAAAGGCATAAATGTATCTCAAAAACCTTAGCGAGCTTTGTTGCTTATCATATCATGATTAGCAGTAAGAAGGAAATTCGTGAAACATACGGTACGACGGAAGTGTACAGACCTGAGTTCTCATCACCTGGATTTGGATTTCGCCTGCAGATTATGCTTCCTGCGTCGCAGGGTTGCATTAACCTGCAGCAAATTCCGGGGTTCTATAACTTCCTTGCGTCTCACCGCTGTAGTAGAATCTGGTGCTGGGTGCAGATTACGTGTTCTACAGTGTGAATTTATATATTATTGATCTATCGTTGCTGGTTCATCCCGTAGACACGCAATACAGACTTTTAGGTTGACACCAAACAGTCCCTTACTTTTTAAATTTTGCGAAGTTGTATACTCCAAGCAATACAAAATAGTTCTAAAGCGTGATACCCCCAAAGATAATACTTCAGCATTGATGAATAAAAGCATACAGCGATACATAACAAAAATATAGAATGTTACACTCAAATTACTTTCTCTAACCATTTATTTTAATACCTCTTCTATAAAATATGCTTACACAAGCTTATTATTCTAGCTGCTTCATTTTGTCATATATAATCCCACGAGTAGTTACAAATTTATCTCATGGAATTCTAATGTGACTTCTTCACGAATAAAATGTAAGAGTATACACATAATTACTTTCTTACTTCTGTAGGTTAAAATAAACTCACAATTTTATTATTTCAACTGCTAGAATGTGTTACGGAGTACTGATCAGTGCTACCAACAGCGGGAACGAGAAAATATTTAACCTCAAAATTAAGATAAGCTGAGAATAAAATAAATCACATTTATTCTCAAAAACAGAATTATTTGGAAATTGGCGCTATATGAATTTGCATTCACTAAACATCTTTTCAAATTTGAAAGTTAAAGAGATCTACTGCTTTTGGATAATGGGAAAGTAAGTGTATGTTGAGATAGTAAGATTTTGTAAGAACTTCAAAATTTATTAATGGTGCTCTTGATATACTGCATATATGTAGGGGTTTAGTAAAACACATTGTGGTGACCTCTTCTGTTTATTAATCCTTGCTCCTGGTTTCCAATCTGAATCATGCTTCATATTGTTATGAAGTAGCGTATTAACCACTGCATTGTGATAGAATTACGTTCAGTACCCGCATTGTACGATAAAATGCATCCGTGCAAGCAGATAAACGACGTGATGGTCGATTTCGGAAGTATTGCTAAACGCCATTGATCCAAATCAAATACGTGGCTATCAAAAGAATGGTCACGATAAACTTATAGAATTTGTTTCATTCGACATTTTATTGCACGTACAAGAGAGTAAGTCAACTCTCTATGAGTTGGCTTTGAAATTCCATATTATTTTCATGATCACGAGAAATACGGCACTGGCAACTTAGCGCTTCCAGAAAGAATAAACATTTGAACATTCCTAATAATAACAACCAGCATCTCATAAACTGTTAAAAAGACATTGTGTTTTATCATCATTAACCTTCAAGATAGGCCAGGTAGACCTGTTTCAACTCAGAACGGATCTTACCAGCGTCTCCGCGGTCTTCCAACTTCTCTTCTACCAACTGGTTTGTACTGCAAGGCCTGTTTGGTTAGTCTTTCTTCTGGCATTCGGGAGATATGCTCTTGCCACTTCGTTTTGTACTCCCTGATTTTGTCGTTTAAATTAAATACTTTTAGTTGTTCTCTTTTTGTATCACTCTTAATATGATCTTTGAGACTACAGCCAGCTACGTACCTCAACAATTTCATTTTAGCCGTTTCAATTATTCTTTCATCGTTTCTGTTCAAGGTCCAGGTCTCGGCTCCATAAGATATAATGGGCACTGCCATAGTTTTATAAAACTTTGTTGTAGTAAGATTTTGCGGGTATCTTGCGGTTTACCAGTTATGCAGAAGGACGCAAATAGCAGTTCTGAATGAAAAGGACTACACAGGCTATTCGCATATTCTCTTCAAACTCGTGTTGTATCCTTGGAAGATACTGAACTTAAATAACGAAGTTTGACATTTTTACGTTCGGTCATGTCGGTAAATAGTAACTCAAAATCGAAATATCGGATGAATACCAAGCTTTTAAGTACTGCATCTTCCAAAGATGCGGCACAAAGATTTCCAGGAAAACCCGCCACTCTTAACTACCCTTTATACCTATAGACTTTTCTTTGGAAAAGTCTGATTATCCCAAAAATGGCTCTAACGATTTCGATTAAATACCCTATGTTTAAGATGCTTTCACGCCTTTTATTTCCCATAATCTGTTTCTCATATGATTATTTTGCTGTCATTTGTTACGAACATGTAAATAATAACGTCAAGGCCCATGATAATTCACCAAAACTACTTATGTAAACAATAAAAATCACAATATTCTTATTTTCTATAAAATAAATAGCAAATAACGTTGCTACTTTTGGATTCTATATCTTCTACAAAGTCCTTAAAATATTGTCATGAAACTTATTTCTAAAATAAACAGGAAATATAATATCCGAAAAGTGATTTCCGATGTTAAATCCGCAAGAGCCACAGAGGATTTGCCTGTCTATTGGTTCTCCTTGTATAAATGCAAAACCAAATTTTCTTTTTCGTGACCAGTTCTCTGTTGATCGTATGCAGATACCTATCCCTTGTAAGCGTTTTCTTAGACGTTCTGCCCAGTAGAAGGCTGGGATCTATTGCCCAGAGGGCTATAGCTGAAGGGCTATATAGCTTTTAATATAATGTTTAAAAAAGCAGTAAAAAGTATGTCTATGTAAATATTATAGAATTTAGTCTATATAGTATTCTGAGATTGGAAACTTTTGATTGTCAGCTCACATAGTGAATTATTACAAAGACATTCTGTTTTTCTTTCCTCGAGACACCAATTTGACCAAACACTCTTCCGCAAAGGGTAATCAAAGTGTGAAATGTTATAAACTCTAGCAGCCAGGACATAATCACTCCAAGGAAGAGATTTATGTGATGGGGTCTATCTGAATGGCCACATTATCCACGAGAGCTCTATTAGCACGCCGTAGATTAAAAAGACAAACACGCCGGCATGTTGGAAACCTGCCCACTCGTGTTCGCAGGGGGTCCCCGTCAATCCCATCCTGAAAACATGAGATCCTACACCACCCGAAAAACCTCAAAATTCCGGCAATTTGATAGCGACAAGTGCGCTATAACCTTGAAGATAGTGGACTGCAGATGCGGTGGTCCTCCTGGCGGATTGGAAGGGTCGAAGTGGACAAAGTTGTTGGGGGTCCATGATTTTGATGTGGGTATATCAATGTTGTTAAATCGCAACGTCCTTCAGCAGCTGTAGAATTCGTCCTTGACCTCTAAATTTGCCTGGACCCACCCAAAGACATTCCTCAGTGTCTTTGGATGCTCCTCTTGCATGCAATCGATCCTTTTAACGAATTCCCACACTTTTGATAACTTTCTCAGAGACTAGTGGTCAGCAATTTGTGCTTCTCAACATAGAAATATCAGGTTCAACTACCAACTGCTCATTAGTGGGATTTTTTCTTTAACTAGGATTATTTTCTGTCCTCTACACTGTGTCAATATGAGAACAAATGCTTCTTTGATTATTTAATCTACAGCAAAACGAGCTACGAGCAGTTTATAAATTGAAATATCGAATGGAGAAAAGTGACACTAAAATTTCGACATGCAATTGGTGACAGTTTGAACAAAACCAGCCTGTCGCAAATGCTGAGGCGCAAGAGGGCACATTCCTACGCATAATTACTATCACACTAAATCATTCAGAAAAAGGCATCTGATGTGTTACATTGACATTACCTTCTCTGTCTATTCTGACATATAATTATTTATATAAATTCTACAAATTATTCCAACGAAACTTGTATTTCTATTTCAAATTAATTGAGATTTTGCAGAAAAGTTACGGTACAAATTTCCTTGTAGGTGTAAGGGAATAGAGGAAACTGAATTGGTATAGTCGAATGTTTCGAAGCGGGTCGATATATGCTGACCTTGCAATTTCATACTCTTTCAATGGCATCGTGAGAAACAAATGACTAGCGACAGTACTTGTTAAAAATGAAGTATTGAAACCTTGAAACTAATAACAATGGAGATCTCGGAAATTAAAGATAAAACAAAAATAGTTACTGAAAAATTTAAATAATAATAATAATAATAATAATAATAATAATAATAATAATAATAATAATAATAATAATAATAATAATAATAATAATAATAATAATAATAATAATAATAATAATAATAATAATAATAATAATAATAATAATAATAATAATAATAATAATAATAATAATAATAATAATAATAGATATCTCGGAAATCACTGATACCTCAAACAAGTAGTAGAACTAAATTGTTTTAAATAGACTACATATTTTGTGTAAAGTAAGATAATAAAAATGTCTAGATATTTAATAAAGTAACGATTGTGGGTAGAGAAAATCATATAAATGCAACAGTAAAATATTTTGTTGTTAACGACATTGTCAATTGCCAGGATCATATCAGCGCCGCTGGTATTTCGTCCCACAGATCTTTTACATGCTAATAAATCTACTGACATGGGGTTGTTGCTTTTAAGCACACTTAAAAACCATTGGTCTGGACCAGGATACAGTGGTAGATTAATTTACAAATAACACTTCCTCAGAAATCCATGGTTTCTGACAAATGTAGTTTTCGCTTCGTACTTCAACTGGTTTCACAGTTGCATGTAAGTAGATACTGGCAAAATATCGTATCCCACAAGTAACCAGCAATGTTTTTAAATTAAATGATTCTTAAAACAACTAGAAACAGGAGCTTTATCTTCGAGTGACAAAGCAGAATGCATTGTTGGATAACAGCGTTTACTGATGAATTAGAAAAAATTGTTTTGTCTCCTTTAAAAACGCGTGGTTTCGTTTGAAGATTTTTTTTATAATACCAACAACGTTGCCGCGTGTTTTAACACCAAATTATTTTTCACTTTTAGTATTAACTGTTATGTTAACCCAATTTTAAACATTCAATTGTGATGATCAATGCTCGCATAATTGTACATATATTTCAAAATACACAAATAAAATAAATATTCACTAAGTCTTTTAAACGCCAGGTGTATCTAATAATTTATGGTAAGTCTAAATGGTATATTTGCCACAAATGGAATTTTATGTGTATTCTTATTGATTAGAATCTCGTCTTTAATTTGTTATACTAGCACTGTAGGCATCTATTTTAAACATATTTTTATAAATGTGTCATTTTATAGGAATTCTGCCCATATTCACAGGAAAAAAACAAACTCCTATATATGTACTATGGAGTACAGAGGTAAACTTAACGTATTCTTTAGGGGATGTTTCGCTTTACAAATTGGTACCACTGTTAAGTATGGAAGCTTCTGTGTGCTTAAGCTACGTGGTTTCATTCTGTTTAAGCAGGTTTGATTTCTGCACTTTGAACAAATTTTCTGTAAATGACATGTTTCCTCAGGAAATACTGAAGAAAGCTAAATTAAATTTTAGGGTAATAAAAACAAACTCTTAGTGTTGTGGATTTATTTTGGTATTAATTACATGGTTGGTTATTTTTTATATAATTGCAAGTATATTTTAATCAACATGCGATAAGTATAATTGAGAAAAATTCCTATGTTTCTTAATAACATACTTTCTGGACGAAAGTATACATATGAACTATGCATCCAAATTTAGAAACATTTCACTCCGATAGATTAAAGTCTTTAGGATAAATGCTCCTGAATTTAGCACACTTAAAACTGGCGGAGTAATGTTTTAATCTCCCATTAAGACCGCCAAAAGCTAGCTCTCTCTCTCTCTCTCTCTCTCTCTCTCTCTCTCTCTCTCTCTCTCTCTCTCTCTCTCTCTCTCCCCTGGAGAAAGCGAACACCACCACCTATGCAATAAGGTAGTAATTTGAATGAAATCTAAATGTTTGACATATGGTGGACGAAAATTGTGTGAGGGTTCAGAAAGATTAGAACTACTCTAAGCGCCCTCCAGTTGGGAACGCTTAGAAGTAAACAGTATGAGAACCACTGCGCTGCAGTAAACACAGGGCAATTATGGCAGTAAAATATTAGCCTGTCAGAGAGTTGATTCTGTTTTTCTAATTAGATAAGGGACTGTGGTCATTATTTGATTTAGTCAAAGTCGACCACGCGCTGCGTGCAGTCCAATTTAGGCCCGGTAACCACCGAATGCACGCACATTGGCATAAAAACAGGCCCAGAAGAAACCATGGACCGAGTTGTATTTATACCTGAAACGCTCGATAGTACGATAGTGCATTATGTAGAATCAAGGAACTGTTTTCAGATTTTGTTATGCATTTCACTGATGCATTGTCTATATTGTGTGTTTTATTACTTAAGCACGATACCACAATTTAGAAGACTGAGTCAATAGCTAACTATAGTTTGATGGTTGATGCCGTGACTCAAAGGGAGCTGTTGGAAAATATGGATCATAATAAAATATTCGGATTATGAAGCCGCAGATATCCAAGGGTCATGGATAGGGGCACTCTTTTTTTTCGTATTAACGATAAAAGCGACAAACATTGTATTAAAGCGATTTGCCACTATCTTTCCGAATTATGAGATGTTGATCTATAAATCGATATTATTATTTTAGCGAATTTTAGCGATGAGCGCAGATTGAAGCGAAATTGCCTTATTTTGCAAAAACACGAAATTCGAGTGAATATAAACTAATATAAAAATTAGTTCTCACTTTATTTTAAGTTCATTCCTGTGAACTGATAAATTACAAAAATAATAAAATAAAACTCAATTTCAAAAATAGATAAGTAATGGCTGCTGATTAAGGACGGTTTTAACATTCTTGGAAGTCGACCATTCTGTCATTAGTGAAGTGATGCTTTGGTTAGTCCAGGATAGATCAGCATTTTTGGCAATTGACCATTTTTACCTGACCATACTGAGCGTGAAGAGAAGGCCCTGGTTTCGGAAGTAGAAAAAGGATGTATCAGAGTACTATAGTACCAATAAGGAATAAAAGTACAGTGACATTACTGTTTTGTAGTTATTGTAGTTTCCATAGCGCACAACATCTTCCTTTCTAAACAGTAATACCTTAAAATACATGTAACAAAAATATACACCTACCAAAAAATAAATATAGCGGGATATATGCGTACATAAAATACAAGCCATGCAGTGCGAAAAAAAGAAAACAAACTCATTTCATACAATTAGAAAAAAATGAACGCGAGAAAACATTCCCCCAGTTTTATTTACCGTGAATTAAGAAAAAATAGCGAAATTAAAGCGGTCATACAAGCTATATGGAGCGAAAAAACACGAACATTGGCACTCATTTCGCGAAATTCGAAAAAAATTAATGCGAAAAAAGAGTGCCTCTAGTCACGGATAATTGGGTGCGCGTCATTGATTTCAAAGGTTCTAGAACGAGATGTGCGGTTTTATTCACCTTTAATTACAGTTAATTAAGCTTCGCTAACGTTTGAAATAAGTCATTCTGTTCGAAATGCGCCATTTGCTGTAATGTGATGTTGCTGATCATTAAAAAGATATGCGTTGAAATTAAAGTGGAGTTTACTTACCGCCCTAATGTATATTGTAAGTTATTACAGCCACCAACAGGTATATTGGTATAAATGGCTTTTCCAGTTCATGTGTTGGAATTGGAAAGTTCCTTCTGGGTAAAACGTAGAAAACACACGAAAGTACAAAAAAGTCTAAAATTCATATCCTTTTGTTACTATTTGGTGGTAAAATATGAATCATTTGTATCAGATAGGTACATGTTTTCCCTCCTAATTGCAATTCCTTTCTGTTTTAAAACCTAACGGGTTATCATCGTCTTTAATTACCCATACCTTTCGTGCATAATATAAACAATGAAAAAAAGACTTACCATGCACATTACTGAAACTACTTAGATGCCGTTACAGTTCCACTCACCTGCAAAGAAAATAAAAACTTTTATTACATGTTTTACAGTTTATAACTTTTAAATTTGTAGGAATGCATAATGGAATTAGATGTTACACCTATAGCTGACCTATGTCTTGTGTATAACTAACTATACTATTTTAATGAAGTATGTAGAGTTAACACCTTCTGTGGGAAGTTTCACAAAGCAAAAACAATCACTCTGCCAAGGCCTAAGGTTAACTGTAGGTACGAGCTTGAGATTTAAAAATCTGATGTGCTGCACTCACATGACTTTCTCTACTCTTGTACTAACCATTCTTCCAAACTCTTATTCCTATATCTCCTTCGTATTAGTCAAGATAAACATTTGTACAACTTATCTAATTGCTAATTTCCTTGTAGCTACAAGGGGGTATACAGTAGGCTTTGTGCGATAGTCAAATGTTCTAAAACTTTGAGATTCTGTTGTCCTTGCACACTTAACATATAAAAAATGAACAACGATGACCCATTTCACTAAAGTTCTAAGTTTTCCGAAACTCACACACATAACAAGGAATATCTCCGAAATGGTTCACCCTACAAGAAAATTTATTCAGACATAAATTGTGTATTTTAGCAAGATCTACATTTTTTGTAGAGTATGATTTGGTCTATCTCTAACGGTTTACCAGTTCTGCAAAAGTCGTCCAGAGTAAATACGACTACAGGGGCTATAGCCAGAAAATTCAAGATATACATTTCATTTATCATAAAAATATCTCAAACATATGACATTTTAACCAAAATCGTTAGAGCCATTTTCAAGAAAATCAAAATTTTCCAAAAATGTGCCATGTAAAGGGTAGTTTAGGGTGGGGCTATTTTCTTCAAACTCTTCGTGTCGCAACCTTGAAAGACATTAAACTTAAATACCAACTTTGGTTTTTAACCGACTTTTCGTTTTTGAGTTATGCTGTCCACAGGCTGACAGACTGACACACAGACACACACATACGGACCTTTTTCTAAAAATGCTTTTTTTGGATTCAGGGGGCCTCAAAACATGTATTTCCGGTGAAATCTCGACATCGAATTTTTGGGTGAAATACAATACTTCCCCTACTTACCAGTAGAGAAAGTAAAAATGCTTTTTTTGGATTCAGGGGGCCTCAAAAAATATATTTCCGGTGAAATCTCGACATCGAATTTTTGGGTGGAATACAATACTTCCCCTACTTACCAGTAGAGAAAGTCAAAAACCGAACAGCAGTTGTAAATCACAAAGCAAGAGAATTTACTGTCACTAATGGACTCGTGCGCTATGAAGCAAATCATACGCAACAATTCTATAGAAATTACAACACAGGACAAAAGTGCAACGAAATTCATACTCGTGACTGAAGTGGAACAGATGCACTGTACCCCGCTGTGCCACAGTGTCTACGTCTACATTGAAGAATAGGTATAAGCAACAAAACATTTCCAGTCTCGCATCAGAGGACCTTTATTTCTAACGCCACCTCATTGCATCGGATTTCCTGGTTCCTAGTTGAATTTAGGTTCATCCTGATACGTGTGTTGTGCTCGGAACTGCAACTCGATACGTGCTACGCATTGGAGAAGTTCTCTCCGTCACGAATTGGTCGCACTCTAATGTAAAAAATACTCTTACATCGCTGCCTCTGCGGTCGGGTGGTCAGCGTTCTGGCTCCTCAATCCAGGGATCCGGGTTTGATTCCCGGCTGGGGTTGCAAATTTTTCTTTAACCAGAGTAATTCCTTATCCCCACGGAGTGGGAGCGAATTTGAGTGTATTTAATAGTAAAATTTTTTTTAAACCAACGGTAAGAAACCCTGCAGTTAGCGAGCAATAACCCCATCAGTTGTTTCTCGAGTCAAGGCTTCCGACATGACCAAGAAGTTAAAAGGGGTGATACAAATGAAAAAACTCCACATGATCAGCAACTGACAAGTTCTCTATACCAGGTGGAAGGAAACTATTACATTCCTTCTAATATGTGCTTCAGGGAAACATTACAAACGAAAGTCTAATGGCATTTTGTTCTTTGATCAGCCGATTTCGAAAAAAGAAATAGTTTTTGTTCCAAATTGGATGCGTATTTCACAAGAATGTACGAAAATAACAGTTTATTACTTCTAAGATGCGTAAAGTAAATTTCTGACATTGCTTCGGTAGTAACTACGGGACATCACAAAGGGTTTAGAAATAATTAACCATTTAAAAGAATTGAAGGAATATTCGAGCACCTTTTTCAGACGTGAAGTAACTCGACAACGCTGCATTGAGGTCGGTCAGGGAATTGAACCGGTTTCTGGATGTAGACAGGTTGGTCGCTTGCAGGGTGGTATAATGTTTTGGGAGCTAACGCTTCTGATTGGCTTACGCTCGCACAGTAAACACGGCATGCTATTTGTTTACGTTCACGAGACGCCACGCTGCGGAGGTTATGTACTGACCTAGTGAAAGTGACACCCACACAATGTGCAGTGTTGTCAGCTTGTTTTCGACACTACAATATCTCCACAGGAAATCGTCAGAGACAAAAACGTAAGACACAAAATGTGTTCCAAATATCTATCACTGGTTTAAATTAACGTAATGACTTCCCTTCCAGCCTATATGCGGGTTTATCCTCGTAATCATTAACTACAGGTCACCAGCTCCTTGTTATGAGATCGGTGAATCTATATATGTGCTCAGTCGTTAAGTCCATTTGGAAATGGTAAGTTTTGAAAATTACACTCTACACTCCAAATTAATTCACACGAAACACAAGGATGAATGAATGGGTGAATACAATGGTGCTCAAATGAGTCCTAAGTTCGTAGAGCTCAAAATCTATGAGATTATCATCTGAGATTCAAACTCGGGACTTTTTGAATATGAGCCAGACGTCCTAACCCCTGCACCACCGAGGTGGGCAACAACTTGTGCCATTTCCAAGTCAAGTAGCTAATAGCTAGTTAGTTTGAACCAAGAGTACATATATGTGGTTCTTTGTCCCACTGCCGCTCGCCAATACCTTGAAAATCGTGCAGGTTCGAGGAACCTTTAGTCTTTAGAGGTTTCGGTTCACTTGTCCCCGTAGTTCGCAAGCCCAATCAGTTCAATTCTAATCAAAACAGAAGCAGAGGGAGGAGAGACTTGTCCAAGCAGTGATGTATAATTTATGCACGCTATTCCAGTCATACACCGTATATTTGATATTGACCAATAACGATGGTTTGTTATACCTACCTATGTGCCACGCTTTTATCGCACAAAATGTCAGCACTTTTACTGAACTGTTAACAGTATCAGTACGCACTTCAGTCCAATACATCTCAGTTTTCATTATCGTTAGTCAGCACATTCCTTCAACTTTCAACTTTGAAAATTGTTTTAATCAATGCACATTCAAATAGTGTCGATTCCCAAATAACTCATGATCTTAAAAAATTGACCTTATAATTACATCCCAGTTTAGCTTATCTAAATTTTGGGGTTAATATTTTCTCATTTCCACTGTTGGTAGCATAGGTTAGTATTAGTAACACATTCGATTTGAACAATCGAATCGAACAAACAGTCGAACTGTAGTTAGTGATGACAACTTACACAACTGTGTTCGAACAATACAAGTTAGAAATAAATTGTTACTTATATAATCTATTAGATTTTATTCGTGGAGTAGCCTTGATAAATCCCAAGTCGAGGTTACGCTATTCATCAGATAAGTCTGCTCGAGCTTCGCACTCGTAAATCTATCGATAAACCCGTAGCCTCTTGCGAGATTAACCTATAATAAAAATGCAGTGGAAATGAGGCGAGTAAAAGTCACTGTCTGCCAGGATCACTCCTCCCCTTTTCCACATCAGGGCCAAAGGAAATAGCTGTGATCAAAATAATTGAATTACATAACTACAGTCTTCTGCATAGCAAGAAAATTACTATGGCATCCAGAAAGTAACGGCCGTTTGCTCATTCCCACTGCGCAGGTCACTGTCGGACTTCTAACCAAGGGTTTCCTTGGAATCTTTTCTCGACGTTGCGTGAGGTTCAGACCTAACAGGTTATTGTGCACTCTGTGTTTGTTAAAAACGATCTGTGTGATACAAAGTCCCGTCGACTGTGAGGTGAGAGGTATTGGACTTCTGCATGCTCCGAAACCTGCCAAATTCACAGTCAGCTAAAGGAAGTGTACGGTAACACAGTAATGAATGAAAGTACACGAGAAAATGTTCAATAATGGACGAACAAATGTGCATAAGGGAACTCGACCCCAACGTCCATATTCATCACAGATGATTTGAAGACTCCAGTGAACAAACAGTCGTACAAGAACTCTAGATGAGTTATACATTTTTTCCCCAAGTATTTCTCGTTCTTTGCTTGGTGAAATTGTACCCGGGTATTTTGGCTTAATGGATTGATAACAGTCGACTACAACACAGGAATTCTGACACTCATGGACAGATTTAACAAATGCTTAAATAACGGAGGTGATTATGCTTCTATTTTGTAGGTAGCACGTATTTTTAGTAGAATGTTTTTCCAGTATATTAAAGCCAGACGGTCGTTACTTCCTGGTTGGTCTTCGTAGTATGCTCATTCCATTCAGTGCGCTCAAAAACTTGGGTGTAATTTTTTGGCATTGAAGTGGTCAGCCTTTGCATGTAAAGCTAGCTCAGGGCCAAACGGCCAGATTGTTTCTAGGAACGGCTCTGACATTTATGTCCCCCAAACAGACTTTGCCCTGTCATCTGCTGAGTATTTCCCATTATATTATGTGAAGTGGACTAAAAGTGTCACAAATACCCATTGTGTACCTGCACCTACGTGAAGCAATGAACTGTCTCGTTAATCTGAACAAACATTAGTTCATGCTTGTGAGCAGAAATATACGAGCTACTCTACGACAGTGAAAGATTTCTCAAAAACAGATTTTTGATGGTTCACCTGATCTAATGCTGGCAACATGTAGTACACAAAGAACATGCTTCTTACATTCATTAATGTTACAAAGAACTTTCTTCTGGCGATGGCAGATGAGAGTCTAAACACGATCAAGGTTCAGTAGCTGGGACATAATGTACAGAAAGACCTCTTTGCGCGGGTACAGTCATCATTTGCATCAATCGCTGGTAACATTTTCGCAAGACGGAACAAGTGCCAAGTCTTTCCTATTTATAATCACTAGATCAGCACTCTCCACCACGTCGCTTCGCAAACGTCTGCCGCAGCACCACTTGCATTTTCATTTGGATACAATCCCAGAAATACCTAGTCGTCCCATTAACAACACTAGGAAGTCGTCTGGCCCATAAATCCATTTTATCTTAGTACCCACATAAATACAGCTTCTCAAAAAATATATTCTTGTTACGCCTACCTGAGTCCTTAGTTTTTCTGACTGCTACCACAGAAGCTACAAATCTTCTCATATACCGTTATACGTAATAATAATTTGCATGTTGGATTTATGAACTGGCATTCTCAACTTCTAAGCAATAACTTTCGAAATATGGACATTCAACATACTTCAAAGGAGCAGAATACAGGTAAAGCTGAAGTGCTGCATTTACTTGACCTCTCCTCACTTATCTTCAAAGTATCCTTACAAAATCTTATTCTATTTATTTCTTGTCATTCCAGATAACCTTTTAATTTATACTTTCGCATTTCATTGTAAGGTTCAGGAAGGTAAAACGATAGCAAGAATCTTAAAGGGCGCGTAGGTATGTGATGGTTTTGAAATTCCATACTCTTTGATGGGCAATATATGTATTTCACAAATTGTGTATTTTAACAAGATTTAAGTTTTTCTGTGTAGTGAGATTTTGCTTATCTCTTACGGTTTAGCAATCATACAAAAGTCACTAAGAACAAACAGGACTTCACACTTTTCAGAAAGTTCAACATATACATTTTATTTGGTATGTAAATGTCTTAAACACAGTATTTTAAAAAAAATTGTTTGAGCCATTTTGAGAAAATAGCAAAATAAAGAAATTTTTTTCATGTGAAAGCTAGTTTGGGGTAGGGAGGATTTTCTTGAAAGTACTCAAGGGCCACCCTTGGAAGACATCGAACATAAATACCAAATTCGGTGTTTAATAGGCTTTTCATTTTTGAGTTATGCTGTTCACAAGCGCACAATGTTCTAAAAATGTCTTTTTAAATCTTTTTGTATTGAGTCTAAACACGTGTATTTCTAATACAATTTCGTATTGAATTTTTGGGTGGAACGATATACTTCAACTTACTACACACACACGCAACCCCCCCCCACCCCCCCCCCCCCCACACACACACACTCAGAAAAGAAAGTAAACATGAAGGGAAAGTAATATGCACCAAAACAAGAAGAATCTAATTTACATTCACTTGTCTTTCTCTTTACCGTATGATTTATTTTAATCTCTCCTCAGCAAACTATTGTTGGAAAAGCCATTTTTCAATCTATTTGATATTAAGAGATAAAGTCGGTAAAATTTGTTTCATTACGTCACACATTATAGACACAAGGGGATACAAGAAATTGCAGCGATATCAAATATTTAAACTGTGGGTCGCAATATGTTAGCTTTGTTATTCCATACTTTCTGCATGAAATAGGAGAAACAAATGATTCCTTGGTATTTCAAAAGAAGAGTTATTCAAACTCATAGCAAGAAATATCTTAGATATGGTTAATACTACACGCCAATTAATTAACATTATATATCACGTGTTTAACGCTCGTTCTCACTACATAAGCACCACAGGCGTAATGCTATATGATGCATGAATTGAAGATTGAGAAAGATAAATTGGGAAGGAAACGTTCCAGGCCAAGCTTAAGGTATCTTTTCGGCTTCTGTCAGTTACGAGGACCAAGGAAAACCTCAAGTCAAACAGAACGGTCCTGGGGGGATTTGAACCGCAGACCTACTCATCAGAAACCCGTGCCTTAACGGGTGTCTTCTAACGAGTTGTGCACTTTTTAAGCAGCAAGTTTTTGTTTGCCTCTTATGGCTTATATGTTGAACAAAATCTATCCAGAATGAAGTGGGCTTCACAGGCCCTTTTTGGAAAATTCAGGATATACAATTTATTAGGCATGGACATATTTTAAACACATGATATTTTAATCACAATTGTTAGCTACTTTTGAAAAGCAGTCATAACGAAAACGGTTTGACGTGCAAGGTTGTTTGCGATGTGGGGATTTTCCCGAAAATCTTGGTATTGCTGGAAGATGCTGGATGAACTTGAACATGAAATTTCAAATTTATCCTACATTTCTTTTCTTTTTTTCTTTTTACTATGCAGTTCACAGACATTGAGACGTTTCTAAAAAAAGCTCCTTTGTATTCGTAGAACCTCAAAACATGTATTTCCGTCAAATCGTTATATCGAGTTTTTGGGTGGAATACAATACTAGGTACTTCTTATCTACTAGAGAAAGTAAAAATACTGTGAATAACAGTCTGAAAGTAAATTCTGAACAGTACCATTCTGATGCGGCATTAAAATGCCCACAAGGTCCAATCTGCTCGCCTGCGGCTTCCTGATCCAATCTACTGACCCCTGTGACCTTGCTCGCCTGACCCTCCGGCTCTCTTGCCAATTATTGCCAAATTTTCATCAGATGATGTCTGATACTCAGATGAGGCATTAAGTTACACGAGTTGGAGAGGAGGTTCGATTCCTGATCTTTTAAGTGGGAGGATTCTATATTTAGAAGTCGTCTATCAAGTACAACAACTGCCCGGATATGGTTTCTCACACCTTCAGCAGTTGCACAAGGAAAAACAAAACGATGTGAACAATCCACTAGTTCTCTGCAAGTTATGTAACGGCGACAAAGCAGTGAATTACCTAACTCCACAAGCAAATTGTGATGTTGAACATTGCAAACGCGAGCACTAGAAGTAATAAGAACCACATGAAGTCAATATCAAGCAAGAAACGTCGAATTCAACACCAAAGCTCCAGAAATCAATGATCGCTCAACGAATGCGTGCCTGATAATTCAGGTGGACTTCAGGCAGGAAGGCAAAGCAACCTAACATTTGAATAGCCATTTAACCTGCCACCGGAAGGTAAAAAACATAACCGTTACCTTCTTTGGAGAAGTCGTCCGGAAATTGACGAAGATCCTGCACCACACAAGACATAAATATAAAAAACTGATAATCTATATATAAACTATATAAACTATTCTGATATAAACTGATATAAACTATTCTCCAAAGGTTTGTTTTTATATTAACTGAAATAAATTCTTAATGAAATAATTTATCATTATACATTTCGTTGTAGGTACAAGCTGTATTTTTTTTACTACCTAGGATTTAATTCCCTCTCTTATTTCGTATTCCACAAGGCACCACAGTGATGGCCACAGATGACCCATGAAATGAAATGACGGGATGGGAAATTTGGCAAGGAAACGTCTCAAGCCAAAGTTTAGGGTACTCCTTCGGCATTTGCCAGTTATGAGGACTGAAACAAAAAGCTTAAAAATAACCTGAGTAAGTTGGTACTTGTGGGATTTGAACCCCGGATCTCCCGTTCACTAGTGGAAACCGAATCGATAGATGTTCATTTGGTAAACGTATGCTATCTCTAAATTCCATTCTCTTTCCAGAATATTGTGAGAAACAACCGAATAGCGAGAGCGCTAAAATTAGTACGTGACAATCGAACTCTTGAAAATAATTTTATGGCACAGAAAAAAATTGTTTGAAATACATTGTGTGTTTTAAAGAGATCTGCATTTCTTGTGCAATACATTTTTGCCTATTCCTCATGGTTTACACCCAATAGAAAACTATATTAAACTTCTTTCTTCACGGCTATTTAAAGTAAATTAAATATTTACAGTTTGTCTGTAAATATATTTAATACAAATCGTTAATTCAGTTTTGAGAAAACAAACAATTTAAAAAGTCCAAGATAACAGTAGTTTGGTGTGGGGGATCGTTTTTTAAAACTCTTCAAGTCGCAAAATACTGAACTTAAATACCTAGTCGGGTGTTTATTGAACATTTTTAGAGTATTTTTTTAGAATTAAGATTATACGTCAGACTTTTAGTTCCTAAAAATCTTAAATTAGGTACCTAAAATAGCTTCTATCACAAATCAAAGAAGGTTCTAAAATTACAAAAATTGGTGAACAAACATTGACATTTTATTTCCCTTTACAAATTAGCCGAAACGTTTGACAATGTCTTTATTGTGCATGTCCATAATTAGAGTCACAGTAAACAACTAACACCTATTCTAAGATTTCCATTCCAGAAACTGCACCGCTTGTCAGATAACACCATCTTATAAGCCGAAAATGAGTGTCCCACATCAACTATATCACCAGAGCATATTTAAATGTTGATATTAGAAGCAAGGGAACAGCACATTTATGTTAATATGTTTTGCCAGACAAGACGTCAGCAATTGTGCTGAGAACTGCCAGTCCTTGGTTTGTTTGAAGCACTGTTTTGAGTTTTTCAGAAACTTTTTCACCAACATAACCAGGAACCAAGTTGGTTTTTGTCACCTGTTCTATCAATCCCAGTTGCGGGTAGACCGCAATATAATACACCTGTTGGGTCCTGTAGAAGCTCTTTAGCTGAAGTAATGCTCACTGCATCCTCCCCTAACTTCAAAACAATGCTCTGAATGTCCTCCATCTTTTGCATTGTTCACTGTCATTGTTGTAAAGGCATGACTGGCATACATAGCCTTTCCATGTTACCAAATGAAACTGAAAATGCAAAAGTAGGTTCAAACGTGAAATTAGGTATTTTTAGGTTCCATAGGACCACCATTTTCAAGCACATTTCTATATATCAAAGGGAACAAAATAGATTTTTACCTCAAATCCGAGGTCTGGTTATGATGTTCACACACGCACGCGCGCACCTCTCAAGCCCGATAAAGAGGCATCTTAGCAAATTAAGCGGTCTTTCATGCCCGATATAGAATGGGATGCTGAGAGCCATAGCAGTTACAGAGCGTCCATAAGTAAAATAAAATAAAAAAAAATCAATTAAAAGAAGCACACACACCTACCCTCACTCAGACACTTACATGGAAAACGGAGAAAATAATAAGAACCACATGAAGTCAATATCAAGTAACAATCATTGTATTGAACACGAAAGTTAAAGGAATCAATGTTAGCTCAACGAATGCGTGCCAGATAATGCAGGTGACTTTAGCCAGGAAGAGCAAAGGAAACGTCCCATTTCGGTAGCAATTTCATCTAGTAGAGGAGGGTAGAATACTTGAGCTCGTGTACTTTTGGGAAGCCCTATGGAAAGTGTGGATGATCCTTCAGTAAAGCACACATGGATATAATGTGATATTTAAATTTCAACGATAGGTTTCTTATTTAACGACGGCAACAACGAAGCGTTGAGAGGTTCAGGGTCATCCGGAGTGTTGTAAATGTACCAACCCTTGATGGAGTTTAACTTAACCACTTATTTGACGGAATGAGGGTTGTCATGTGACGGGTGAGATTGAGGTAGGATGATGAAACGAGTAGCGAAGCGTTCCTCGAGGCTGCGGTCAGAGTGAAACGGTCCTTCTATACCACTGACGTGATGTGTCTTATTTGTGTGACTGGGGCTTCTGTTGCAATTTTATAGCCCAAGCAGTTCTTGAAGAGTTGTATAGGAGCCCAGTTTAGTTGCTGGTGGTCTTGTCAAATGAAATATTGACGCTGCTAGATACACGTGAGGCATTTAAAACAAGCCATCTTAATAATGTAAAGAAGTCGGTTGCTGAAATGTTCTGTTATTTGGAGTTAAGTGTTTTCTCGCCGCGAATATTCAATGAGTCCTGATGGGGCTCGAACAGTGCGATTGAATTCCACTTCAAAGGAGCTATAAGGTGCTTCGTAATGTATATCATCCAATTTAAAATAAAGTTGACTCCCATATCTCCTTCAACCCTCCTCGACTTAAAAAGGAATTATCAATGTCCTATTATGACATTGATATATTACATTCATGTGACTTTCTCTACCCATTTCTCATCAAACTATTACAAAAGCATTTTTATAGCTAATTCCGTGTTAATCGCAATAAACATTTGCAGAAATGGATTTGACATATTTCCTTGTAGGTACAATGGGGACAGGGGAAAGTACATTTAAGCGATAGTCAGAAATATTTTAAGGGGTAGTCACTACGTAATAGCTTTAAAATTCCGTTCTCTTTGCATGATCAAAAAAAAAAAAAAACAAAAAAAAAACAAAAAAACAAACAAAAAAAAACAAAAAAAAAAGCCAGAAAACTTTCCGTTTGCGAAAAGTAAAGCTTTTAAAAATTCAAACCAATAACAAGGCAGTATCTTGCAAACGGTTAAATATGTACTTAGATATAAATATAAGGAATTTTACAGAAGCATCTGGTGTAGGTGCTTTTGTAAGGCTAATAAACAACACTATCCGAATCACACACAAACACACACACACGCACGCGCGCGCGCGCACGCACGCGCGCACGCACGCACGCACGCACACACACACACACAATATATATATATATATATATATATATATATATATATATATATATATATATATATATATATCAGGTGGTCCACCTCATCCGTCTTTGGCATAAGTAGATATCCCTTCATGCGTTAGAACGTTGCAGAACGCAACAGCACAATTTCTATGAAGCGTAAGCAAGTGGCGTGAGCGAACTTCTCTCTGCTTATCAAAGAAGAGCGATGAAAGGCAGTTCTCAGGCTTTAACTAGCGCGTGTAGTCCGAGATAACAGACAAGAACAGTATAAACAACCAAAAAGGTCTTAGATATTTTCCACTTTACTGACAGGTTCTTTATTTACCAGGGAATAAACTCACTCCTACATATGCTACTATTGTCTAACATTACCGATTACATATGGTAAAGTGATGTAACAAAATCCATGCAAACATGAGGCCACGTAACATTAATAAGAAACGAGGAACAAGCGCCAATGAAACATATCGCAGTTAATCGCAAGATTGACTACCTTATATGGCGGTCTGGGAAGCATCAATTGGCAATATACGCGACAAAGGAGGTTATGGACATGTATCAAAATGAACAAAGTAAAGGACGTTATCATCAACAAAAAAGCACAATCTCCGTTTTGTTGCTATTTTTATAGATATCCTAATAATTCCTGGTCCGGAATCATACACAGAAAGGCAGCTAGCAAGTGAATATATGGCGACTTAAAATCTAATGAAAGATGGCAGAATAATCGCGTGATAGAATCGCTCTTTAACTACTTAGTTTTTGTTTGCAAACTTAGACCTTGCAAATATCTAAGTTTACGTTAAATTCAGTGTTCATTTTATGTTATTTCGTTACAATGCGTATCATCTAGTTCTTGCGTTTACGTTCGTTCTGCTAGCAATTAATCTGTGCTTTCTAGTTTAGTATGTAAGTAAAGTAATGTTACACACACTGGGGCAGCTGTTGATACTGTTACATTTATGAACCACCAACTTGAGCGAATTGAGTTTTCTTCAGTGCTTTATGATCACGGGGCTTTTGGATTGGAAACAATTGCCATAGTTACTGCCGGTACATCTTATTTCTTGAATAGGTTTACCTTGTTATTTGTCAAAATAAATGTGGGAGACCATTTTGATTGCTCTTGGCAGCATATGTGTTGAGGATAACAGTTCTAGACATTGAGCGTTGTTGAAGAGCAACAGAATGGGTAAGATCACATAAGCGGCTTACTTCCAAAGTCCTCTGCCAACATGTTCCCTAGATCCGTGGCGGACACAAAAGATGTCCTTGAACGGTCTAGGAGATGTATGACAGTTGCAAGTGTGCGTACATGTTGCACTAACTCGACGAGACGACGTTGGCCGGCGTCTGCTAATTCGGGCAGAAGGAAAAGAGGGGGAGCAACGTCCGGAATCCACGTGTCGGCGCTGCTGTCTACTACCACCTTAATTTTATCTACCAGCCGCGTCTCTCGGGCTACTCTTCGACCGCGACCCCCTCTTCCACCTTCATTCTCAAACACTTCCTCTTCACCTTGCTCTTTTCACTCTTCGTCACTTTCGCCAAGTACGACAACAAACACTCGTCGTTCAGGCGTTCTCACATCCGAACTTAAAAATCCATATCATGTAGTTGAAGAGCATTATTTAAATCGTGTTATGTCCACCTGCCGACAAAATGGACTCAGGCACCGTCGAACTTTCATGTTGTAGACTCAAATCTTATGACATCATGTATTGGCTATAAAAGATGCTTCAAATGGTACCATCCTTGCAAAACTGGGTTGCAGTTAAATGAATGCAAGCTAATTTGTTGTAACTTTTTATTTGCTTTCTGGCGTGTTTCGTCATTTAACTATGTTCCTTCCGCAAGGTGCTTCGGATGCGACATATTGCTACTACCTGCAATAAATGTCACAGTGCAATATGTCCCTCTTCTAAATATTGGTTCGCAAGTGCAGCTTCTTACTGGTTCGAGACGTTTCTTTATTTTATGTGAGAGTGTAGAATATATCCGCTTCTTTCTTCGTTCTATGGCTGTAAGTAAAAGCTGCTAGATGGTGGCGGCGCTCCCATGCAATGGAGAGTTCAAAAGCCAGGAGTCACTCACGTGGTGATGACTAGGCTTAGTAGGTGAGCTACCAGAAGAATGAAGTTCTGCACGCTTTGTCTCTAGAGCAGACGGGCAGAACCGGTTCCCTACACTGTGCCATCACATGCACTATAACTTGACTCCTCTTTAATGTAGCTGGACTACTAAGCCTACTGATGACAGTTCGCATGATGCACTTGTAAAATCGCGCCATGTGTCTGTCAATCATAGGGGCCCGCCAAGGAATGCAATTTTGCACTTTGTTTACATTACAGTTTAAAATAAGACCGGCGAAGGTATAGCCAATAACCCTGTCTTACTTGACGCTGTGTTTATGGAGTGAGTGAGTGAGTGAGTGAGTGAGTGAGTGAGTGAGTGAGTGAGTGAGTGAGTGAGTGAGTGAGTGAGTGAGTGAGTGAGTGAGGGGAGTAAGAGCCCACCACAGCTAGGTCATTTGGGCCCGGTTTTTATAGATGATGTTTGATCTTTGGTATGAAAAGCAACCAAGTGAAAATAAAATATGGCAAAAGTGTCACTGAACATTTGAAACCTAAAAAACAATTCGATCTCCAATGATACGGTTATTTCAGCGGGAGATACGACCGAGGTGCATTTCTTGTAGAGACTTACGCAGCTAACAGGCTTATTTATTTATTTTTACCTCTTTTTTTCATTGGCCTGTCCGTTGACAATGTCTACGAAGGATCTCTTTGTAAGAAATTACATAAGGAAGGCTCTGGGTTCTAGAAATGTTGCTGTGTTTCTCCAACAAAGTTAACTAAAGCCCCAAACAGGCAATTGTAGAAGGCGAGGTTTATTTTGACTTTGCCGGATTTTTCTTCCGATGTATACTTTATATGCTCCCATTGTTAGGTTTGTGTTTCCGAGTTTCACACTTGCAATGCAAGCGATGAAGATTGCACCGGTTGATTTGCGATTTGGCAACATCTGACTTCGTAACCAGTCTTAAATTTTCTGCAAGAATTAACCAATCAAGAGGAGAATTGGCAATAATGTTTTTTTTATAGAGCAAATTATCAACAACTTTGTTTGAAGCTTGAATCACTGTCGTTGAATTCCCCTATAATAGCCAATGCGTAATTTTTGGTGTAGTCGATTCAGACTCTATTACATCCATAACATTATGCTGAAGTCATTAAAGTACAATTTTGAAGTCATTTCATTTTGTACCGTTTCCTAATTAGGATTATATACTCTTTCGAGCAATTCTTGGTTATGTAGAATTTGTAGTCCGGAAGTAATATTGGCTTATCTTTGGTGTCAAGATTTACACCTTGGGCATAATGATACTAAACGATACTATTCCTAATATAGCATCTATTCGGCATTGTAAAGAAAAGCATAACGTGTGATCAAGGAACTAGCGCACACATTGGCATCAGTTTTAAAGATGGGAAAAGACGAAACGCGCATTTAAGTAGAGCACAATAGGTGATATCTAAAATGCACACAATTAATTGAATTTCCAAACATCATACACATGGAAGAAATATTACAGCAGATACAACACGTCATGTTATTGGCGTGACAACAGTACTTTCATGTCCATAAATGGCTGTTCTTCCAGTTAAGTCATTAAGTAAACCTGCTTTGACCATATGAGACAAATTTCCTTGAGCTGAGGAGTTGTAAAATGATAATAAACATTCCGTTTTCATTTGTCATACTTACGTTTATAAGTGCTAAATTGCAGTCTAAAACTTTTCATTGATTTAAAAGGTCTACTGATACTTCTAGTGATTAGCCAAACCAGGGAAGAAATTATGAAGGATCAACATTTTTACCGCCATTTAGTAATATATTTAATGAAACTTAACCCAATTCTTAAAAGTTGTTATCTAATTCAGGATTTGGCCTAATTTATTTGCATATTAGGTTAGGTTTAGAGCAACTGGGCTATCTAAGCCCTAATAACCCGATCATTCTTGATCAACTGCACAAGCCTCCATCTTTCTTGCCTCCAAGAATATCAGTATACTTAATGAAGTTAGGTTTCTTAGAAGATGTAGGTTTAAGGGTGCTCAACTACATGGTCATCAGCGCCCTTAACAATTCATGGCAAAAGCCAGATATAAACTTCAATAACAAATAAAATTACTGGTAAAAAGGAAAATAAATAGACATACATATACAAAACAGAGCGGCAAAAGCCAGAATTAAAACAAAGTAATAAAGAGCCAAAAGAGCATAAAAACTAGATATCTAAAGTTTCATATCCTCAAACTCATGTTACTCTCCGCTAAAAACTTAAAAACTCGTTCGAGTGCTTGTTTGTCGTCCGCCAAGACCTCTGCAGGTCCTTAGGTTTCTTATACAGACCTTACAAAAGTTCATGCAATTATTGCATAAACCCTTTTGGCCTGCAAAGAACTCGCAGTCGCATAAGATAACTTGCCGTTTCATCTGCCGTTATGCATTTCATATAAGACGTATCAACTCCTTTGTCCATCTTGTACTTGAGATAGTCATGTCCTGTTATAATTCCAACCCATGAGCGTCGGCAGACATTTTTCCAGGGGGGGGGGGCACATGTTTGAAATTTGCAATCAGATAATATCAATTCACTATTTTATTGTCAAAATTTATAATATTCGTTGCATATAACCATGTTAATTTGTGTTAAATAGAAATTGATCTTTTAAAATAGTAGTTTGATAGTCACTAAATGATTGCACATTAAGTTGACCAACTTCCAGGGAGGGGCCGCGGCCCCCCCTTGCCTCCCCTTCGCGACGCCCATGTTCCAACCGCCAAACGAAGTTGGGTTCTGTTTATTGAAAGCAGTTCACGAGTGCTGCCTTATTTGCATACTGCGCTTCTGCCAATGTTGATCGCGATGAAGTAGCGATATCGTGTTACCTAGGCCTTATCCACTTCAAGGAAAGGCCATTCCATATTTAAGAATTTCCCCACTTTTGCAGTGCCACTTCATGTAGCCTCTCTCCCACGTGGATCCTTTTCTCTTCTGATAGTTGAGAACTAAAAGAAGCCACATAATGCCAAGGGGATGAGCCATTAAGTCTACTGCTGAAGTAACCAGAAAGCCCTTTTTGTGTGTATCAGGCGCACCGTTTGATGGGGGATGAGACGGCTTCAAAGTCGCAGGGTACACACTTTACCAAAGACTTCCGGCAAACAAATGGCAACATGCTCAACGACAACTGCTTCATATGGCTTCAGCACTGCCGATGTAGTACATTTATCTCATTTGGGAAAGTAGATTGATCACGTGCACTTCCTATCTACGCAGAACATCCAATAAGGCATGGCGTCTGAAACGCCGCCGTATGATACTTTGACCATTACTTGGATTCACAAGTGTATTTTTGCGGTCCTGTCAATTTTGTGAAGTACAGAGGCATGAAAATCATAAATGATGTTTTGTATGCTCAAACACTGAGGTATTACCCCCATCTTGAGATTTCAGTTGGCACCTTTATCATATTTAACTCTTTCATACCTGAATCATTTTGCTAATTATGCCGTTCTTCCTCTAATTCGAAACCGGTTTAGATTAGGCGGTCTGGGACACCTTCAGCCTGCTGGCCTGAATAGCAATGATCGTTAAGGCAACACGTAGTGCACTGGCCATGCACTCAAAGCCTGAGGTCGTGAGTTCGAGTCTCGGCAACCGCAGTCAAATGTGCCTGTGGTAAAGGACGGGGAAGGCCCACGTAAAATAATCGGTGTGATGGCACGCGTGGATGATGGCGGGGCATCATGGATTTTGCTTCTTTTCTTATAAAAAAAAAACACTACAATATAAAGTGTAAAAAAAAATAATTTTTTACAATACAAAACGTCTCAAATATGTATTTCTAATTGGTGACAGACAGTATAACAAGAATATAGCAGAAAAAAAGTTAAAAATAGTACAAATAGGGAAAAAGCCTATGTATCTTATAATACACACCAGGCATGAAAGGGTTAAATTTGGGGGAAAAGCATATTTTGATTGTTCCGGTAGCTCATCGGCGAGAGACAATTTTTATTCGACAAATAATTCGGTATGCCCAGAGTCTGCTACATGAATGGGAGACTAACAACATTTCAAGATTAGCGCTGGGCACAACCCCGAGCACACGTACATACCAAGTTAGTTAAGTTAACCTACAATTATCACACCTATGTAACACTAATAGATAAGTGCCGCAACAATATCAAAGAAAGTAGTACCTGGTTATATTTTTTTCATTTGTTCTCATTCCTTTTGTTTACAACAGACAAGTGTCAATCTTGGCGGTTGTGACTTCTTACTAAAGTTGAAGAGAGTAAGAATATAAGGATTGCCCTCGCGATTTGATAGCGTGCTAGCCTCTTAACCTAGAAGTTGCAGTTTCCACTCTCGGCCGAAGGGAAACATTTCTTCAGTTATTATTCCTAGAGTCTGGAGGTATCAGCTGAAATGTGAAGCGTGTGGTGATTTAGGGTTAAAAGAAACAAATTAATAAAATAAAAGATAACAAGCAAATGCAAACGATTAACATCAATGTTGATGAGTAAGATCAAAGTCGCCGATTACCTAACACCCCAAAAGTCGCAAATAAAGTTATTTAAGGTTTAGTAAGATTTGGTTACTAAGTGGTTTTGCAGTGATACCCATATGGCTTTCAAGAAAAAACGAAACTTTTTAAAAATATTATTTTTTCCTTCTTATTCTTTACATAGGTGCATGTCTTCTAAGATCGCTGTTCTGCTTTCATACAATAAACGTACTTATTTAAGAGGATATCATTAAGTTGTTAATTAGACTATATTTTGATTAAAACAAATCGGTATTCATGTTTTTAAAAAATAACCAATTCTATCATTAACATCAATAGCACTTAGAGGTTAGGTTTATTATTCTAAACTTAAATTTAGCTAACTTCAACAGTTTCTCAGAAAACAGGTCATTATGCCATATGTTGCCAGTCACAAAAAGCTGTTCAAAGTAAAATGGATAAAAGAACCTCGCTTACATTTGCAAAGAAAGAGACCACATAGCCCGGGCACTCAGAAGTTGCCAGGCTTAACAGTGGTACCAATTTGCAGAGCAAAACTTTCCCTAAATGATGGACCAAGGTTTACCTCCCTACACTTAGGTATTATGCTTTTTGTCTGTGAAGTGACGCAGATGCAATTTCAGTTTTAAAAATATATTTAAAAATAAATATTGTGTCACAATGATTAAATCTATGTCAACTCAAATAGGAAATTCTAATTAACAAGAGTACAAAAAACTAAAAATATCAGTTTTGGGCAAATCTTACTGATTACTCGCCCCTTAAATGAAACTCTACAAAATTAATAAAAGAAAGTTGGGTGTTTTATGTGTAAGTTCTTTATGGTGACTTCAATGTTTGTACCCTTATGAGATCGTGCTCTACAATTTGAGAATGAATGTTCTAGACAGAATCAGGAAATTGTAAGTCTTAGTAACACAACACGCAAACAGGCGTGCTCTAAGACAACACGTGATATTCGTGACAGAAAGAAATTTTCTCCTTCGGGTTCCAGTGCCACCTCCTATAATGAAAGTGCATTTGTTATGTGTGTTTCACCCTGCTCTGTAATAATATTTACCCAGCATTTACAGGTGTTATCATAATTACTCATCAGTGCCTGGCTTCACAAAAGCATTATTGTTACAATCAGGGATTGTACTGAGCTTGACCAAGCAAAATACTATGGCGTTTACGTCGCCAGATACCAACAGAAACAAATGAATTTGCTGCAAGTAAACAAATCCCACCTTTTTTACTTTTTCTACTACTTAACTGTAATGAGTAAAGCAAGTATTGCATTCATTTTAGTAGTCTTAAGCGCCCGTTTTTACAACATATGGCACCAAAGGCGACGCAATAAAATGATATTTGGGAAAATAATTTTGAAAGGAAACGTTAAGGCGCTATGGTTAACGCATTAATATTTTGCCTATCTCTGACGGTTTACCAGTAGTGCAAACCTAACTCAGAAGAAAAGGATTTCAGAGACTATTTGTAGAGAACTCAAGATATACGCTTGCATTTGTCTTGAAAATATATTTACCATATAGTATTTTCATATAATCTTAATATTTTTGAGGAAATAAAAAAAATTCCAAAATTTTTCCATGTAACAGATAATTTAGAATCGGGGAATTTTCTTGAAAATCTTCGTGTCGCAGCCTTGGAATGTGCTGAGCTTAAATACCAAGTTTGATACTTAAAACCAGGTTTCTTTTTGGGCTATACTATTTACTATGTCCTCCAGACATTCTGGGGGTTGTGAGAGAGCGATGTGACCGCCAAAACATAAAAATATGGTGCTCTCTAAAAAGTGGTTACTATACTGCTATTGCTCTATGAAGATATACCACTTCTAGTACCCCATCCATCAGTGAAAAATATTGTAGAGCAAGAGGATTAATGACTTCATTGTCAGAAATCCAGCATTAGCTAACGACTATTTACGACATACAGGTTGACACATGGGCGTTTTCCTACAACAGATTTTCACTAAGGGACCTCAAAACATAAAAAAACATAGATCTCGTTAAAACAGATGTTCACTAAGGGACCTCAAAACATAAAAAAACATAGATCTCGTTAAAACACATTTATTCAAACACATTTTTTGAGAAGTGAACTATTTCCAAATTATTCTTGTTATTTGTTTGTATTTTACAATACTTATACTTTTTTCAAATGGAAGTCGTTATTCGACTGTTATGTCCTGAACATACAAAGAGACGGAATTTCAAATATATCACATAACGACCAGTTCTTTATAAGCATGTGTAAAAAGAGTTTGTACAAGAGTAGAGAAAGTCATATGAGTGCAACACACCAATCTCCCCCCGTCTATGAGTACTTCAGAGTGCACCAATTCTCCACTTTTTTCAGACATTCATACTTTTAAGTGAATACAAACCAACCTACACTCAAAGCCAATATCCTAACTTACACTAAATTTTATTCTTCCCAAACATGAATATACAGTAAATTAAAGCGATTACTTAAAAACTGAACTTGTGTATATAATATATTATTCATACGATCAATATTTTGTTTCCGTAGATTTTCATAAGAATTATGGAGCTTCATCTTTTTAGCCTATTCCTCTCACAGAAGTTTTTCTCCGCATATATCCATTGACTGAATTAACACTTTCCCACTCTTGTTTGACTACACCTCGTATTGTGGCTTTGGAAAATCGACTATGTGCAGAATTGCAGTTTAAAGTATGTTTGTTCCTTTCTTGTGGAATAACATTTGAAGGATACACGTTTGGATGCACTGCTGGTAAGGAAGTATCGGTTATATATATTTCAAGCCTTCTAAGGTGCTAACCCGGCCTTAACCTATTCGGTCATGAAATGGTTCTAAAACGTCGTTGATTACTCAGAGAAAAGTCCTCGTCAGAAGAATCGCGAACACAGTTAAGGATGCCTGAGATACTCTAAGGATGTCACAGGACTTGGAACGAATTTCTCGCTGATTGATTTGAAACGTTAAGAAGACGCGGCGAGACGTTGCGGTTGTGGAATTCTCATTTACTAAAGTGTCCGTTACTAGGCAACAGGGTGACATCTATTTGCGGCAACTGACAGGAATGTCAGCTGATGCCTTGTTCATTGCTTCAAAACTGAGATCATCTATTTGGCTTCTAATGAGCACAACGTGATTATTTCCTATGTTGGTACAGTCTATGCTCCATAACAAATGTGCGACAAACCGCTATTTCCCTGTAACTGTTATAAAGACCGTAGTTTCATCACGTTAATAAGTTGCAAGATATCTTAATCTGTAATACACTACATTATATAGGCAAATTATGATCAGACAAGGAGAAATACTGCACCTTAAAATACAAATTGATTAACGTCTTACCCGATGTATAGCTTTTCGTAATTACTCTTGATGCAGTATTATGCGAATGTTTTCTTTACGCATAAATATTTTGCATAATTATCATCATCAATGTGTTGGGAGCTATGGTAAATGCTGTAGGTCTATTCGTTCCATCGCTATCGTACCATCGGAAGTAATACGTGGGGTGCCTCCAGTTAATAAATGAGTCCAGTCATGTCTTGGAGGAAAGAGGTTTCCCAAAGGCCTTGACCATATGGATAGCTTGAAACAACCTCCACACACGTATAACCACCCCACATTTAATTAGTTTTCATGGATTTACAGTTTAGAGTTCATTAACAGAATAATCGGACCCCAAGGGAGGCGGGAAGCGTACTGCAAGCAATTATAAATATTTATTCTAACTCGATATTTATTTTTATAAAGCTTTGGCAGTCTCTGAAATACTGCGCTTAATTATGGACAATAAGGATAATTTAGGAAAAGGGGTAGTATAAACTGAAGATGAGTTCATCAGGTGCAATTGTTTTAACCTGTAGACCATGGCCAAACAGACCGGAAATTTTAGAATATTATCTATGGACACCGGGCGGAAAGCTTACCTACCCAAAGAGCATATACTATTTGAAAGAACCGTGTTTTTAAAATATAGGATGTCCTTCAGATTTAGCAAAAAGTATAACTGTAGACATAACACAAACAATGAAGGACAGAATCATATAAAACAAAACTGCAACTAAAAGTGCACTGAGCACCACACTTTCTTAAAATATACAGCAATATATGGAATAGTTCTACTAATGGAAGTAACACTAGAAATACCTCTTGGTCTACTAGAAAAACAGTTTGAGATTATGTTCTAAGCAGAACAAACTGATATGATCCATCAAGCAAGAACAATTTAGACTATTTATTACACATATTACGTTGTTTACTATTTTTATAACGTTCGCGCCTTACTAGTATTTATCTACATTACTTGTCATCCTGGCATAACAAGAGTAAAGCGAAATTGGAGATTTTCCGCGGAAAGAGATAGCACTGTATTCCACACGGCAGTTAAAAATCCTTAACTGTCTAATCTTAAAACCCTTGCTATTTAAATTCTGGATTTCAAAGATGTTCCTATTTCCCAACACCCACTTGTAAGAGTATCAATACTTGTGTGAATACGAAAACCAGCGAAGCAAGGACGGCTAATATATCAGGGTATTTTTCCACATTACTAGCCAAACTGCTCCATATTTCAAAAGTATAACTGATTCTGAGAGACTAGGCAGCGAAGGTTGACAGTGACAGTGACCGTCATTAGAGAATCAGCGCCTCTTAGAACCGCCAGATAGCAGCACAAGATCATGTTTCAACTTAACCTCAAACGTTAGTGAAACAGAGAAATGGTGAAACAGACTGGAGCTGCAGCAAGAGGCAACAAGAGTGGCCATAAAACTTGCATGTGCAGCCGTCATCGCCCTCTTCAATCCTCCCCTATATCACGGAGCCAGTCGAGAGTTTGTACCTGTTCTTTAAGTACTAAGAGACAAAATCTCCACTAAGCTGGGTGAAACTCCCAAGTCATGAAAATGCAATAACTGCTGGGGCTTAAAAATCTCCGTGAAAATTTCACCAATCACAAGAGCCCAAGTCTGTGAACAGTTCACTGTTCCTGGTACTGTCACTCAGTGACCCTACGGAGTTACATCCTAAATTAGCTCGCTGTGCAAGTTCAGTTATAAAAGCAAAATCGTCTTGCTTGCCGCCGCAAGCTGGCGCAAAGGATGACATTAGCGGCAACTTGTTTTGTAGAATTTATAACTGGGAATGCAAGCACCGGCGTTTACTTGTAGAAAACTACTCGTGTTGAAAGAAACGATGCACGTTAACATTCCTGGTCAGCGCAATTTCATCAAATGCGTTTGAACTCAGGGTTGCCCATCGTCAATATTTCAAGAAGGGCTTCCTGGAAAGCCAGGTTCTTGAACGGTGACTAACCAGACACAGCAACTAAATATACCACGTGAGAGACAGGTGTAATACTGGCGCACCAGAATAAACCTTACTTAAACTTTCCTTGTACAATGTGTATGTGTGCGACTCTTTTGCCAAAAGTTGACGTGCAAAGCCTATGGGCGAAAATAGTTGACGGAGAAAGAAACGTAATACAATAGCTGCTCTTAACAAACATCAATCGGATTTAATTAATTTCATCAAGTCACCTCCGTATTATTTGTGATTTTCTTGCAACATAACCTTAAAGCTGCATTGTCATATTTACTCTTAACGATCGAAATTTCCTGATATTATGGGAAGGGACTGGTACATCAGTGCATGAATTATGCAAATATCACGGGAATTTTTATTGAATATGGCAGATGGCGATTTTAACTTTTGTACCTTCTCTTTGATGCACAAATTGCTAAAAAGTCGAGAAAGTAGTAAGATAAAATAGAAGAAAAAAAGAAAAAACAAATAGAAGGACAAACTTGTGCAGAATTAGAGAAAGGAACATGACACTTGGATTGAAGATGAAAACGGGAAGAAAAAAAAAAAAAAGGCTTAACGTATGATTATGTAAGATTCAGAAACCAGAAGATGGCCAAATACATAGAATTGGAACAAAAGTGTTTGAAAGGTTTTTCCAAATTTCAGTATTTGGTAAATAATGAAGCCAAAACAGGCAACAATATAATAGAATTCAGGCAGAGAGTAAGGCATATTTTGCAAATCTGAGACTCATAAACGGTAACTATAGCTATGTTATACCATACTAATATTACACACACAGAGAGAGAGAGAGAGAGAGAGAGAGTGTGTGTGTGTATGTGTGTGTGTGTGTGTGTGTGTGTGTGTGTGTGTGTGTGTGTGTGTGTGTTTTTGCGCGCGCGCTTGTGCGTCACTCAACTACTTTTAATATTTCTTTCATGACTGAAAACTTCGTTTTTAGCATTACGCATAGGCAATTCCTATGTGCAAATTACTAAAATACTTAAAAAGGATTTACAAGGCCAGAATATTAGAATGCGAATCATAAAGGTGCATGCTTGGAAATAAGACATTTTATGAATGCTACGGTGTAGGAAAAAAACTGCAACCGCAGTTGCTTTACAACTAGGCTATGAGCCATCTACCACAGGAGCCGAAGCTCTCAAGGCTATTGCATAAAAATATTGCTAAAAATTAGAAATTTGTGCACACATTGCCCTTGCAGAAACATTAGTAAATGTTTAGCAAAGATACTCTGCTATTAATTTTGGAAAATATTTATCCGAAATAGTGAACAATTTAAAATTCTTATCAGGCTACAACCAATGCATACTAAGCATTAAGGGTTAATACTACTGCCTCGAATTTAATTTTTTAAAATATAATTAAGGATTTATGCTACTTAAACATAAATTAACAAAACATAGGGAATGAGAATGTTTACTGTGTAATTTCACCACGTCTGGATGTACGAAATTTGGCATTGAAGAGACTTCAATGTTTTCGAGTTATGCTGCATGCACAGATGCACACACAATGCTGACCACATCACCTCATGAGCGTCGGCAGACTTTTTTCCAGGGGGGAGGGGCCACATGTTGGAAGTTTGCAATCAGATATTATTAATTCATCATTTTATGGTCGAAATTTATATTTGTTGCAGTTAACCGTATTGATTTGTGCTAAATAACAATTGTCCTAAATTAAAATAATAGTTTAATAGTCAATAATTGATTGCACATTAAGTTCAGCAACTTCCAAGGGGGGCCGCGGCCCCCTTTGCCCCCCCGTTCGCGACGCCCATGCATCACCTCCGCATATTAGATGGACGATCACCCACCACTGCCCGGTAAAGTGGGGTGAGGCCGGCAGTCGGGTCGGTAGCCCCAGGCCCGAAGGGTTGTAGTGGCATGGGATTATAATACAATATATTATTTTAATTATTACATCTAATGAAGTGTCTATGCTGTATAACGATACCTCAGATAAGTTGACTTATTTCTATGTGTGTGAATGTGTGTAAAGCTTTTATTGAGAATGAGAAATTAATGTAGAAGCCTTCTATAAATACTTAAGTCTAGTGTCATTTCCAAGTAGTAGGTATATGCCATAAAACCTCCCATTTGTTAAAAAAGGGTTAACAAGAATATGTAATGTAAAATTCTAATGGAACCTGTTAATAATAATAATAATAATAATAATAATAATAATAATAATAATAATAATAATAATAATAATAATAATAATAATAATAATAATAATAATAATAATAATAATAATAATAATAATAATAATAATAATAATAATAATAATAATAATAATAATAATAATAATAATAATAATAATAATAATAATAATAATAATAATAATAATAATAATATGCGCATGCAAAATTATTTCCAATTTTTATTTATTTATTCAGGGAATCTCAAATCATGTATTTCTAGGGAAATTTCGGTACCAGAATGTTGGATGGAATATAATGAGTCATCTGCTTAATGTGCAATAGAGAAAGTAATGCATAATTAAATGAAATGTTCTGATAGGCAGGAACAAACAAAGGAAACAAATTAAGCGAAGTATGCATTGGCTTAATCAAACAAAAGTCGAAAAGCCAGATGTGGCGAGTACGAACCAAGAAGCGTGCAGGCCTCCACTAAAGGGGGCAGCTGCCTCTATTTGTCCCCTGTCCCACTCACTCCCAAAACAATTGCTGCCGAGCACGAACTGTGAAGCTTTGTTTAACGTTACTATTAGATCCCGTGCTCAAGATTGGATCTAGAAATTATAACACGAGACTGCTTCTCTGCAGAGGCGGCTTGTGCTTTTACTTCAAACTGAAGAGTAATGCATATTGTGGCCAAGCCCGCGTGATTTAATCAGCCAAGGGTCGATGAAGGTTTTGAGCCCGGGAGTTTCGAGAAAGCAAAACCCATATGGTACAGCAGGCCAAGCATTCGAAAATACTTTGGCTACTCTTCGAGAAAGTTCGCCATCTCCATTCTAGTAAATTTTGGAACACTGTATTAATGTGTCTCCCTGACAACAGGGAACCATAAAACGACGCAGAAAATAAATACGAGTACATTACGAGATACATAGTTACGTGCGAGTTACAAGGGATTTGTGAGTCATAGATGCAAGGCTCGTGACGCATTTCGCGTAGTAAATAATTGTTTGTTGATATGTTGATACTCTAGCTTTTCTCAGAAAACGCTGGATTTGTTGATGTCAAACACATTCCTTACAGCCGCATTCTGGGGAGAGGAACACAGCAATGTTGCCACTAGTACATGAAAAAAGTTAGGCTTACCAATAACTGTTAGCCGAAAGTACCAACTCGTAATATCTGCAAATAGTGTGATAGTCCATCTTCTCTTCTGGCTCTACAGCCCTTAATGAGCTTTGGCCTCCTGCACAATCCTCCTCCACAAACCTCTATCTCACACTTTACTTTTCCACCCCGTAATTCTAATCTTTCTTAAATCTTGTTATATTATCTAACCATATTGTTTTTGGCCTTCCTTCCTAAAAACAACCTTCCTTTCAATGTTCTTTATGGGATTCTATCTTCTGTCATTCTTTCAATATGTCCTGGCCATCTTATTCTTTGTGCCTTTATAATCATCACAATATCTTGCTTATTTATTAGTTCATCTAGCTCATAGTTGTAACTTATTCTCAATTGCTCTTTAACCTTTACTGGCCCAAAGATTCTTCCTAGTATTTTCCTTTCAAATCTTCGTAGTATTTCCTCATCTGCGTTGTTCAAGGTCCATGTTTCTGCAGCATGTTACCATTGGTCTTATTAATGCTTTATAGATCTTGTATTTTGTCCCTCTACTAATGAACCTATCGTTAACAGTTGTAAATTAGTGTAATAAACTGCATTCCACTTTAGATTCCTTCTTTTATGCATTCCTCCAAATTACTGTTATTGTTTACAAGAGCACCTAGATTTGGTATACCGCTTCAAATGTTTTTTCCTCGAACTATTAGATTTTTATTGTTCGTTTATTTTTATCTACTGTCATTTTCAGATCTTTGGTACTTTTTCTCATTTATTTCTAATCCTATTTGTTTAGCCCTTCTTTCGAGTTTCTTATAAACTTGCCCTAGTGTTCTTATGTTCTTGCCACTACAACTATATCGTCTGGTAGGCACATATTTGGCTACTACATATATGTAGTCCCTTTAGAGTCTATTTCATCTATTACTCTATGCAGGGCTAAATTAAAAAGTATCGCACACAGCCCATCTCCTTGTCTTACTCCAGTGATGAAGTTAAAATATGCACAGAGTTTATTCATTAACTGTACTTCAGCTTTAGTGTTTTCCACTGTCATCTTTATTAATCTTATAATTTTTTATTGAAATTTAAAATGTTACAGAGCTTTATAGAACGCTTTCCTATCAGTTGAGTCAAATGCATGTTTAAAATAAATGAACAAAAACATAAATCTATGCCATGCTCATAGAATGTTTCTATAAGTTGTCGTATTATAAATATCTGGTCTATTATGCTCTTGCCACTTCTAAATCCACATTGGTACTCTCCTAAAATACTTTCTACATGGTTCTTTACTGTGATACCTGAAAATATTTATATGCTACATTTAATCATGTAATTCCCGTATAATTGAGACACTGATATTTATTTCCTTTTGTGTATGTTGGACAAATTATGCCTGTCTTCCTCCAGCTTTCAGGCATTCGCTCATTCCTCCATATTTCTATTCTTAGACTGTGTATCGCCTTATGAATTTCGTTCCCGTCATATTTTATCAACTCAGATATATCATCTTCTCCAGGTGCTTTATTATTCTTCAGTTTTTGTATTGTTATTTTAACATCCCAAAGATCAGGTTCTTTTTCGTGAAATAGGTACATAACAGAGGATCAAAGGCTGGAGAATCGTTACATAGAAACATGTGGTCTTAAATGAAATAAGCAAGAACAATGTTCAATGCTTAGAACTCGGTGATATTTAAGTATAAGGAGCAGGATTGGTTGTGATTGAGGGAACGAACAGGGGACTTAGAAATATTTTGCTCTCCTAATGCGCTCGATCATTTTTCATGACTGTACCATACAATTCATATGTTTATATGAGAAATAAAGATGTATATTGCGTTTTCTGTGAATAGGCTATGAAGTTTTCTTCATTCGGAAGGAATGTTGTATAATTTTGTATAACTAAACCCCATGAGAGAGAGAAAGAAAAATTTACTACACAAACAGTAGACTTCCTTAAAACCACAATTCATTCCTAATAACATTTTGTGGCGTCAGCTACTTTCGTGATGTCCGTTGTTATTGGTTTGAATTTATAATTGGCTTTGCCATCTGTTAAACTGCTCTTACAATTCAGCTGTTTTTCGCGATGTCATGAAAAGAGTAGCAAAATATATCAAATCCAGCATAGCGGCATCTCACTTTTTGAAGATTTAACTTTCGCTTTAGCCTCCTGTGTTCTTCTTGTGCAAACTACGAAATCCACAACCAGAAATTATTTCTGAAAAAGTATACCTGGCTTAACACAAATAGAGAAAGAAAAAATACGTTTTGGTGAGAATAGAAGCTGTGTAAAGATTAATGATAGAAAAAGTAATTGAATGTAAGGAATTATGTAATGCATGTTCTAAGAAATAGTTGCTCAAATGCCTAATAACATAGGTGGTTTAGAAAAGGTTAGAAAGACGTCTTGAAGAGGCAATGACGTGATCCTTGGCGGACGTCAGCTTTACTCTAATTAGTGTAACACTCTCTTCCTGTAATGAAGCACTCTCACATGTACACGTGTGTGTGTGTAAGCTACAGCACGTTCTCTAATGCGAGTACCATACACTGACATGTAATGGAATAAAAATAACGCTAAACGCAGGGTAGGGTGAAATATGATGCAATTGCTTGTGTTTCTAACGCACAGGAAATAACGGCAATAAATAACTTCTGTTTCCATGGCGATTAGGGGGACGTCTACAGGCTTATATGCGAGTTTAGGAGTTCTAAAGAAGCAGTAAACCGTCTCTACAGTGTGGGTGTAGCGTGTCTGCCTCACATTCAACAGTTCGAATCTCGATTAGTGTTTTACTCGGATAAAGTTCTTTTTCCGGTTTTTTTTTCTTATCCTCAGAAGACTAATGTCGGGGAACATTTGAGCAACATTTCACTCATTTCATTTATCGTCCGATATAACCAACCAGGTCAAAGCGCGTTACACTACCACCCCTTAAAGTACAAAGAGAAGGCAAGATAGAGAAGAGAGAGAGAAAGAAAGAAAGAAAGAAAGAAAGAAAGAAAGAAAGAAAGAAAGAAAGAAAGAAAGAAAGAAAGAAAGAAAGAAGGAACGAAACAAAGAAAGAAAGAAAGAAAGAAAGAAAAAGAAAGAAAGAAAGACGGAAGGAAGGAAGGAAAGAAGCAAAGAAAGAAGGAAGGAACGAAACAAAGAAGCAAAGAAAGAAAGAAAGAAGCAAAGTAGGAAAGAAAGAAGCAAAGTAGGAAAGAAAGAAAGAAAGAAAGAAAGAAAGAAAGAAAGAAAGAAAGAAAGAAATAAAGAAAGAAAGAAAGAAAGAAAAGAAAGACAGAAAGAAAGAAAGAAAGAAAGAAAGAAAGAAAGAAAGAAAGAAAGAAAGAAAGAAAGAAAGAAAGAAAGAAAGAAAGAAAGAAAGAAAGAAAGAAAGAAAGAAAGAAAGAAAGAAAGACTGGATAAACTTTTTACTTTATTAATTACCTATAGTAAGTAGAGCAAGTATTTATTGTACTTATTGCATCCAAAAATTTGATATCTAGATTTCACCGAAAACACGTATTTTGAGGTTCCCTGAATCTAGAAAATGCATCTTATAAAAGGAAATGCGCGCGCGCATCTGTCTGCGAACATCATAACGAGTAAACGAATGTCAGATAAGCATCAAACTCAGTAGTTAAGTTCAGTATTTTCACAAAGATTTTTTAAGATAATCCCTCAACCTCCCTTTTCCCCAAACTGCAGGAAATCATAGTGCGAATGCCAGTTCTGTTGACAGGACTGGACTATCATTCAGCACTTTAGCAGAGAAAAAAGAAATAGTTTCCCATTCATAATAGCAATTAAAATGCCATGTTCCACATTCTCTAACTGGAACCTACCTAAGGTATATTTTCCTTGAATGAAACGCTAATACATACACATAAATGTACACACCTGAAGCTATTAACAGTGAAGCAAATTGATCCACAAACAACACAAAGTAACTAGAGACTCACACTTCACTTCAATAAATTGAGTTACACTCAATATTTCTCACAACGATCGTTTCGACACACTTACGTGTCATCCTCAGGCGAACTGTGAGTGTAACTCAATTTATTGAAGTGAAGCGCGAGTCTCTAATTACTTTGTGTTATTTGTGGATATACACATAAATTTGGAATAAAATATCTTTGATATAATCGTTATCAGGGTGAGAGATTTCTGTACTTGCTTCCTCAAGCTTAAAGCACATGGACGTAGCCCACGAAATACCGGACAACGACCAGGTAAACAATGCTGTCTCTTATGCGCAGCTAATTTGAAGTAATATGGAGGGTTATAGTAAGAGGCAGGGTAGCCATTAAATTGTACATTGAGATATGTAAAACCAACAATACAATAAATTATGTGACAGATTGAACTATTTATACCATTCATAAATTTACAGATTAACATTATTACTTTGTGATATGTTGCACTGTATGACCATATATATTTTAAGTGTCTCAAAAACAAAGCTTGTATAACACACTTGACATGTAATATCTTCTCCATCCGCGGAGAAATGCATTAAATCTAACTCCTCCACAACTGTTTACATGATTTTATAACTGGAGTCCTGCACTTGAGACGTACTTAAAAATGTATTTCAATTGCAAATTAATCCAGAGTTAGGTTCCCTATTTGCAGCTTACTGTGCTATGCATCCTGGAGCGGCTGTGTGTAACACACCCAGTGCCTGCACTTGCCCTAATGTCCGTGTGATCGCAACCTGAGTGCTCTTGTGGGACCGAAAAGGTACTGAAATGCCTTTCATCATTACAGAAGTTAATGTTACTGTTTTAAAACTTTATTTCTATAGCCCCCATTACTGCTATGGTTATATGGGGGTTTTGAGTGAAACTATTGGGTAGCGCGGATTTATCTGCAAGCTGTATGCTTGTCTACTTTCTCTACCTTAGCTAGAGAATGTATTGCGTTCCATCAAGAAATTCGATACACATATTTCACTTGAGATAAGACGTTTTGAGGTCCCTGAATCCAAAAAAGTATTTTAGAAAGAGATCCGTGTGTGCTCTGAACAGCATAACTCAAAAACGAAAAGTGGTTTAAACACCAAACTTGTTATTTAAGTTCAGCGTCTTTCAAAGACGCGATATAAAGATTTTCACCTCAAAAAACCCTTTACATGGGAAACGTCGTCCTCCGTGGTCTAGGGTTAACACGCTAGCCTCTGCTTCCCAAGGTCGAGAGTTCAAACCCCGCGGTAGACGACGGATTTTTTTCGCGCGGAAAATTCCTTAGCGTGGTTTTCTTTGAAAGTAAAGTAAAGCGGTGCTCCCGTTTGGCAGATTTGGCACATAAAAGAACTTCAAACTTGATGAAGATGCCTCTGAGCAAAATTAAGGATCTGTCACGCCCAATATAGAGCGGGACGCTGAGAACCATAGCATTTAAAGTGCATCCATAAATTTGTAATATATTTCGAAAATTTCTATTTTCTCAAAAAATGGCTTTAACAATTTTGATTAAAATAGGATATACTTTAGGTGCTTTTGTCACAAATGAAACATATCTCGAATTTTCTGGGAATAACCTATGAAGTCAACTTTCTGGTTGACTTGTATAACGGTAAGCCATAGGAGATGGGACAAAATCGGACTACGCAAATGTACATATCGTTAGAACACAATTTATGTCAAATACTCCTGTTCTGTGGAGTGAATCGTGCCGGAGGTATTCCTTTTCTTTTCTTTCTTTTTTTTTTTTTCTTCTTTTTTCTTTTTTATTTTTCAAATCTGTTTTTGTTACTTGCGAAACAGGAATTCGCTACTGTTTTTTTATATCCAATTAACCTTACTCGTACTGGTAACATTATTTACAAAAACTGTGAGTTATGATCCTTAGTATTTGCATATTATTGTGCTTTTTTACATTTTGTACATCTTTTGCTATTTGATAATGCATACAAACTGAGCCTCTTTATCTTCTTCTTCTTCTTCTTCTTCTTCTTCTTCTTCTTCTTCTTCTTCTTCTTCTTCTTCTTCTTCTTCTTCTTCTTCTTCTTCTTCTTCTTCTTCTTCTTCTTCTTCTTCTTCTTCTTCTTCTTCTTCTTCTTCTTCTTCTTCTTCTTCTTATTCTTATTCTTATTCTTATTCTTATTATTATTCTTATTATTATTCTTATTATTATTCTTATTATTATTCTTATTATTATTCTTATTATTCTTATTATTCTTATTATTCTTATTATTCTTATTATTATTATTATTATTATTATTATTATTATTATTATTATTATTATTATTATTATTATTATTATTATTATTATTATTATTATTATTATTGTGTTGTAAGTCGAATTTAGGGGAATCATATTTAAATCCTTATATTATTGTTAAATAGTTCTAACAAAGAGAGTCTGAGCTTCCCACATGAATTCAGTCCCTATGTTCGCGAGTTTATCGGCAAGCGCATTTCCTTTTGTAATATTGCCTGTGACAAATTTTCTGCAAAAGCCACTTGGGAGGAGGGGAATATTATCGTCTGCAGTTTGCGCGATAAGGTTATTTTCTTAAGCTAGAAAACAGCAAGAGCGCTGTCGGTTTCCTTTATGATCCGCGCCATGCAAATCAGATGTGTATGCTCAGACAGCTGGGACAAAATGATAAACAAATCCCAAATTCTTTACGGACTCCCCGTTTCCGGTCGGCTGCGAGGCTACACAAACGCAGCAGAGACATCTGCCAGTGAATACCGCGCACTACAAGGAGCGCAGTCCACAGGCTACATTCGAGCAAACATGAAAATGTGAACTGGTATAACCTGGCATCATGATTTACCATTATCACCCAAAAGCGGATCCAGGGTTCCTAATGGAAGGGGCTAACTCAGGGGCGCACGCAGAAGGGATTAAATCGCCCCTCCGAAACACCAATAATCGTAATAATTCAACACACTTTTGCATTCTGCAACCTTTTATACATACAGCTTTGGTATATCACTTGTACCTGTTAATAAATAGGTATGAATAAAATACTGCATTACACTAAAACAATGGTAAGCTTTGGGAGATACCATGAAATTTAATTAGTTTGGAAAATACGTTGGTTGGCAACAATGATTAATTGGCACGCTCCCCTCATTTTGAGACCTTCCAAGGATGCAACACATTTTGAAGAAAACCCGCCACACCCGAACTATCCTTTACATGCAATATATTTCGAAATTTATTTTCCTAGAAATAGTTCTAAAGACTTTGATTAACCCATCATATGTTCAAGCTATTTTCAAGGCAAATAAAATGTACATTTAAGGGAATTCACGTTTTTTGTGTAGTAAGGTTCTGTTTATCCCTTAAAATATACTGATTATATAAAAGTAATTCCAAATTAAGAGAACTTGACAGGCTTTTCCAAAAAATTCAATATGTACATTTTGTCATTAAAAAGGCTTAAACATTGGTTTAATAAAAATCGTTATTGGCTAAATCAGCAGCATCGTCTAGTTTATATTATTCATACACAGAAGCATTCCATATCTTATGCTAAAAATAACATTTTGTAGACCTAAGGTTTTTGGAATGACCTTTGGACAAGAAGTGCAAACGATGATTTGACTAAAGAACTCGTCTCTCTTAGTACCCCACAGGATAAACATGTATGGCATTTCACTTCAAATTTAATTTTAACTCAATTTATGACAGGCCATGGAAAATTTAAAAGTTATTTCATTAGATTTACTATTATTTCAGACGATGGTTATTTTGAAAACGTCAAGAATCTATACAAAGTGTAAAACATTTTATTGTGTTATATTTGAAAGAAAAATACTCTACCTGATATTACTTTTGAAGAATGTGATAATACACCCATGTATAAAACAATATCGAAGAATCAAAGTTACTCTTCTTATCTTATTACCCTCCCCCTATGGAAGACTGACACCCCCTAAGACTTACAAGCGAGTGCCTAGGGTCAGATGCCTGTCGGGGAGCAGACGAACCTATAGACCGGACAGAGTGAAGACCTGGAAGCGGGTGTTCAGCCCAGCACCAGGTATAAAGTGAAGAAGAGGTTGATGAAATGTAGGTGAAATGGATGAACGGAAAGATGGCGATGGAACAGTCGGGGGAAATAGGAGAATCCGGAGAAAAGCCGCCCAGACGCCGATTTTCCAACACAAATGCCACATGCGCGTCCCTGAGGCGAACCTGGGCCGCCTTGAAGATAGGCGAACGATTCCACGGTATATCGAAATGTGAACTTACAAGTGACAATCGAATCCGTGGAGGTGGTGGGAAACATTCGTGCAATAATAAATTACAGTACATTGTAAAGGATGCAATATATGGTGAAGTACACCACTTTTTAAATGCACCAGTAATGCTATTCCAGTGCTACAACGGATCTTAATTTATACAGAACATGCAATTATAATGTGCCCATTTTACACTAACCTAATTTTGCATTGCCTTAAAGAAATCAGTAAGTTTTTTTTTTTTTTTTTTTTTTTTTTTCCTGCGCGTTTTGATTGTAGCAAGATGGAGATGAGTACTGTTCGATTCATTCTGCTTCTCCATACTCAGAATCATCTTGTTTATGGCACTTATCACTTCACTAACATGCAGAATATCTTCTTCGTGTGTATGTCTCGTTACTTAGGAAAATTCTTAGCAATGCAGTGGCCAAGGTCAACGCTAGGAATGCAGTGGTCGCAGTGGCCAAGGCCACGCTAGGGGTAGCAAAAAGTATGTCCCAGTAGCGCTCTTTGAAGAAAATGCAAGCTTAACTGTCAAAAATAATAAATAAATACATAAAATAGATAAACATAAACCAATAAAAAGTAAAATATATTTTCAGGGGACATACTTTCAACGCGGTATTAGGGGTTTCTACTGTATTTTACTTATTTTTGTGTGAGTTATAATCCTAACATGTCCTTCTAGCGAAAGAGGGTTTTAAGTTTAGGAAATTCAATAAATAATAAAGAAAGAAATAATCACAATCATTAGAACCATTTGTGAGAAAATAGAAAAGAGAGAAACATTTAAATAAATTGTAAGTTCGGTATTTAAACGACTTTTCGTTTCTTGAACTATGATGTTCACTATGGATCTGATTCTACTTTTTTAAAGGGAATCTCAAAATATTTATTTGCGATGAAACCTAGCTATCGAATTTTTGCTTGTAACAGATTTGTTCCTCTGTGTTTATTTATGATGTGACAGAGCTGATATTATTTGGCCTTCTTTATTACTAATATTTTCTTCAGCTTAATAATATGTTAACTATAATCGTTAAATATTTATGTTTTACAAACATATTTATTTATCCTCTAACCATATATATATAATAAATAGTTTTTACTTATAATACAATTACTATTAAACAACAAATAAATACAATATGATTACTATCAGATAGCTTCGCGGTACCGTGTGGTACTCACATTTGGAAGGTCGTGGGTTCGATTCCCATGGTCAATCTTCCTGACCTATTGGGGGTTTTTTCAGGGTTTTCCCCGGGTCGCCAGGCAAATGCTCCAAGGATAATTACATCCCCGAATTTCCTGTCCTTCCATTTCGTTTCATTAATCATTTCATTCATCCTTCATCCCGTTGGCTCTTTCAGGGTTGCAAGTGTCAGCGAAGGCGTTAGGTGCAGCTTGGCAGGGATGATATGCGCAATGGAACTCTTTCCGTCCCTCGTTGCCGTAGGATCCGGGTGGAAAAGTGAGCGGTATCTGGGGGCGTTGGACCCCGCGCCGAAATCCCCCTTAGGTCGCTCTCGCCAAAACTTGGGAAACCTGTCAACGTCTGTGCTGTCAGTCTGGAATTGCCCACCCGGTGTCTCCTCTCACCTCATCCATCTTCCCGGGGATGCAGCCTTGTGGGCATAAGTACAATAAACCTAGCTTCAGTGTCGAACCCGCTCCGTCTCTCTTCTATTTCTTACATACGTGCTGCACTTGTATAGAATTTTTTGTCTTTCTTTTTCTTTTTCAATGAAACAACGTCTCGATTCTCTAAATACGTTCACTTCTTTTTCCTTTATCAACGAAGTATCTAAACTTCGTGGTTTAACATTCCAGACATTAACTTCATTTTCTGCGCAGATTACGATTACCACTTGCAAATATTCTCACATTTGTTTGGTGTACTCATAACTAACACAGCAGTGATTTTCAAACTATCGATAAATTTGTGGACAAGATAGTCGCGACAAAATTTAATGGTTATATAAGATTGTCACACGAAAGAAATATAAGAATGCTTATGTGTTACAATACTACTATTTTCTTTACACATACCTAATATTTACTATCTCATTCATTCTGAAAATTATGAGTTTAAAATGTTTAACGTATCTTTAATTTCTTCGTCATATAGCCACAGTTACCTAAGGTTTGCTGATTCACCCGTACATGCCAGGCAGATGACCTCTGTTGCGTAGAGACTTCCCTGTACCGTCTATTTTTGCTTTGGGATCGTGTAACTGGTGGCTCTTCTTTGAGAGCACACGCAGTCATTGCTGGTAGTTGCGTAGTCATCTACCATGCGCATAGGTTTTGATAGATGCCCTAAGTTGCAAAGTTTGTATGTAGAACTTGAGGATGCGGGATTGAGTATCCAATCTGATATTTAAACAACTGAGGAAAACTAAGGAGAAAAACCACAGTACGTGATATTTGAACCAAACTCACGAATGCGAGCCCAGAAACCACAGCCTTAACCTCCGGTTCTCTACTTTTTATTAGTGATAAATGTTTAACAAAATGGCTTCCATGCACATTTTGTTGCATCATATAGAAGCAGATATTTTCTTTTGTGTTTAAAGAATTTCACTTGCTGTACGCTGCACTTCATATTTTTAATGTTCTTTGCATGCCTGGTGAGCAAGAACATGGCACGCAATTTCAGAAGTGCACAGGTTAAAATACTGAGATCTTTCTCGTAAGAGGCTAAGTTACCCAAAAAACGTGATTTACCGGAAATTGTACACTAATGAGTTCTGCATTTTTTCTCACGCAAGTTTCTGATCACCCCTTTTGAGTGTTATAGTTGTGTAAAATAATATACAATGTAGTCACAATCAGACAATTCATAGAAAATGTAACTTTTATTTTCATCAAAATAGTAACAGCCATTTTTGATTAAATTAACAACGAACAATTTTCCATAGACAACTCGTTTAGGATAGGGGAAACGATATAAATCTTGTTGTATGCTTGAAAGATGCAAGATTTAGTTATCAATTTTGATTAGCTTTTATGGGATCGGGGAACCAAGAAAACAGGTTTCAGGTGAAACGTGATGTCAAATATTTGGGTGCAATACAATACAAATAATAATACTATCTAGACTAGAAAATGGAAACGGGATAGAATATAGGAATATGAAATGCATCTTCTTTAAGTGCGTGATGTTGAACAAAACACAGCTGTATGTTCAACAAAAGAAAAGAAAAGCAATATAAAATGGCAAAGTAGATTTCACTGCAAAGCGTGGGTTTTAATCCGTGGGGAAACTATAAACATTTCTTTTCTAACAGCTGCGGCACCAACACCCTCAAAGAAAACAAAAACAAAATCTGCATCATGTCTGTTTTGGCGCATGCAAAAATAGACATGCACTGACGTAGACACTGCGTCCTACACGTGATGACGGGAATGATACAAGTGCAAACACCGTGCGTCAGTTGTGATCGGGTTCGAGCAGTTTTCCACTCTCCTGCTAGATGGCACGCATACAGCTTTATTTCACGCTGCAGCTTTAATCCAGCCATTAAAGTGGCGCCGCAGTCCATGAACTAACATCACTCCCGAACTTCAATTTTCTTTTCTCTTCAAAATGCATCTAGTGTAATACCATTGTTTAAATAGACATTGATCAAGATTCCCACAGAAGGTATTAACCCATGGTAATATTAAAAGAGGGAAAGTTTAGTTGAGAATTAGTAAGTAAATGCGAGAAAAAAACAGAGAGAAGCCATAGAGGTGAACAAAGTCTATATAAAATGTTAGGAAATTGTAAATTTCGGGAATTTTCATTTTAATGTCAGTCGATTTCGATAACTTTTCATTGAACACGAATATTAGAGCATAATTATCTTTTGTCCATTTATTAAGAATATAACATTTATTAAATGATATCAACCCAAAGAACTACTTATTCAAACAAACAATAAGGAAGATCTCGGAAATCGTATCGTAAAAAAATATACTTGACATAAATTGTGTTTTAACAGATCTATATTTCTGGACAGTATGATTTTATGTAGGTATTTCTTACGGCTTATCGGTTTCGCAAAAATCATTCACAATGAAGATTTCTGACGCTATTCCCAAAAAATTCAATATACATTTCATTTGTCTGGAAAATATCTTAAATATTTAGTATTTTAATCAAAATTACAACGAACGTTTTTTTCACCTAAAACGTAATTTGGGATAGAGGAATTTTCTTCAAAATCTTCGTGTGACATCCTTGGTAAATGCTGAATTTAAATGCTGAAGTTTAGTGTTTACCCGACATTTCATTTTGGCACTTCGCAAAACTCACACGTGCGCGACTCGAACTTTTCTCTAAAACGTCTGATGTGTTGCACTCACATGACTTTCTCTATTCTTGTACTAACCATTCTTACAAACTCTTATTCCTATATCTTCTTCGTGTTAGTTGACATAAACGTTTGCAGAAATTATCTTATTGCTTATTTCCTTGTAGGTGAAAGGGGAATATGGGAATACATCAGGCTTTAAGCAATAGTCAAATCTTTTAAAGCCTTCAAATTCCGTTTTTTCAAGTTCCATTTGACAGAACTATAAGTTCTCCAAAACTCACACAAATAACAAGGAATATCTCTGAAATGGTTCACTATTTAAAAAAAAATTATTTAGACATAAATTGTGTTTCAGCAAGATCTATGTTTTTATATAGTAGGATTTGCTATATCTCACGTGGTTTATGCGTTATGCAAAAGTCATCCAGAGTAAATACAACTACAGGGGCTGTAACCAGAAAATTCAAGATAAACATTTCATTTGTCATAGAAATATCTCAAACATATGACATTTTAGTCAAATTCGTTAGGGCCATTTTCAAGAAAATCAAAATGTTCGAAACATTTTCCATGTAAAGGGTAGTTTAGGGTGGGGCCATTTTCTTCAAAATCCTCGTGTCGCATCCTTGAAAGCACTACACTTAAATACCAACTTTGGTTTAAACCAACTTTTCGTTTTTGAGTTATGCTGTCCACAGATTGACAGACAGACACGGGCGCGCGGACCTTTTTCTCAAAATCTGATGTGTTGCACTCACATTACTTTTTCTGCTCTTGCACTAACCATTCTTACAAACCCTTCTTCTATCTTCTTCGTGCTAGTTGAGATAAATATTTGCAGAAATTATCTTATTGCTCGTTTTCTTGCACATGCAACAGGAATATGGGAATACAGTAAGCTTTGACCGATGGTAAAATCTTTTAAATTCCGCTCTCTTTGCACAATGAACATATAAAAAATAAATAGCGATGTTCCATTTGACAGAAGTAGTTCTCCAAACCTTACACAAATAACGAGGAATATCTCCGAAATGGTTCACTCTACAAACAAATTTATTCAGACATAGATTGTGTATTTTAGCAAGATCTACATTTTTGGTACAGTAAGATTTGGTCTATCTCTCACGGTTAACCAGTTATGCAAAAGTCATCCAGAGTAAATAAGGCTACACGACTATAGCCAGAAAATTCAAGATATCATTCCATTTGTCATAGAAATATCTCAAACTAATGGCATGTTAATCAAAATCGTTAGAACCATTTTCAAGAAAATAATTTTCGAAAAATTTTCCATGTAAAGGGTAGTCTAGCGTGGAGCAATTTTCTTCAAAATCCTCGTGTCGAATTTTTGATAGACATTAAGCCTAATTACCAGCTTTGGTTTTTAACCGACTTTTCGTTTTTGAGTTATGCTGTCCACAGGCTGACAGATACACACACGCACGCACACGGACCTTTTTTCTAAAACTGCTTTTTTCGATACAGGGGCTTCAAAACAATATATTTCAGGTGGAATCTCGACATCGAATTTTCGGGTGGGATGCAATACTTTCTCTACTTTAAGTAGTAGAGAAAGTAAAATGCATTATTATTATTATTATTATTATTATTATTATTATTATTATTATTATTATTATTATTATTATTATTATTATTATTATTATTATTATTATTATTATTATTATTATTATTATTATTATTATTATTATTATTATTATTATTATTATTATTATTATTATTATTATTATTATTATTATTCAGTTTTGAATACTGCTTTCAAGACTTCTAAATAGCAGCAATAATTTAAAGGTTAAGAAATGCTGAAAACCATTCGTTGTCATGTATACACATAATATTCTATTCGTAGCGACCCGGCTTTAAAATCCATATATAAAAGCTCGTCCCTATTTAATAAGTAAGAATTAAGAAGTAAATTCAAGAAGAACTGGCTGCTTGAATTTACATATTGACAATATTCTCTGTATACAACTGAGTGGCAGTCTGAACTGTTGACGTATTTCACATAACCGTAATGTTAACGGCCGGTCACTACAATTTGCTTGAGGTTGTGCCGGTTATGGCGAACTGCAGTTGTTTCTCAGAACTCGGCGGTCATCGTATTGCTCAGTTTGCAGGAAGTGAACCAATGACGTACAACTTGACAGATGTCATCCGTCGACTGCGTAATACAAACAGCACGGGAGGGGCAAAATCAACATAAGTACTTCAATACGAAATCCATCTTAGTTTTTATTTGGTTTTTAGAACTACACATGTGCTACCATAAACTAATCATTAAAAGCTTGTAATGTTACGACCATGAAGTAAATAATTGGCTGAATGTTAATTTTTAGTGCAGTTGATTCAAGTTAGAAGTCCTAGGTTCGATTCATGTCGAACCGGCTACCCCACTTGCGTTTTCCGTGGTTTTCCCTGGTTCGTAAACGAATGCAGGGATGGATTATACCTCACCACGAATTTTTCTTTCCCTCATTTCATTACCTTTCAAAATTGCAGGACTTGAAGCGATGGTCGATGGAGGTACTTTAAGGAGAGAACCCCATTCTCCCACGGCATCAAATTTTCTGTCTTGGCATGTCCGTGCGCATAGGGAGGAGGCATTAAACCTAGAAACATTAGGGACCCCGCTACGCGAACTTATACCTATGCGCTCTCTCACCTCATCCCTTCCTCCCGAAGGTTTAGCATATCTACTAATAGATCTAGCATTGGCTGCAGCATTGAAATCCTCCTCCACTTCTAATCCCTATCGATATGCTTGCTTGGCGGACTAGGATAAAAATTCGGACACTTTGGTTCAAAACCGTAGGACTGATGAAGTTAATCTAAATTAAAACGTTTGGTAATCACCGCCAAGTAAATATTAAATAAGCGGAACCGCTGAACAGGCCAATAAAAATAACAGTGACATAAAATGAGTAAAACAGGCTCCTCATTCACGGATGTATAAAGCAGACAGCAGGCCCAGCTTCAGGAGGTCCAAAGTGCGATAATTGCAAGCGCCGCTCCCACTCTCGATTCCAGACATAACCTCACTTTCATTCGCAATAGCAGTCCCATGTATGTTTACATGGGTGATCAATAAAGGAAGAGTCGTCTCCTTAGCGCTGCTGCTTACCAAGCGGGGGTCCCGAGTTCTATTCCCGGTGACGGTGTGGTTATTTTCTCCCGCTGAGAGACCTGGTCCGGGGTGCACTCAGCCTCGTTAGTTCCCTGAGGGGCCAATTGAGGAGCTACTTGAGTGGACAGTTAGGGGCCTTTGGTAGAGAAGACTCATAACCGGCCGGGAGGGACCGGGGCGCTGACAACGTCCCACCTCCTGTACTGCACCCCACTTATGACGCCTGTGGTGGGCCGAGGTGAGAAACGCAGCGGTCGGGTGGGCTGCTGTTCCATGGGGTTACGTTACGATCAATAAAGAGAGATATGTGGTGAGGGTACAAGATTGTTGTGAGCAAAAGATAAAAACAGGCAACGTTACAAATAAAAATGTTCAATATTTTGGAGATTGAAACCAAGCACTGGATATTAACGATGTTTAGTATAGGGTATAGGACACCTCGCACACTGCGACCGATGAAAGATCTACATTAGCTGCAACCTAGCGGGAGAAAGGGATAAAGCTACGGTGGCTTGAAACACCACTGTTTATAAACATAATGTTTACTGTTGAACACATGCAAAATGAGCAACTCTAGTGCTTCATTTGTCACCAATTTTATAACAAAAATCTCTAGAAAGTTGCTAAAATTTAAGCATGATTTGTAATTCCGTGGTTTCTCTACTACATATAGTAAGTAGAGAGTTCTATTCCAACCATAAGTTCGATACCGAGATTTCACCGGAAATGCAGGTTTTGAAATTCCCGCAATGCCCCTCCCCTGCCTAAATAAAAGCATTTTTGAAAGAAGTCTGTGTATGTCCGTGTCTGTGAACAGCATAACTTCAGTACCTTCCAAGAATGCGACAAGAACATTTTCAAGAAAAGCCCCCCCCCCCCCCCCACCCCAGACCACCCTTTACTAGGAACATTTTTCGAAAATTTTTTAAAAATAGCTCCATGGACTTTTATTAAAATACCACGTTTTAAAATATTTTCATGCAGATATTTCAAATGAAATCCACAACTTGAATTTTTTGGGAATGTCAGAAGACCTCGATTCTGGATAACTTGCAGGTAAAGTGTATGAAATAGACAAAATCTTACTATATAAAAATGTAGATCTCGTTAAAACATAATATATGTTAAATTCATTTTCTTTTGTGGAAATAACCATTTCCAAGACGTTTCTTGTTATTGGTTTGAATTTCAAATACCTTTACTTTTCTCAAATGTTAAGTCCTTATTTATTTTTTCTTTCCTGGTAGTGCAAAGGAATAAGCCAACACATAACGACCAATTCGTAATAAGACCATTTCCACAGAGGTCTATCTCGATTAACTTGGAGTAAATGGAAAAATATGCTTTTTAAAGAATAATGTGTAGAAGAAAGGGGAGAAGAAATCATGTGAGTGCCCATATGAGATTTTTTTTCCAAATATCGATTCACATTGCCTTTACGTCACAACGTCGCAGGTTACTATTTGGTTACAGCAGCTGCGGCCAAAATGACTGCGTTTTACCGAACGTTTTATGTGTTTATACCTTATGGAGGCATCCAGTTCTAATTTCCTCTATGTTATTACTCTTATTAGAACCATAAATTACCGGATCTAACAATAACTCAATGCAGGAACATTCTTTCACCGCAGTATAAGTCATCGGCTGTCAACGCAGTGACATCGACACTAAATGCTAAAATTATCAGAACTGACAGCTGGAGCACCAGCGTTCTTAACACCAGAAGGTTTTTGTTTATTCCGAGAGACAAGCTCACGCGGACATGTCTCTTTAACTGGAGCTATGGAGCGCCGAGACGCCTTGGAGACGCCTCGGACGCCATTCAGGCGGCACTACCGACCATTACAATTGGCTAGACGCCATGCGAATTGCTTTCGCTACAGTGTTGCCACTTCTTCTTAATGTCAACAATGGAAGCGGAAGTGAACACTTCACAGGTCGCGCGTTCGTTTTTGACGAATGAAATTTTTAAACGAGAGGTTAGATGCGAGTCACTTACCTTTACGGGATCACTGGCATACAGGGGCAAAAACGACAATCAGATGATGTGACGTTGTTGTCATGTTTCTGCGATCAAGTACAGTGACTACAAAAGCAAATTATAAACACTTCCAGTGATGTCAGCCACATGTATTACAATATCAATATCTGTAACTATTTACACTTAATTTGCTTGTATTTTTTCTAAACCAAACATTTCGCCTTCGTCTGGATTGCTGTCATTTTCATTACCTCCCGGTATAACACTGGCAATGACATGAACCTGTACTCTGTGTTTTCTTCGAGACATAACATAGGGAAGCAGAGCTGTTTGTTATCGTAACATGAACTATTTGCCGACCTGTTTATTAAGAGTAGGCTAGCTCACTGGATCTTCGCTGAAGGACATTCGTCAAGAACTAATGCGGCACCTATATTTCAAATGCAATGCTGCTACGAGTTGTTTTTGGAGAACTAACACATGCAGATGGATCAAATCGCTTGAAATATAATTTCTATCGGCTTTGTCAATGTATTGTCAGTCGTGTTATAAAATCAATTAAATTAAATTGCTTTTTATAGCGAGAAAACAGTGAAAACTTGAAAGTGAAAGACAAGACTGCCTTTTGTCTAAATACGTTAACGAGATCACTTGCCTTCCAAAGAGCCTTTAAAATTGAGTAAATTTCCAAAATTGAAGGAACTTTGAATCATTGCAGTTCTCAGCCTAATTCAGTTTATTGTGAACGTCAAGACTTAGTGTTGCTACCCGCTATCAAACTAAACAAAAAAGATCTGTTGAGATTCGGAAAGAATTGTGAATATTGAATTCCCCATAAAAACAAATGCGCTCAGGTACGATCGTGTCTGTCATATGGAAGGAAAAGATGACTTAAGAGAGCAGTGACTTAGGCACTGCGGATCCTGCTAGTTCTGGAAAATACGCTTGTCCAGTTAACGAACTGCATAACTTGTTATAAAGGTTAGTGTCTGGGTAAGCATAAGGTATGAAGTTTAAGACCTCACAGACCATTTTATTATGCTGGTAGAGGCACATAAACAGTACAGTACAGAACAAAATACAGATGCATCTTCAGAGCAACGAAACTTAGTTTAAAGCTTTATTATTTGCCATTATTTTAGATTACACTATACCTGGTTCTCATTTTGTATGATAATGACCTCTATTTGAGACATCACACAGAAATATAAAATACATTTCGTCATAACGGACTGTAGAGAAATATTCCAAGTACCATCCTCATGTTTAAGGCGTTACTATAACTTTCTCTACAGTTTACCTATAGTAACTTTTGGGTAGTATGTTTCATACTATTTGTTTCGCATCTCTTCCAAAAATTAGATACATATTTCACTGGAAATACAGTTTTGAGACCTCCTGAATCCTAAAAAAGTATTTTTAGAAATAGACGCGCAAGCGTGTGTCTGTGTAATTAAAAAACTAAGACTTAGTGGGTTACCATCTTGGTATTTAAGTTTTCCAGAGATGAGACAAGAAGATTTTCAAGAAAATCCTCGCATTCCAAACAATCCTTTATATAGCAAAATTTTCGAATTTTCTCAAAATTGATTCTATTTTGTATAGTATCCCCATGCCTAAACGGCCTTCCTTATCCCACTGACTTTTAGATACCCTGAATGCACAATAGTACTTAACCGACTTGACAACGGCAGATCCTTTCGCTAATATTGAGAGGATCCTCTGTATTGTGTTCACGTCATTAGCAGCGGAAGAAGTGTGAGGGACAGTTTTACAATTTCTTGGAATGTGGTCGTTAAGGGATGGGTACTACTATACTCGTATAAAAGATATTTACATGACACATAAAAGGTACATTTTGGATCTCCTCGGAATAAGCCCGTGAAGTCCTCTTCATCCGGAGGGAATGCTGTATCATCTTGTATAACTGGTAAATGCTAAGTGACAGACGAAACCGTACTGCACGCACAATGTGAATCTCTTTCAAACAACAATGCATTTTAAATAACTTTTTTCTGCCCTGAGCCATTTCCGAGATACCCCTTATTAAAGGCTGGTTCACAACCACCGACAACGGCAACAATAACCAGAACGAGAAACATGAAATACATGTATTCAAATGGGAGTGTTCGCAACCGAAGGGAAGCTTTCCCGGGTCCCAGGAACCGAAAGAAAGACTTAGCCAAGTTTTAACTTTCTCCTTCCCGTTACGGGGCACGGCGTGTTAAATTCCTATTGTGCGTATTAGACTCTTCGCTGTAGAAATTAATCAAGGTGGCCATGCCAGAAAACCGCTGCTAGAACTCTCTCTCTCTCTCTCTCTCTCTCTCTCTCTCTCTCTCTCTCTCTCTCTCTCTCTCTCTCTCTCGTCGCAAGCTAGAAAAAATCTTTGGTCAGTAGAGACAAATGAAATTCCAATGCGAAATATCGACCTCCATTTTCTGGTATCTTGTCATTATCGCTACCGGGCTGTGGTGAAACAAAATATTGAGTGCTGACTTGCTTCCCATTGCCGAAATCGTTGTACCTGTTGTCGGGTGGTTGGGTGGTTGTGAACTCGCCTTTAAACTTCAAATTGCTCAATACTTTGTCACTCTTTTAAAGTCCTTTGGATATTCAGTTGTATCTTGCGGTTGCACGGAAACAGCATTGGATTTTAAGGCCAGAATAATATCTGTCTAGTTCTTAAACATTTGGCTATCGCTATTCTTTTTGAATCTCGAAATGTGTAATGTAGCTATTTCTGCAAAGGGTTATCTCAATTAAAATGAAATAGAAAAATCTGATGTGTTGCAGTCACATGACTTTCTCTACTCTCGTACTAACCATTCTTATAAACTCTATATTTCTATATCTTCTTCGTGTTAGTTAAGATAAACATTTGTACAAATTATCTTATTGCTTATTTCCTTGTAGGTGCAAGGGGAATATTAGAATACAGTAGGCCTTGTGCGATAGTCAAATGTTTTAAAGCTTTGAGATTCCGTTCTCTTTGCACACTTAACATATAAAAAAAAAATGAACAACGATTATCCATTTCACGACAATTCTAAGTTTTCCGAAACTCACACACATAACAAGGAATATCTCCGAAATGGTTCAACCTACAAGAAAATTTATTGAGACATAAATTGTGTATTTTAGCAAGATCTACATCTTTTGTATAGTATGATTTGGTCTATCTCTAACGGTTTACCAGTTATGCAAAAGTCGTCCAGAGTAAATACGACTACAGGGGCTATAGCCAGAAAATTCAAGATATACATTTCATTTGTCATCAAAATATCTCAAGCATATAACATTTTAATCAAAATCGTTAGAGCCATTTTCAAGAAAATCAAAATTTTCGAAAATTTTTCAATGTAAAAGGTAGTTTAGGGTGGGGCTATTTTCTTCAAAATCTTCGTGTCGCATCCTTGAAAGACATTAAACTTATATACCAAGTTTGGGTTTTAACCGACTTTTCGTTTTTGAGTTATGCTGTCCACAGACTGAAAGACTGACACAGACACACATGGACCTTTTTCTAAAAATGCTTTTTTTTTTATTCAGGGGGCCTCAAAACATGTATTTCCGGTGAAATCTCGACATCGAATTTTTGGGTGGAATATATACAATACTTCCCCTACTTACCAGTAGAGAAAGTAAAAATACATTTTCGCAAGAATTATTTGTACACTCACTAATAAACGACATAAGTTAAAGTTATGTAAATGTAACACATCAGTTTTGTCTTTTACATTTCTGTGGTGAGAGCTGATGACTATGCGTAAGAATTATTTAACTCCCCTCCTCAAAACGATCCCAGTGCAGTATTACTTTATTTTGGGCTCTGACGAAGTGACCTAATCACGTCCCCAAAATACTCTACATAGGACTGTAGGTATACCAGTCCCTGGGAAAATCCGCAGCAAAATAAACACGCATAGTTATGCCATAACGATTTCCTACACTTGAACACACCCAAGAACAGACCGCACTCATAACAAACAATGATTCACCTGTTTTCTTACTCACTGAAAGAACAGGGCTGTAGTGACAAAGCGTTTAACATGGTTACCACCTCCAAGACTCTATAACTGTGGAAAATTAAAACTTAGCAAATATAAGAACAGTTTTGCATAACATATTATTAATTCTTAAAACATCACAGAAAAAATCTTCAAGTAGTATGTTTCGGCAAGCATAGGTTTTCTTTTCTCTTCTTTTACTTCCTTTTCCCCCTGATTCTCTGTAGATTCGGCATACAGAAAAACAGTTTTAAAACATTGTGTTTTTCCCAAGAAGTTGTTCAGATACATCTCAAAAGATGGTGTTCGTGCCAAGCTATGTTTATTTTTTCCTGAAAAATCCTACGTTTTCTCTAAACTTTAGTTTCGTCACTTGGTCCATTATATTTTTCCGCTCACTTCACAGGTTATTCCCAGCAAAGTCAAGATAATATACATTGTATTTACTATGTAATCATCTTAAACATATGCTATACTAATTTAAATGGTTAGAGCCATTTTTGAGAAAACAAAAATAACATTCTTTCAATGTAAAGAGTAGTTTGGAATTAGAGAAGTGTCCTGAAAATCTTCATGTCGCATCCTTGGAAGATGTTGAACGTAATACCATGATTGCTATATAGTGTGTCCTAAAATTAGACCGACAAACTTTGGGAGCTGGTGGATAACATTATTTTAAACACTTTTTGTTAAGGAAAGTTTTTTGCTACGTGCTTCGTTAAAGCGCTAGACGAGTTAATGTCATAGATTACTGACTCCCACCCAGCTTAAGTATTTACGGCAAAATCAGCAATGTAAATCAGTATTGCATTTATCTTACTAAGGCACATAATCTTAATCCAAGAAACAAACAGAACACATAAACAAAATACAAACATCTCATTGTTTACAGTTAATCACAGCTTTAGTATTCAAAGTAAATGTTGGAACGCACGCCCATTGGGATTAACACAAAGAGTGCATCGGCGTGCCCTATTCTGCCGTACTCTCGCAAAGGCACCAGCCATTACTCTGGTTATAAAGTTTATCGGTCTAATATTGAATAGTAAAGCCGTGTTTAACTGTAAACAATGAGATGTTTGTGTTTTGTTTATTTGTTCCGTATTTGTTTCTTGGATTAAGATTGTGTGCCTTAGTAAGATAAATTCAATACTAATTTGCATTGTTGATTTTGCCGTAAATACTTATACTGGGTGGGAGGCAGTAATCTATGACATTAACTCGTCTAGTGCTTAAACGAAGCACCGTAGCAAAAAAACTGTCCTTAACAAAAAGTGTTTAAAATACTGTTATCCACCAGCTCCCAAAGTTTGTCGGTCTAATTTTGGGACATCTGTGTAATCAGCTTTTAATTTTTGACTTACGCTTTTCAAGTAAACACGTACTTCTAAAAATTCCTTTGGGGGCTCAAGAAGGCCCAAAAATTATATTTCTGGTGATTCTCTATAACAAAAGTTTGAGTGTATTTTACCTATACACTATAGGTAAATTGCTGGAGAAAGTAGTTAGGGAGACGTGATGTGATTCCTTCAGAAAACAGAGGTAATATCCGTAACCGACCCTGCAGCAAATACAATAGCTATGGAATCATCGCAGTGTTTAACGCATTGGCCCAGTCAATGGCTCTGGAGTGGATGAAGGGAGTATTATCATTGTATTCCTGAAAATTTTCTGCTCATTGGGTAAACGTACCGTTGTCAGAAACGATTACTCTGACTTTACAACAGCACCTGACGTATTCACAACAACGTGGCAAAAAGATGCTCTTCGTTGGCTGTCATCGCCTTTCATTAATCAGGTTATAGTGTCCTCTGCTGAAAAAATAAGCCGCACGTCAATATAGCCGAGTGTGCTGATGACGATGCACCAATAAACACGTCCTCAGGGCCTTCAACCCCAAGGAGGGAGACCTCCGCCTCGTTCAAGAGTGGCGCGAGCGTTGACGCACAAGAACCACACCATCCTAATAAGCGCCGCTCCCCCGCAGACTGATCCACATTTAGGTATCAAGGCCAAAGGCCTGAAAGGAGGAATTCAATCCTGAGAGTGTAACTAAATAAAAGTTTAATTCACGAACATATACGACACCTTTTCCCTCAGGCAATAGGGGCCACGATCTGTACTCCATAATAAGGTCCAGGATGCCTGTTCGCCTCAAGTTGAACCTTTCTCAAGCTCTGATCATCCCTTTCATGCTTTACGCCTGCGAGATCAGGGACATGACAGCAGACAGTTGACTGTTATGGCTACAACGGCCTCAGAATAGGGAATTGCGATCCCTCTATTCTGCTGACCGTTTATTCTCTGTAAGACTATTCGCGAAGCCTCACCTCTTTATTATAAGAAAGAGAAATTCAGTGTCGAGCTGCAAAATTCTACCACAGTTTGCCTCAGAGTGGCCTAAGTCTCTTGGGCATCATGATCGCAGAACTACCGCTTCGGGCTACACAAGGGTGAGAGCATATGATGTATCACCGGAGCACCTTTATCAGCAGCGAAAATTGAGTTTCATTGTTTAAATCCATCTAAGAACTGATGACTTCAAACTTATTTCCAACCAAATTAACTTTATCCCATTATTCACCAGAGGTACAGAAGTCCATTGCACCCTAAGCGGTGCAAACTGCAATCTTTTAGCCATCTATTGAGGGACAGCACACAGCAAACTCACTCGGGCTGAACCTCAGACTGTTGTGTTGTATCATATCGTGTTCTCCACTGAGGAAAAACTTCCTGAGAGATGATGCAAGAATTGCTATAATAAATACTCGTATATGCAGCGTTGTAAGCACAAGAGCTTATGTTTTCTAAGACATGTCTAAGCCTTGTTGAAACATTGGAAGCCTAGCTGTAGCCTAGTTCTGATTCTACAAATACCTCCCAGAGAAACATCGTAAGTGGGTCGCTTTGACGCCTGTGAGACCTGGGGCATGGTAATGAATTTCCTGGCTTCTATGGTTAAAGCGGAAGGACTCGGGTCCGTTTATTCGCTTCTCTTAGACGCCTCGGCACTTCCATACTGGAAGATGTGATTAAGCGCCTGGCTCAGAATTTGTACGATAGATTGTAAAATAAGGATGCCATTGTCTGATTCCAGGGGGCTGCCGGTTCAAATGTTACACGGTATGTCGCATGGCATGCAAGCACTCCAATAACCAGCTAATTGTTACACAGCTGACGGGATCGGTCAAAATTCGACACTCAAAACCCTATAACACAGATGGGGAGAAATGACTCAATGAGTCACACTCTCTACATCGCAATTTTAACCCTTTCCACTACCTTACAGCGTTTAGCCAGAAGGCCAAGTCTCCCACTATTGTCTGTCTACCTCAGAGGACCGGCTAGTCCTTCAAATGTTGTCAGGAAGTGAAGAGGGCAAATACTCAACTGTATCCCTGTCACCCCTCTTCCCCATGCTATCCTACAACTCTTGGACACAAAATTACTACAGAACTTTGAGTTTAAAAAGGCAACCACTGAAAAACCTAAAATCTAGTGTTATCTCCTTACCATCCCAACACATCAAAACTTAGAAATCATCCCTAACCAAGACAATATGAAGCGCTAACAAGAAGGGTAGGTATCTACTCTAACTAAGCTCATCATGGACCTACCAGACAGCGCTCGGTCGGTCCTAATTGGAGCACATTACTACAGCACCATCTGTACTTGCCGAAGCATACACACCTATGACATCACGAGCGTGGGTAATTCTCCGAAGCTTAACAATACGCATTGATAAGGAGTGCAAATACGTAGGGCTGCCAAAGGCTGCGGCGAAGGAACGAGCCTGCCCACAAGTCTGTACAGCGCCTTTCTTATTATGAGTAGGGCCCGGATTTCGAAGACCCTGCATCTTTTTTCTGATGATGCTAGGGCGATGCTATTTGGAAAGTATAGTGTATGTGGCTCATAGAATTTTTAGTGAAACTAAACCACTTTGTGTCTTTTTCCTGCATTTTTAGATACCTATTTTTACAAGTCATAAGTCGTTTAAAGCATGTTTAAGAACAACTCTAGGTTTCCTACACTTTTCGCGAGTTTGGTTACATTATTCTTGTAATAGTAAAATCAAGTTTCAGAACCTCAAAATCTAAAAATTGTTGGAAGTCTACTGGAATGTAGACTATTTGTTAAACAGTTGGCTACCTCCAACTAAATGCTTCACGTGTACTGTATGACAGACTAGTATTCTAAAGAAATGAGGGGTGAATCTACCTGCTACTTTTGAGTGTCGCACCGTGCCTACTGTTATACAATGTAGTCTTACACAGCAGAAGCTAGTAGTTGAGGTGATATTTGTATTTCATTATGCCGAAAGTAACAAGTATTTCCCGTCAATTTGAAAATCAAATAGAATCTTTAAAACCAGAAGAGGGAGCATTGGTGGATGAGATGGCGGGGAAAACAGGACAACTAGGAGGAAACCGGCCCCTGTGCCACTTTGTCCACCATTAGTCCTGCATGCGGTTGCCTGGGATCGAACCCGGGTCGCTCAGGTGAGAGGCGAATAGTGCAGGCTGCAAAATGTGTTGAACAAGAACAGTGGATATTGCACGATTGCTGTTGTACTGTCAGGCAAGAAGTTTTCATTCGGTGAAGAAGAGCTGAAAACAGAACATTTGTTGCTTTTAAGTATGCTCCAGTATATTCTGTTGATATTAAAATAAGATTCTTTATGTGCAAGTCCACAATAGTTGACAATAGAACAATCCTTCAATTTGGAAAATTTAAAAACGGCGTTTGTGACATATTGTAATTCGATATTCAGTATAGTATAAGTGAAATGTGCAAGGAGATCAAAAAAAGAAACTACTTTTTAAGTTATCCTTTTTAAGAAACTTTAAGGTCATAAAGTCATCATTTTAAGGATATTTTTTAATATTCTTAAGCCATCAAAATCCGGGATCTAATTATGAAAAGAAAGAAGCCTCGTTTATACCTGATTGCTGCTTGTCAAAACTTCAGGTAGGCCTAAACATACAGCGAGAAACGGAAAGAAACAGAAGCTATAGCTGACGAAATCAAAATGTATGGGAAAAAATTATTGTCACGGTGTCCTCATTAAAAAAATGGCCTCATTTCTAATAATCTGTTCTTTTATCGGTTTTATCGGTTACGCTCGAAATGGAATGTATACTTAAAAAGGAAACTGCACGCATACAGAAGGTCATCATGGGTTAGCGAAATTGGAACAGTCTGTCTGTTATTGAGACTTCTTGCAAAACAGCTGCTCCAAGTTATTTCCGTTGCTTCTGTATGCAGATTTGGTGACGCAACGTCATACAGAATCTGGAGTTCATAATGAACTCAGCTGCTTTTAATACTCTCTGAGAGCCTGTTCGTTGAGAAAGCGGCCGACAATATAATAAGGCTGATGTAAATCAACTGCATCTGGATAAACAGGTGCTTCAACCTGGAGCTGACCCAAGGTCATTCTGGTTCTCGTTTTACTAAATACTGGTTGGTTTACCCGAGTTCTTTGCATTATCGTACAGTCTTGTAAGTTATAGCGGATAAAAAATACCCCAGATATTCACGTAGAAGGAAGTGAAACATCGGACCGTCCTCCCACCGAGTGTTCCAGTTCTGGAAACGCTGCATGGTCTCTTGGTATCCGGTGAAACAATCATCACATTTAGATCACAATTTAGATAACTACAGCAAGTGAAATTTTAAACCTTTATGCTCTCCTTATGTTCCCCGTAATATTCACAAAATACAGAAATCTTCAACATATACATTTAACAAAATAGCAGTGAAGCTGATGAACATGAAGAAATCCCTCTCTCCCAGATCACCAACCGCTTTAGAAAAGACACAGTCTGCGATCATCGAGAAAAATACTATTCTCAATTGATAGTCATAAGATATCGGTCGATTTCTAATGTTAGGTAACACAAATTTCTCTCTTTATACAATATTTTAGCACACACTGCAAACGAACTTGATTCAACATATACACGAAATGAAGCAAAACGTTCTTACTTGCAGGTTATAAAGATTTTTGACATTGGTAAGGTAGGCACAGCGCAACATTATCACTACTACTTCTTCAGCTGTGACATCTATATATAATATTACATTGTTTGGAGTGAAATATTCGTGGCATTTGTCTTAGTTTACATACGTTTTCTGTGGAGTAACAACTATTTTCTACTCCATGGCATTGTTAAAGAAAAGTTCTCAAGCATGTTCCTTTATAACACCTCTGTGTTCGCATTCTGATCCTATCCCTTTTAGTCTTTTACAAATTGGTGAGTTGTAATTACAAGGTGGTTTATGGCCCATGTCCGTCAGGAACAGTATCTTTTCAATGGATAAAGAATTATTGTCAAAATTGGTTCAATGGCTTTTCTATATAGATACATATCACACAGGTACATTCAAATGTTCTCTCTTTATACTTGATATTAAAGTAAATGTTTAAGTTGTTCCATTTATACCCCGTCTTTATCTCCTTTGGAGCTTATTGCTGATCGGCAATGGTTTTAACTCGATTTACAGTAGGTTTTTTGGGGAGTTTGTGAGATTTTTGTACATTAAATTCCAACATACACATACACGCACACGAACCCCCGCACGTGCACGCACACACCCACACACACACACACGCATTCACACTCTCATTCATATTTCCAGATTATGGGATGGATAGGGAATCATCTTGGCTACAGAGAAATTCCTACCCCCAGCTGGGATTCGAATCCGGGACCCCTTGCACAGCAGTTAGAGTCTGTTTACTCAAAGCGTGTGCAGTTGCTGCTGAAGGGAAATGTGCGCTACCCACAACTAATGACCATCATAAATCCACCACCACGTTTCAGAAAAGGCAAACCTCTATCCCTGTCCTTGAACACCAATAGCAACCCTGATTTTAAGGGAGTGACAGTTACATGTTGACTTCACGTGAAGTCTCAGTTGCCAAAATTCTGAATTCCAATTCTTTTCTGTTTCATTAGCCAACAAGGTTCATGTTAATATATTGTAACTCTCCCTGAAAGGACTCAAAAGGACGGGACGGGGTTGTTAAAGGATTATTAAGGTTCCTCAAAGAGGCCTAAAAAGGAGATTTAGTGCTAGGATTGTTCAACAGTAGATATATCTATATTCACGATATACCTATATTTCATTTGTATAAAATATCTTAAACATACATTTTAATCTAAATTGTTGGAGCCTTTTTGAGAAAACAAAAAAAATTCGAAAATGTTCCATTTAAAGGGCAATTTGGGGAGAGGGGTTTCCTCAAAATTTTCGTGTCACATCCTTAGAAGATGCTGAACTTTAAGTCCAAGTTTGGTATTTAACCGACACTTCGGTGATGAGGTATGCTGTTCACACGTACGCACCAGAAACCTTTATCTAACATTTCTTTTTCTTTAAACTCTCTTGTGGTAACCTCTCCATATCGAATTTTTTGGGTGGAACACAACACTTCCTCTACTCCAAGTACGCACCAGATGAAGTAAAAATCTGATGTGTTACATTCACATGACTTATTCTTGTACAAATTATTTTTACAAACTCTTATTCCTCTATCCTCATGTTAATCAAGATAAACATTTGTAGAAATTATTTTATTGTTAATTTTCTTGTAGGTGCAAAAGTGAATATGGGAATACAGTAGGCCTTGGGCGAAAGTCAATTTTTTAAAGCTGTTCTCTTTGCATGACCAAGAGATAAAACAATTGAAAAACGACCTTCCATTTGAGAAAGGTTTAAGTACTGCAAAATTCACACAAATAACAAGGAATATCTCCGAAATGGTTCTACATTTTTGTATAGTAAGATGTGGTCTATCTCTTACGGTTTACCAGGTATGGTAAAGCCATCCAGAGTAAACATGACTACATTGGCTATAGCCAGAAAATTCAAAATAATATTTCATTTGCCATAAAAATATCTTAGACATATGGCATTTTAATCAAAATCGTTAAGAGCCATTTTTGAGAAATTCAAGATTTCCGAAAAAATCTCCATGTAAAGGTTAGTTTAAGGTGGAGGAATTTTGTTTAAAGCCTTAGTGTCGTATCCTTGAAAGATATTAAACTTAAATACCTACTTTGGCTTTTAACCGACATTTTGTTTTTGAGTTATGCCGTTCACACACGCGCGCGCTCGCAGGCACACACGGACACACACTCGGACCCTTTTCTAAAAAAATACTTCTTTGGATTAAGGGAACTCAAAACTTATATTTCCTGTGAAATCTTGACATAGAAATTTTGGGTTGAATACAATACTTCCCCTACTTACTATACTTGGCACAGAAAGTAAAAATGAGACACATTATTTCCCCTGCCAATTATAAGAGTTGGCAATGGTCTTGCAAGGAAATCCAAGGGAGATGCAACTCATATACTCGTTTAATGTAAAAAGTAGTTATTGTACCTACTTACGCCAATTATAAAAATTGCCTACAAACCAGTACTACAGCTAATTTAGGGGAGGGAGTTAAACCCGTCCCCTCAGTAACCCATATGCAAAAAGAGGATAAAACACATCAGACAATGACAGAACGCTTCACCCAAATTCTATTGGAATGACTCACCGCATTAAACTTTGTCACCTTCTATTTTTACGTAACCTTTCCCTGGAAGAATGGAAGCTTAACAACTGTTGCCCAAATGCCAATTTCAGCCACTGAAGGAATCCCCAATTATTTCCTTGCATCAATATTTATCACGCTTAACCTCGGAAATAATCCTAACAATCCACACACTCATATGAGGCCGTCCACAGGAATAATTGTAACTTTTGCAACAATGTCAACCAAACTAATTTTGCTGAAGGAGGTCATACTCAAAAAGCAGACTACTACTATAGATTGCAAACAAAGTATTTAAAATATTTTGTGCTTTGATGACGCTGTCAATTGCCAGGATCACCAGCACCGCCAGTGCGCCGGAGTTTCGTCCCGCAGGAGCTCCTGCACATGCCTGTTAATCTACTGACATGGGGCTGTTGTTTTTAATCACACTTGAAAACCATCGGTTTGGGCCGGATTTTAACCCGCAACCTGGAATCAGTAGGCCAGCGTCTAATCAACTGACCGACTATAAATTGCAGTGTTCAGCAGTCCACTCCAATGTAAGTAAAGAAACATTTGAGTGCCATATGAACCTGTTACGCTCCATTCGCAGTGAAAAATAGGCACAGACGCAACATAAACGCAGGACTTTGCACCAATGTTATATAATGGGAGCATTCATACAGTCACGTAACGCGCTACGTACATACCGCAAGACATGCAAACTTTGTGTGCATTGCGTGCAAAGAGGAAGAACTCTGCATTTATTTCTCCACGCCTTGCCAGTTTCTGAACAACACACGTTTTGATACGACATTTGACGTCATCTATTGCAAAATCATTGTTTTCCATTTGTCCGTGCTACGCTTTTTAAATGACGACGTGTGACGCTGCTGTTTTGTTTGATTCAACACGTTTTATGTCCTGTTTATTTAAAAAGAATGAATGCATTTTCATATTGGATAGGCATTATTGGTTGTATTATATAAACTGAATTGAAGCTTACGCTATCCTCGGTAGATTTCCACATACAACTTACGGATCAAGAAACCAGTGTCAAATTCGCAAAAGCTGCTTTATGAATGGTCTTCTCTCACGCGCATTCACATTTATTGTGAATGAGGCCTTGTGTCATCAACATGCTGCATATAAACATTCGCCAACTTCCCATGGGCCACCCTATAGATACAAACACACATTTAACTTCCAGGACCAATTAATGAAGGCTTGTGTAAATGAATGCTGATGAATTAATGACCCGAGCTCTGACCTCCAATGCCGACCTCTTTAACAGAGGATGGCTGATCAACTCTGGAGTGCGGATTCTCCAAAATCAGATTGTTCGAAAGGAGGCACGACAATACCTTTTTCCTGTAACAGACCGCGCGTGTCTCTATTACTTAACAACAATGGTACAGATCATGACCTCTGGAGATTGAGACAAGTGGATGATGACAGACTACCAACTGTGATTCACTCTCTCGCTCTCGCTCCACGTTTCCTGGAGAACCAGCTGACAGGAACACACATCTTGTTGAAGGGCTGTGTAGGACGATTAACTCATAGAGTACACTTTCTGAAATCCGAATAAAGACTTTCAATAGTACATTTATCACAAACGTTCACGTATATAGCACTGCTCCAAGTAGTATAGTTGGTCACCGCTGCCCTCAATGAAAACCACTCCGCTCATTGACTACCACACGTTTCAGGAAATACGATTTTGAGCACAGGAAGGTAACAAAGTCTAACACTGACAATCCATCGCTGGCATTACTGTGTAAATTGCGGATATACCTACATCTATTTTTCTCAATCTTTCTCCCATTCTCTTTCACTTGTACTCTATTTCCGCATCTAACTCTTCCTCTGCACGCGCGCGAACAGTTTGTCTAAAAAGAAGTTTGTGTGTTACATTCACTTGAATTTCTCTGCTCACTCTGCTCCGGACTAAACACCTATTCTTCTTTCTACTTCTTGTTAATTGCGATAAACTTTCATTACACATTAAAACCTTTCATTGCAGGAAGGTCTAAGAAAGGATACAATAGGCTAAAATGATTATTTTTTTAAAAACCGCATCGTTTTGATATTCCATGCTCTTTACATGAACTCAAGAAAAAACCGAATAGCGTCTTACCACGCGAACTAAAAACAACGAATATCTCGGAAATGGTTAAGTGCATTAGAAACGGGAGGGTAGGTAGGAAGTAGACACAATTTTCGCCTTAAAGAGATCTATCTGAATGTTTTGTTTCTTTATCGCTGTTACGGCGATTACCCAATATATTATGCAATTATAAGCCACAAGGAAGAAGCATCGGCCGCTCAAGAAGACGATGGCATGATCAGTTTAATTAACGTGAGGAGCGAAACAGGCCATATGGCCTAAACCGTACTATTCATGATAATCTCTCTTACGGTTTACCAACTATAAAAAATTGTTCACAATAAATAGAACTTCACATAGTTACAGAAAATTCAAGCTATACATTTTGTTTGTCATTTAAATATCTTAAAGGTATAGCAAATAATAAAAATCGAGGGAAAAAAAACATTTCAGAGGGAAAAAAATTTTTTTTTCATGCAAAGGGTACTTTGAGATGAGGATTTTCTTAAAAATCTTCGTGTCTTGTCCTTGAAACACTGAACATTAATAGTTGGCTATTTAACCAACAATTCGTTTTTGGGTTATGCTGTTCATAGCAGACAAAGGTGCACACGGATACTTTAAAAACTTTTTTTTTTTTTTTCAATTTAGGGAGCCTCAAAATATGCATTTCTAGTGAAATGGGCGGAATGCAATAGTTAACGTAAGTAGTAGCGAAGAGAAGGTAAAAATATATCGCGAATAACGTGATGTGGGTATGACTTTTTATAGAATGTTACAATACGATATAATGTAACATCTGATGTGCCTTGTTTGACACGGAGGGGAATTCCGGCACGTCAGCCGATGGCATATTGTGCTTCAGACCCCGGGGGGAAGGATGATATGAGACTGTACAGGTGACCAGAAGGCATCACTGGCAGTCAATCAGTCCCCCTGGCGGGCGGCTAGCCGATCGCAGCGCCTTCCCTCAGCCGAACACCGTACTTCCATAGCTCAAGCTTCACCGCAGCGAATCCTACCGGCGACCTTGCTGACAGATGGATAGAGTGAGTGAGTGAGTGAGTGAGTGAGTGAGTGAGTGAGTGAGTAGGGTTTAAGGCCCTGTCGACAGCTAGGTCATTAGGGCCGGATAGAGAAAGAATGAACTGAATAAAATGAAAGGGAGTGAGTCGGGGGATGCAAAGTAAAGTAAATCTTCAGTGTCTAAGGAAAAAACACAGAAAAAACCCAAGGTCTGGAATCAAACCTGCGACCTCCCGAATGCGTCACAGACGTTACTGCCTTAACCATCCCGCTCGGAGAATGTCATGCGAGTGCTCACATAAGAATACTTTATGGAGTCACATTCGCAATGAAGAATTGAAGATATATTCATCTCTTCCGATGTGTTCAAGCGAAATTTTTAGTTTTTTAGAAATTTAAATAAAATACAAAAAGCTTCCACAATGAATGCAGCATGTTTCTGATTGTGTGTGGCCAATCGAACAACAAGTAGACTTATTTCTGCTGTTGTTGTAGTGTTTAACGCCCGCTTTTACTACTACGGCACCGCAGGCGGTGACACTGATGATACATGGAATGAAGATGGAGCACCGGTGGAATGAGATGGCGGGGGAAACCGGAGCACCCGGAGAAAGCCCACCCTGACGCCGCTTCGTCCACCACGAATACCACATGCGGGTCCCTGGGATCGAACCCGGGCCGCCTAGGTGGACTTATTTCTGCCTTACCGAGCCTCATGGAGATGAAGTTGAGACATATTATGTACAAGTTGCTAGACTTCCTATGTCTAATTGACAAGATAAACAAGTGAGGTCGTTACGCTAGCAATCCCTGTTATTACGCTAATGCTGCAGGAAGTTTTGGGGTTACGTAAGTTAATGATCTCTCATCAAGTTCATTCACACCCATATGGTTAAAGTGTTCAACTGTCTGCCGATAATGCCACCAGTCGAGCAGGGTGATTTATGGTCTCTTGGCAGCTTCACACATGGCCGGCATAATCATTAGCTGGCCTGCAAAAACACTAGACCACAAGACCACTTTGAGTGGCCGATATGCGCCGAAAAAGGACAGGTGGATGGATACCTCTTTCAAAAAACAATACATGCTAATGAATTATTCAGTCACGTTTTCTGTTCCAGGATGATCCCGAAGCACATGTTTATGGGAAAGAAGACTTTAGTTAGTAGTACAAGCACATGAAAACACTCGGAGGTTTTCCATTACAAATCTATTCATATTAACCTTTATGACGAACCAAACACTGATTTTTAACCTTACAAAAATCAGTAAGTTGTAGCACATACTTCTCTGCTGCTTAATTATTATAAGTAAGTATTAACTAAAAAGGAAATAAAGACTCACATAAGATTTAACTGGTTACCAAATCAACTATTATTATGACATTTCACGACTGCAATAATAAATACCTACGCTTTAATATAGTTTATGCACACACGCGCAATAAAAATAGATGAAATACGCAGGTATGTTCGGTTACCAGCATGAATGCAGGGGATTCAACTTTCACCATTACAGTATGAAGGGAAAAGCATAAAAAGCAGTATCTTCGACAAAAATCACTGTTATTCAAATATTTACGCAGATGGGCAATGCAGCGAAAGTGACGCGACCTTACGGAATTCCGAACTTCGGAATGCAGTTTTCAAATATGACATATATTTGCGTTTTCTCAGAATAGTTTTGTTTTAAAATAAAAGTCGATTTTCTAACAAATTATACAGACTCACGACGAGTACACTTTGTTAGTGTTGTTATTGTTATTATTATTATTATTATTATTATTATTATTATTATTATTATTATTATTATTATTATTAGTATTATTATTATTATTATTATTATTATTATTATTATTATTATTATTATTATTATATTTATTATTATTGTTGTTGTTGTTATTGTTTAACCACGTTCTTACTAAGTATGGTGGACACTTATCGATGCACGAAATTAGATGAAAAAAGCCAAAGCCAAAGAAAAAAGCTCAATCAGTGACGACGGTCCATCCTTGTTAAGTATTACCATAAGGCATAGGCATTTCTAATAAAATAAAAGACAGGACGAAAGAAAATTAAATTGAGCTGTAACTAGACTTCAGGCAGGGACCTCGCATGTAACAAACCGCCCCCATGTCTCGTACAATCTGTTCGCGTTCCGGGGTTCTGTTGTTTACATCCTTTGTATTGAGACATGGTTGTGTAGATAACTTGAAACAAACTGCTTAAGAACTAATTTCTATGCCTGTGAATCTAACATCGTCATAATGTAACCTAATGACTGGTGAACACGGGAATTTTAGGTATGTTTTAAAGGAGTATAGTACATATATTTATTCGTAAAAAACTAAAAACTGCCTCCTGAATCAGCTGCCTGCCAGACTTGCAGAGGTCTTATCGGACGACCAAACAGCGGTTGATAGAGTTTTTAAGTTTTTAGCGGAGTGCAATATCAATTTGAAGATTTAAAATTTTAGTTATCTCTTTATGCTTTTTGACATATTTATCACCTTGTTTCATATCTGGCCACTGTTTTTTACCTTTTGTGTACATTTTTCTTGTTGCTAGTATGTTTACTTTTGAGTAAAATTTATATCTGGCTATTGCCATGAATCTTTTAAGGGCGCTGATGACCTAGAAGTTGAGTGTCCTTAAACCCACAAACACACACACCTGCCTTCTGAATTTACAGGTTACTAACATGAGAAATAAACAACAGTACCCATCAGCCCAATAGGTACAACACTTAAGATTAAACATAAAAGTAAAAATCCTGACGTGTTGCATTCGCATAACTTTCTCTACAACACACTAATTCTTAAAAGCTTATTCTTTTTATTCTCTCCGTATTGACCCAGTTAAACCTTTGGTTTCGTTTCACATTTGGTTGTAGGTACAACGCAGAGGGTGGGGGGGACGGAGATTAAAGGAAACAATAGATGTTTAAAAGAGCGAAATGCTATAAGCTGTCCTTGAAATTTCGTACTCTTTCCATGAAACAACTGAAAAGCGACACCATTTAAAAAAAGACCAAGTGTTGAAAAATTCTCATAAATAATAACGAATAGCTCAGAAATGGCCGATGCCAAAAACTGTATTTGAAATATATTGTGTGTTTTAAAGAGATCTACATTTTTTCGTGTAGTAAGATTTTGTCAATCTCTTATGGTTTTCCAAATAAATAAAACTCCTTAAAATGATCAGGCTATTCCCAGATATCATTTTTATTCGTCATGTTAATATCTTAAACCTATTATTTTTAATCAAAATCGTTAGAGCCATTTTGACAAAATCCAAACTTTTTCCATGTATTAAAGAGCAGCTCAGGGTGGAGGAGGGATTTTCTTGAAAATCTTCGTGTTGCATCTTTGGAAGGTACTACTGAACTTAAATAACACGTTTGGTATTTATAAAACTTTCTGATTTTGAGTTAAAGTATAGAATTTTGTGTGCAATGCAACACTTAGAAAACAAAAATCTTTTTGCAAAACAGCTTCTCACAAATCAGTTTTTCTTTTGATCTTTTTCCTTCCAGGTTTTTAAAGCGATATCACTTGGTAATATTTGTAAGCCTTTACCTAGAATATGAGTCGCAAAGCTGAGTATTCTAACATGGACAGCATGCGTCTCTTTATTCCCCCATCCTATTGAACAATTCAATAAAGAACAGCGGCTAAAATTCCGTACCACACCCTCTCTTCCTGTCTGATGATTATTGATTTCTGTTCCACTTCTGAAGCATCTTGTAATCCTTACATCTTGTAGCTTAGACCTTGTTTCTCAGCACCACTAACTCAATTATACCAATCTACATAACCAACTTGCCCCTGTGCAACAGGTGAGACTGCTTCAGAGGTCATCTCCTACAGAAAAACGCTCTTGTGTGTGGGAATATGTACACAGATGTAGTAAAACAGCTTTCGAATGCCTTTAGCATTTTGTGGTTATTAATACTATAACTCAGGCATTTACTTTAGCGGCAAAACACTTGAAAGAGCGCTATTCAGCTGTTTCCTGTAGTTCTGATCTGCAGCTAGCTGTAGCAATGTTTCAGGAAGCTTTTTTACTATCTAATATGCCGTTTATTTCAAAGACTATTCTTTATGTACCTAACATCAATGAGATAAACGTTTGCACACATATTCTCATTACACCTTTCGTTGTAGGCACAAAGCGATAGTCCAAATATTTAAAAGCAGGTCCTTATATGCTGACCTGTAGAGCAACTGAATTGTTCCAGCACTTCTAAATATGACAAAAGTAATATAACGAATAACGATATATATAATATAATAATAATAATAATAATAATAATAATAATAATAATAATAATAATAATAATAATAATATATATATATATATATATAATATATAATAACGAACATTCCAGGGCTTGCTGATGGTACATCGCTAATCTGTAAAAAATGCTCCTTTTTTTTTAAAAAAAAAAAGATCTACATTTTCTGTGCATTAAGATCTTATAACTTTCAGTAATACAAAATCACACAATATTCTTTCCAAACGAGAGGAATTTACAGCCTATTCACAAAAGATTCGAGATATGTATTTTATTTGCCACATAAATATCTTAATGTAAGGCATTTTAAACAAAATCATTAGAACCACTATTTATTTATACCAACAAGCTTACTGCTGGCGTATTTAAACACACAATGGGAGGGGGTGTCCTATCCTTCAAAACTGTGAAGGAATTTGGTATTAATCAGATCTTTCTTCTTTTGGGATATATTCCTCTCTCTCTCTCTCTCTCTCTCTCTCTCTCTCTCTCTCTCTCTCTCTCTCTCTCTCTCTCACACACACACACACACACTTTTTCCAAAAATGTTTTAATTGTATTCGGGGGCCTCAAAACATTTATTTCCAGTGAAATATCGACATCGAATTTTTAAATGGAACTCAATACTTTCTCTACCATCTAGGTACTTGGTAGAGAAAGCAACAAAAACACAGTGAAAAAGGTTACAAAGTGGCGCAAATAAGTGGAAGCTTGCCGTTTACCCCCGACCCTCTACAAAATTAAAACGCAATTACATAATGCGAAGAGGTAAAATGTTCATTAAGTCTAGGAAAATTCAGATGTGGGAATATTGCTCAGATCACTCCAAGGATACAGTAATGACGCCAAATAACAGAGAAAGGAGCGTTTCCTACATTGGACAAAACATTTCTCAGCAACTGTACACCTTTGTAGTATTTTTATTTTCTCTACTATGCACTCGAAGTAATTAGAAGAATTAGTATTATAGGTATTCCAACCAAAAATTGATATCAAGATATCACCGAAAATACACGTTTAAGGGCCACTGGACCCCCCCCCCCCCTCCGAATCATTTTTTGAAAAAGGTTCATGTTTGAAATTTGGTTCAAGAATCTTCCAGGGATGCGTCACGAAAACTACGCTTTACATGGACATTTTTCAAAATGTGTTATTTTCTCAAAAATGGCTGCAACGATTTTTATTAACATACCATAGGCTCAAGTTATTTTTATGAGAAATAAACTGCATATCTTGCATCTAAGCCTGAGAAGTCTATTTTTCTTAATTATTTTTGTGCAACTCATAAACCGTAGGGGATGGACAAAATCTTACTACTCAAAGAAAAAGATAACATTTTTTGCGGCTGAACAATTTCCGAGATATTCTTCGTTATTCGTTTGCAGTTTCAATCACTTTATACCTACTTGTCTAAGCCACAAATTGCTGTTCTTTTTTCTCTTTCGAGTTCATGCAAAGAGAACAAAACGTCGAAGTCATCACATAGCGACCGACTTCGAAGAAATCTGGCTATCGCTTTGGCCTATTGTCTTTTTCCTATATGTACAACGGGGACAGCAGGTAGATGTAGGATAAGTAGGTGTAAATGTAATGTAAGTTTATCTTAATAACCAGAAGTGGGTAAAATACTAAGGCTTTGAATGAATAGTTTGTAGAAGAGTGAATAGAGAAGGTCCTGCGAATGCAACACAAGATTTTTTGTTACATCTTCATTTCATTTATTCAACTACAGCTCCAACTTATTGTTAAGGAATTTTAGCAAATGCGTCGAGTACGAAAGTAGACCTTGACTTCATTAGGTGCACAAAAGGGCAGAGGTGTGTCAACACTGTACGAAAGTAAGGTTTTTCTCCCACGATGCTGGAAATTGTGGCAGGGAGATGACCCCCAGCTGGTGCACCCCTCTTCTTCCTTCATCTCCTCTTTAATTTGCTCACCGTCTCCCTTTCACAAGCTCCCCTAACAAGCCTGCTTTGCTGAGCACCGTTTCCCCAAGGGAACCGGATTGCAGGGGGGAATTCTATCACTGTATTCTTCTACAATATCTCAGTAATGTACAAGCTAGGCTTTCTCCTTCGCTTTCTTTCCTCAAGGATGTTTTCTGGCATTCCGTCATGAGTTTTCTCCAAGCAAAAATACGTTCGACACATTCTGTTGTGAATTCCCCAACTAGGGGCGCATATACCTACTCAGCCTGCATAACACTAAACATTTTAAAGACTTTCTAATGAAACACGGCCATAAGAAACTTATGTATAAGTTGTGCTTTTCAAGTACTTATTTGTTTTAGTATGACAAAAGTTCTTCCTGGTGAAGCACTGGAAAATGGCAAAGCACTTAACATATTGAGAACATTGACCAACCGTCTTTGAAGCTTTCCATGTTTTGCTCTTAACAACATTTCTCTCTGAAAATAAAGATTCCCTTGTGGAGAAACACTTTCCTCTAGGTCTGTTTTTAGCTAAAATGTTTGCGAGCGTCTTTCCTTATCAAATGATTCTCACTGCTGCTGTACCAGGAAAGATGGCGTTCCCTCACCCTTTTGCCACAATCAGTTTTTTTCCATAACTTATTTTCTGTCATAATGGTACGTTACACAACTCCGAGTATCACGTATTTGTCCTTTTGCAAGACGGTTGTCTACTGGCTGCGTAAGTTCACTCATAACATTTTCATTTTCTGGTGGGCGACTATGAAGATTTGGCTGCATCTGAATTAATTCCTAATTCTAGAATAGGTTTCCAATTTGATTCTCAAACAACTGCACATATCAAGTTTTCCTTTCCAAATAGCAAAACATACCAACTTGTAGATTTACTGTTTTAATCAGCATCAAATCTTAAATGAAACAATTTATCAACGCGTTGGGTGGTTCAAGGTACCTTATCTAAATGGCAAACGACACAGAAAGAATAAAGCTGGCACAGAAATTAATTGTGTATTTTAAATGTCTCTATTTATCTACAGCAAGCACTCCATCCAAACAATTGGCACCAAGTTTTCACCGGAAATATATGTTTTGAGACTTCCTGGATCCAAAAACAGAAGCATTTGGACAAAAAAGTACGCTCATGGATGTGTCTCGATGCCTGTTTGAACAAACTCCAAAACAAAAGCTGTATAAATACCAAACATGGAATTTAAATCCGTCTTCCAAGGGTACGACATGAAAATTTTCAAGAAAATGCGGCTACCTCAAACTACTCTTTACAAGGTAAAATTTGTTGTTCTGTTTTATTTTCTTAAAAATGCCTCTACTGGGTTTTATTAAAACACCGTACGTTCAAGGCATTTACAAGGTAAGTAAAATATGAACCGATCTCGAATTTTCAGGGAATAGTCTGTGAGTGAAATCCCCTTCATTCTGAATTACTTTTGTAAGAGTACTTTGTGGAAGTGAGTAGAAAGAGTAATGTAAATGTAACATAATTTTTCTAAAAGTGCTTTGGGAGGAATGGTTCATGGTCCTCAAAACATGTCTTCCAATGATAGACCGACACTGAATTTTTGGGTGGAATGCAATATTTGCTCTTCCTAACAGAAGTAAATGGCACAAGGAACAATGATGGATTTCCGCTGTGAAGCTCACATGTATTGTAATTTTGTCATTTCAACACCTGTGTCTGAGGTTGTGGGAAAGTAGGCTTGCAAACAGAAGAGAGAGAAAGAGCGCGGTGGTCGCATGAGAACAAGAATGGTTAGGTCGGTGTGCTGCAGATGATGCTTTTATCCCAACACTACGTGCCCATTTGTACACCGTTGTGGCGGTGTTGTCAGGTTTAAATATCTTTCTTATTACTTCATAGTAATAAAGCAAACAGTGACATAGCACTTCAGAGTGCAAGCACGTGCGATACACAATCCTGGTCTGGGTCCACAAGAAGCCTTTAACGACCATAACCAAGCAATGATCACTAAGTTTCATGTGGAATTGAAATGGATGAGTCCATCCCATACTCAAGTCTCCATGTTAAATTCAATAGGTACGAAATATATTTAGATACTCAAGGCTCCAGAATAAGTAATTCAAACTTGTATGTTGATCTACGTGGTTTACGTTACCGAACGTTAAAAGATATGTTGGTTCGTTGTTCTGCGTATTTTAATCAGGCCTTGAGATTAGTGAATGCTTTTGAGAAGAAAACATTGCGATGTTATAGAAACAGCAAAAGTGGCTCTGTTCTATTCCACCAATTTCGCTAAGAAAAAAATGACAAGCGTGCAGCGTGTTACAAGTACAGTAGAAGATAGCATCTTTGGCGGATTCAAATCGATTTGAATACAATAGTTGTTCCATGCAACTAAACTTTCGATCCGACCCTACTTTCTAACAGGATCTGATCTCAGACGCAATACGACTGGGCCCGCGTTTCCATACAGTAGTTAATCCGGAATGAGGACTTAAATAGACTTCAATTCCCCGTAGAAACGTAGTGAAAGTATTCTAAGCTTTGATTAAGGAGCCGAATACTGTGTTTTGAAAATTCTCTGCTTTTTTATTGCATCATATTTCATGCATCATATAATTCTGTAGAACTGTTTTGAACATAAAATCTGATCACGCGAATTTCCCTACCCAATCTATTCTTACAAAAGCTTATTCATCTATCCATGTAACGTTAATTGAGATAAACATTTGTAGAAATGGTTTTATGGCTTTATTACATATTGTACAAAGAGACTAGGGAAATACAGTAGGCTTCAGGGATACTCAAATATTTTAGGTGCTGGAAATTACATTCTTTGTCATGACCAGCACACAAACACACACACACACACACACACACACACACACACACACACACACACACACACACACACACAGAGAGAGAGAGAGAGAGAGAGAGAGAGAATAATATTTCTATTTAAATTCAAACCCGTAACATGATATACTTCAGAAATGATTAGCACTACAAAAAATATATTTGACATAGAGTGTGTGCTTCAGCTAGATCTAATTCGGCTATCTCTTGCGGTTTACCAACTGTGCAAAAGTCATCCAGTATGAACAGGACTTCTACGGACATTCCCAGAAAAATCAAAATATACATTTCCTTTGTCATAAAAATACCTATTTATACTATTCTAATCAAAATTGTCAGACTCAATTTTGAGAAAAACATTTTCGAAAAATTTTCCATGTAAGACGATGAACCTAAATCGGTATTTAATCGACAATTGTTTTTCGTTTAAGCTGTTTAGAGACCCACACACACACATGCGCACACGTCAACATATATACATGCATTCACACAAGGACCTTTTCCAGTATTTTTCAATTTGGTAGACTTTGGCACAATTTTTAAAGCAATGAACAGATTTTATAACGTCTAAAAGTACAATTTCTAAGCAACATACTGTTAACGCATATGTAAAGTTTCAAAGAGAGATGAATCAAAATGCGACACAAGACTTAGAGTTGTAAAAAATATTTTGAGAACAAGTCAATTTTATGCAGAGTGCTAGCAGGCAGCTCATGGGTGATTTAAATGGCTCTGTGAGACCTATAAAAATGACCGCACGTGAAAAATAATTATATGGCCATGCGAGAGAAGGTTTGAGGCAAGATTTTAAAAAGAAAAAATATAACATTTCAAGTTTTGGACCACTATACTTGAAAACTCAATTGTGTATCTTCCCCCTTAAGTAGGTAAGCTTTGATACACCACAAAAAATGTGGTCAATTTTTAATATTCATCAGCTTTCTGTGTAATGTAGCATAATGAATTTTGGCAGGTAACCACATTTCAAGTGAATGTTTGTTAATCTTGAGGACAGCCTAGGAGCTTGTGGGGAAATGTAATTTAATACATGGTCTCAATAAAGTTGTTTCATTAATGCTGAAAGAACGCAGGTAAGTAAAACCGATGAGCAAAAAAGAAGCCTTATTGTAAAACAAAGGGTTCGGGGAATATGGGGAACTTTCTTCTCTGCCACAGATTCTCTCTCTCTCTCTGCAAAACACGTAAGTGTAACACTCGTCTTTTTCTACCCGTAAGAAATTAATATACAGGAGCAGAAAAATAATGCGCAGAAAATTATAGAGCAGGGTTCACGGAAGCTTACATGCGTCAACACTTAATGTTAGTGTCTTCGATTGTGAAACGTAATTTACTCTTTTCCTTGTTCCATTTATCGTCTTTAACTGCAATGGTCATACCAACGGCCTTTTACTTTTGTAACATACTGCCCTTAGGCAATGGTATTAACTCATATATCTATAGTTGCTTTTCTTTAGTTGTATACGTTAGATCACATACACACACATTCATGCTTCCAGATTCTGGTGGGCGATGATTCTTGGCGTAAAAATGTTTGGCATAACTTCTTGCGGAAGGGAAGTAAGGCTGTAAGTAGATTTACAGCACGTAAAAGAACCTCAAGCTTGATAAAGAGGCCTCTGAGCATGAGACACTGAGAACCATAGCAGTTAAAGAACATCCATAAATAAAAGCTCAAATTTAGGATAGGGAATAATCTTGACTAAAGAAACGTTACACCCCCAAAACGAGGAATCGAACCAAGGACCCCTCGCACATAGTGCAACGTTTTTGTGGTGTGACAGTTGTGAATAAAACACTCTGTTCCATATCTTGTGCTACTTTAGTGGTTAACATGCGGCTCGTCAAAGCCTAGTGAGAAGACGACGTCACGTTTTCTCCAACTAAGCTTTTGCGCTCCACGCGTGGCTATCAACTTCTAAAAAGACCAATGCCACGAGAAAAGTAATAGAGTGAGAGAGAAAACAGGGGGATGTTGCAACGCCGTGTTTCACTCCACGTGGAGTTAACAGCTGTCTGTCATTTATGATTTCTTTGATTTCACAGTGACACGCTCATTGGTGCAATGTGAAACTCGGCGACTTTCGAGAAGAAACATTCCATGCGGTGTGTTACCTGAGAGGCTTCCGATGATCAAAGGCAAAGCGCATGTTAACCATTAGAGGAGCACAATAATACGTCACTGTCTAGTAGTAATAGTAGTAGTAGTGGTGGTGGTGGTGATGGCGGTGGCGGTGGCGGTGGTAGTAGTAGTAGTAGCAGTAGTAGCAGCAGTAGTAATAGTAGTAGTAACAGTAGTAGCAGTAATAATATTAATTATAGCAAAATTAATCCTATTAGCTCACACACCTCTTCCAGGTTGCCTGTAACCCCTAAAACCTGCTAGCGTCCTATCGTTGCCACTTTGGGAAGCATGGGATACAAGAGGGGTTATGGTAAATGGCCACGTTTAACTTCGGGAAATAAAACATACAGACAAAAACACTTACGCCATGTTTCAATATCTAGGTAGGGAGGTTTTCATGGAGCAAACACTGTAACGTATGTTACTACGCAAATGGACGGCGAACATCAAGGCAGCCGTATTACGTCACAGAGAAGACACAGGAAGATTAATGATGTTAGTGCACGCACATGGCGATGCATCCCGAATGTAATACACATTCAACGGCTGTGGTATCTAATTCATTACAGGAATACCGAGTGGGTCATCATTGCGTTAAGTGCACGAAGGTTAACTAAGAGCCTATTACATACACCCCTGCATTACAGGTTCGCACTTAAGTAACATTTTCCTTTAATAATTGTATTCACATTACTTATTGTTGTACTAAACCATACAAATGCTGCGATATCGTGAGTTTGATAAACACAATACTTCTCACTTCGTTATTGATATCTTCACTATTACGACTGTCATCGTAAAAGTACTGGCAGTATCTCGGTAGGGGAACTAAATACGCTCTTTTACTGTCATTTGTTTATGGAGTGTTAGCAGAAGATGGCGAACTGGTGGTCGTCAATGGTGTAGAGCTTAGTCTCGACTGATTATCAAATGGGGGACCGAGGGGCAACTACTTTTTATCCATCCTATGTATATATGCGAGGAACATGTGATTTTGTGCAGTTTTCAATTTCACTCCACCAAGTCTCCACTGTACTTCAATATATGAACTTCTACGAGTAGTCCAATTTTACTTATCAATTCATTTTTCTTTGCGACATAGCGGTATACTTAAATACGCGCGAAGTAACCTCTTTTTCGCATGGCTCACTCGCTGGGAGCTCGAACACAGGACGCTTGTAATCACTGGCAGTACCAGTAGGTCACAAGGACCGTCAGAAACGCACTTGTAGAACCGCCCTTGATGTTGCATCACAAACGTACTACCAACTGACTGATTCGCGAGCGCTGGAAGTTTCCACATAGTTATAGAATGTTCATGAGGCGGGGAGAAGAATCTTCTAGGACAATCCCATTATCTTATTATAGCGCTTCTGGCGTTTACGCTTCTCTTTCCGGCCAGTCAGTCGGTCGCCACCTTTCCATAGCCGCTGCATTATAATATACATAAGCAACTAAAGAAGGGAATTGTGAAAATAAACGTGGAGCAGCAACGGCTCTTTTACAATAAGAAGTGGTGTCATTTGAAACGCAAACTGACTAAGGAGATCAATTTGTGAAATTCTGTATTCCACAAGCAACCAATTTTAGTTGTTGTTGTTTTTTTTTGTTGTTTTTTTTTTTCTTGTCTTTTCTCTTCTTTTTTACCAGATATTTGGATCTTAGCTCAAAGCTCCAATTTTTCAAAGAAGTTCCCGAGAAAAAATAATTTATTATAAGAAATATACAAGGAAAAATCTCTTTGCAGTGCTGTTTTCAATACTTTAGAAACATATTTCTTTCCTTTTTTAATTTTGTCGGCAAACATATCATAAGATGTAAATAAAACACGAATTACTTTAAAAGACTAGTTCAAATATACTTCTTGCTTTTTACGATTCTTAACCAATAAACTAGACTTCTGAAATCCTGTACTTCGGCACTCTTACTTTCTGAAAAATTTCCAGCTATATTTAGTTTTTATTTAACATCTAAAGATATTTTACTGAACTTTCCGAAGTAATCAGCAAATGCTTTCAGCGTAGGGAGTAATCTGAGGACAGCGGGGACCGAAAAAATAATGAACGACAGAATTATTACTCTTAAGGCTATGGAAGTAATTTTACCCTTCAAAACTGTACTATGTTGGCTGGCACTTCCGTCATTTCAGTGTGAGTACCATTATACTCATCCCCTTTAAAATCTCTTAACATATATTACTGTAATTTATTTTTTTTTTTTTTTTGGGGGGGGGGGGATATTTGACAATTTTTCTCGAGTTGATACATTACGGTTACATTCACGTTTATTTTCATATCTCGTCTGCAACATATTCTTAAGTTTATTTTTTATGTATGTACTTCTTGTGAATCGATTTAAATAATTTCCAGAATGGTTTTATTGAACATTCCTTTATAGTTATAAGAGAAATGATGGGCTACCCATCAACCTGTCTTCTCAACCCGGAAATCCTGGATTTGATTCCTGGCTGAGGAGAGGAATTTTTTTCTCTAACTCCGCAGCGAAACAGCTTTCTCCGGGCCAAAACTTACCGCCCAACCGCTGCGTCTCCCACCTCTACCATCACAGAGAATCATTAGAATCATTATTCCTTGCTCTACGCGGGTCTGAAAGTATGAATGTGTGTTTCAAGAAACGGTGAATGAGTTATTTCTGAAGCCAAAGAAGCAGAAGTGGTAGAGTGGCAATGGTAGCTGTTGCGATAGTGGTAGTTTTTCTGGGTAGTGCATAAAGTCCTTTCTTACTAGGTACGGCACCACAGGCGGTGGATACTGATAATAAATGTAATGGAATGATATTTGGGAAAGGAATTTTAGGCAGAAAATGTCCCACAACCAAATTTGGGATACTTCTCATGCATTTGTGAGTATCGAGGAATACATGGGAAGGACGGTGATGTGGGGATTTGAACCGCACATCTCCAAAATGCAAGCCTCACATGTTACCGCGGAGACCTGGTCGTAATCGTAGTGTGGTAGTGGTATTATTACTACTGCTAATTTGCTGCTATGAAGTAATTAAGCGTATCGATAATGAAACAAATAATAATAATAATAATAATAATAATAATAATAATAATAATAATAATAATAATAATAATAATAATAATAATAATAATAATAATAATAATAATAATAATAATAATAATAATAATAATAATAATAATAATAATAATAATAATAATAATAATAATAATAATAATAATAATAATAATAATAATAATAATAATAATAATAACAACAACAACAACAACAACAACTCAGCAAGGTGCGTAACTGCAGCTACATTCTCCACATGACAAACCGCAAGACAATAAACGTGGCCTGCACGCGGAAGGAAAGCTTAACGCTATATGTTGGCAACACTGCCCTGATTACCCGCCTCCCACTATTGTGTACGGTTCCCCTCTCAGCCCGCCGGGCCCGTAGTCGCTGGGTTCCCGTTTGGTGTATGATATCACCGCATCGCAGTGTATTTGCTCCCGTAATGTACAAGTGCAGGGGTGAACAAACGCCTCCTACCGCAAGTCCATCACACTCGCTCTTTCATTCTCCAAACCGATGTCCTAACGGGATGATTAATACACTCAAGTATTAAAAATTCTTAATCTTTATTTCAAATTCGTATAACGTGCGTTCTCACGACTTTCTCTGCCAATGATAAATTCGCTTATAATATTCGTTATATATTACACTTAATATAAAAAGCTATTCTTCTATCCTCGCTTCGTTACCACGTTACATTTTTACCTTACATTAAGCAAGGTTTCAAATGCAGGAACACTATTTAAATATTTACTCCTGGTAACAGATTCTAGAGATGGAAAGAAAATAAACGGTGAGACAAGGACAAGAGTCACCAACACATTTACAAGTATGTGCCTAAGGTGACGCTTAGGAAAGGTCTACGTTACAAGGTGGAATATTTCGATATCAACTCAACGCTACAAAGAAATGTATGACACAAATTGTGTATTTTAATGGGTTCTAGATTTTTTTCTGCAGCAAATTGTTTTGCTACAATTTTCCTTGTTATACGAAAGTATGCAAAATAGTTAAATAAAGGGAATTTCAAAGGATGGAAAAAAAAAAAAAAAAAAAAAAAAAGGCAATATATAAATTTAATTTATGTCAATATACTGAACATGAGACTTGTTAATAAATATCGTTAGTCATTTCAAGAAAATAACAAATAATCTACAATTCGTTTTTGAATTGTGCCGTTGATGACTCCGCGCTAACGTGTGAGGCTTACATTCGGAAGGACCGCGGTTCAAATCTCGTGAGAACCGCCCTCCTTTAAAGAGATTTTATCCAGATTTTCCTAAGTCATGACTGGAAATGCCAGGGAGATGGCCTGAACTCAGGTCTTCGTACCGTGGACGTTTCTATAAAACCGCTGACAACATACAACACTTGCGCGATATTATTCTTTATAAAGTACATTGGAGTTGTGTTGATGCTTCGTGCTTTCTTTCACTCCCTTGATTCCACAATACTTATGTTCCTGCTAAATTTTTCTCGTCTCTGAACGCCTCTCTATTCGAAGCCATCCAGGGTATTGCTTTTCCAATTAATCTGTTAATATAGCTGCTGTGGTTTAGCTTGTCTCTAGGACCATAAAAGTGGAAGGTCACTTCCACCTCGCAAGTTAGGTGCAGGAGGTAGAAAATATGTTTGGTGGCCAGAAATGTCGAAAGTCTATTCATTATTGCCTCTACATCTTACATTGATTGGATAGAAGGAGCCGAACCATCTGCCACCTTACCCACAATAGAGATACAGAGGTGCGTCTCTTTTCAACATATTTCTTTCTCTTTCTTTAGGCATGAGACAAGTTAAACCGTGTACCCTATATTTCCCTCTTAGGGTCCTGATTATTAACTGTTAGTGATAGACTAAAATAAATGTCACTTTCTGAATTAGAAATGCCAGTGAGCATTGTATTCTAATTTTAGTTTCTCTACTATTTATCTGTAGAAGGGAAACGAAGTATTGTATTCCATCAACAAATTCGATATAGAAGTCTCATTCATTTTGAGATCTACCAAATAAGTAAAGCAGTTATACAAAGCGTTCGCACGCGCGTGTGTCGTATAAATAGTAAACTTGGTATGTAATAATTTGAAGCTTTCCTGGCGACGAACATATTCAAGATGCTCTCGGGCTTCGAGCCACGTGTAGTGATGAGAGCATCTTGAATAAGTTTAGAATTTCCCAAGGAATTTTCCGTACAATTTCAAGAAATCCTCTCACCCCAAACTATCCTTGACATAGAGAACTTGTCTTTATCTCTTAACATTGCCTCTATTTTAATGAACATACAATGCATTTAAATATTTGCATAAGAAATATCATTTATATATAATCGAATTTTATGGGAATAGCCTGTAAAACCATATTCGGAATGAATTTTAGATATATAATTGAAAAACATCCGAGACAGACAAAAAACGTAACTGTACAAATAAACATAGAGCTCGTTAAACATATAATTTGTGTCACGATTTCTGAGATATCCTCTATTATTGGCTTGAATATACAAACAGTTGATACGTTTTACAGATGGCAAGGCACCATTCATTTACATCTAGCGATGGCATGGAAATAACATGGAATTTAAGTCGCCACATACACATAACGAAATGTGCAATCAAATCACATCTATAAACGTCTCGTTAACATTCTTAGAAGAATAAGCATATGGTGAATGTTTTTTAGAATGTGGGCAGTGAAAGTTATGTGAATGTAACGCACAGGCCAGCTTTGTTTTGTTGTAAACTTAATGCATTACATAGCATGTTAATGCTATTGTTTGGCAGTGCGGAAGAGAAGACTTTAAGACCTTTAACGGCTAACAAAGGGAAAAGTAAACAAAAGACGGATATAACCATGCCAGCTATGACTGTTCATATTATTATCTCTTAAAATATCCTGCTGTATAGAAAATATTCACATGAAACCCAATATTCAAGTCGAAGGCAACTTTTACTTTTTCAACTGCTCACCTAGAGGTATATTTGTATTAGAGCTGCAAATTCAATATGAAATTTCACTGAAGATGCGCGTTTTGAGGTCCTCCCCAAACAACAACAATAATAATAACAATAACAATAATAATAATAGTAACAATAAATAATTCTATGAACAGCATAACATAAAAATTTATGATGAATACCAAATTTCATACTAAGTCAAGCGCGTTCAGGAAGCAAGGTGAAAATTTATTGGAAATTCCCTTACTCCAACTATGACTATGGCGGGAATGGAAATGGCAACATAAATAGAGTAATTTATATGAGTAGATATTATGGCCGGCGTAAAATTTAATGCCGGGTGGCAGAAGGAGCTGGTCAACACAAAATCCAATCAGGGATTTGCCAGGCCTTATGACTTTGTATAGTTAAAGATGCTGTGAAATGACGCTGTAAAGTCGGTTATATAAATATCATTTGCGCCCACAAAATATATTTGTACAACAGGAAATAGAATAGCAGCGGCCAGGTATGAGCCGCCATTAAATTTTGTTTCTGCCACAGACAGGTTTTAACTGCAAAGTAAGATAAAAATACAATAACATAGGGAACTATTTGTGCAACGTTAAAGAGAAATGGAAAGGAATGATTAAAAGGAAGGTAGGTGGTCAGTCAATTATAGAAGAACCAAACAACAAGTATCCAGTGAAAATGATGGCCAGCGATGCGTAATAATCTGGAGTTGCGTGTATTGTGACTAATAAGTGTAGGCAAACATCTTTAGAGAACAGATACATACTTATGAAGGAGATACGACAGGTTAGTTTGAATTTTATTTGTGTACAATCTATTAGTAAGTTACTACCTGTCTGACGAAAGAGTGCAGTTTTCCGGCGTATTAAAAATGGACCTAAGAATTTTTAATTGAAGCATTCTACTTGGAGAAATTGGCCTGATGGATAAAATTGTTATATATATTGTAAATAGTATAGTAAATTTTTCTCTATTCTTATTAAGTCACATGCAAATAGGGGAGGGGGGAGAACATTAAAAAATCGAGATACATCATCTATGAACCTCAGAAAATGAGATATTGCGCTTTTTCGCACAAATTTATAACCAGTTTGAAATATATAGTATTTGTTTAAGCCAAACGAAAATCGAATGTGATGTAAACAGTAAAATGTTGTTTCAGCAAAGTTCGTATTCACCAATTTGACAATACTTGATGATATGCCTCGATACTAATTTTAAACTGTTATGAATGGGGGCATAGAAACAGTCACACAAGGTCGTATGTTTTGATGCAGCACTGGGATGCGTAAGCTTTGATCTGGTTTGTGCTTTGTGCTTGCTTATCTTGAAACCGTGTTAGGAAATCGAAGGGGAGTATGGAAACAACTTACCCTCTTTCTTCCCTTATAGTTCACCTATGTTGCCAGGTGCAAGCGGTTTAAGGGGAGATTAAGCTATAAAATTGCCAAAAATGGAATTTTTAGTTTTTTGACCATATTATACATTGAAATTTCCTCTTTAATACACATTTTATAATTTTAGGCACAATATTATGTTTTTGAATACATTTTAAAAAATGATACTGCATCTTGCCATTTTGTATTGGACACTCAGTACCACTTCTCAGAAAAGAAAGAAAAAAAAACTACTCTTCTGCTTGGAGAAGAGAAGTAAAGTTTAGCCCGTTTTTAGCAGAAGTTTTCCTCTACAAATTGATAGAGTAATGACTGTTAAATATTACAACTTCTCTATGCTCAAGTTATATGGTTTCTTTTTTTCCCAATATATGAATATAGCTAAACTACATTTTAGCGCTATAAAACAGCACCCATTGTGGGTTTACCTCAGTGTTACTAATATGGTTGATTATTTTTCGTTCTCTACCATTACATAGTACGTATAGCATTCCATTCAAAAATTCGATTTCGACATTTCACCTGAAATACATGTTTTGGGACACGCTGAATCTAAAAATCGCACTTTTACAAAAAAGGTCCGTGTGTAGGTATGTGTGTGTGTCCGTCTGTGAGCAGTCTAACTCAAGAAAGAAAAGTTACTTAAGCATCAAACTTAGTATTTAACTTCCAAGGAGACAACGCGAAGATTTTCAAGAACTCTCCCATCCCAAATTACACTTTGCTGGACGATTTTTCGAGAATTTTGATGTTATCAAATAGGCTCAATCGATTTTGATTAAAATACCATATGTTTAAAGACACTTTTATATGAAATGGAACGTTTATGTTGAACTTTCTGGGAATGCTCTTAGAAGCCCTCTTCATTCTGGATGACTTTTGCACAACTCGTAAACCGTAAGAGATAGACAAAATCTTAACTGCACAAAACAAAAAATGTGGATCGTATCACAACACAATTTATCAATACTTTTTTTTTTTTTTCGGAGAGAACCATTTCAGAGATATTCCTTGTTATTTATAAGAGTTTTATAAAAATTATATTTTATCTCAAAAAGGAAGTAGTTATTCGTTTTTCTCTGAACCATGAAAAAGGACGGAATTTCAAAGCCATCACATAGCGACCAGCTTTAAAAGATTTGACTATCGCTTGTACTGTATTACCATATTCCCCTCGCACCTACAAGAAAACTACCAATATATTCAAGAGGTCCCGAGTTCGAATCTCGCTTAGGGTGAGTTATTCTCCCCCCTCCTACCCCCCCCCCCCCCCAAGATTTTTCCTTAACTAGAGAAGACAAATGTTGGTAACTCTAAGCTCCATTTCATTCCTCGTCCGATATGATCCACCAGGATAAAGGACGTTAAGCTTTAGAAAAGGCAATAAGATAATCTCTAATTTCTGTTAGTTCCAATTAACATAAATTATATAGAGGAATAAGCGTTTGTAAGAATGGTTTGTACAAGACTAGAGAAAGTCAAGTGAATGTAACACATCAGACTTTTTAAAAAAATAACTGCTTATAACTTTTAATCAAAAGTTAGTATAATTGAGAAAAAACTTGATTTGAATAAAAGTAGATCAGTGAACTTCGAGGACAGAATCTACATCTGTAACAATTTCTGTTTGATATCTTAAATACTTTCTGAGATAATAGGAAATGACTATCAGATATATAATTGCAGGAATAGAGCTCTTAATATCCCCTTGCAGCCCATTGCCTAGAAAATATCCACTGTTGTCCTCTTGCTCTATTTCCCTTAACGCTAACCTGGAACCTGTATACCTTGTTATGGTCCAGTACACCCCTGCGTGTTGTGTGAAACACCGGAGTTTTTATCTTTATAGACAAGTTTACAGCTTATGCTATGATGGGAAACTCTCCCTTCTCTCAGAGAATGTTAAGTGTTAACAGCCGCATCCGTCCTAACCCCCCCCCCCCACCCCCCACCCCGCCCTAACAGTAACAGACAAGCTGGGGTTAACTGTTTTCCTGGACAAAAACACTCGCTCGCAACCCCTGACCTCCAGGCGCCGCAGCAAAATAACCAGATCTTTCATTTCCCACACTCTGAGGAAAACCTCCAAACTTATAGTTTGGGAAGAGTTTCAAACATAGCTGCTGTATGACATTACCATTTAGTATAGTGGATTATCTACTGAGTTTTTCTCAGTAGGTCTTTAATTTTTGGTCCACACGAATTACATTTACTTAAATATTGGAATCCAATCAAAAGTGTAAGCTTTCAGGATGATCCTCGAAATATGTTCGGTACAGGACAGCGATTACACAACTAAGGTTGACTGGCAGCAAACTAAATACGCGTACATTTCACAAGGTCCACCTTTACGATAAGCAGCAAAAATGCTGCCATTGACTCAGGAGAATTCTTTGTCCTTGAACGTGCACTCGTGATGTGGAGTGGGGAGCTTCTCGGTACAATGTAAACAGAGTAACACCAGCAGTTCAAAAGTATCGTCTAGAATGCAGTTGGACTGTAAGTAGTGCGAGTGTTGCTACAATATTATATCGTGTGTGTTCTTCAGTCTCCAATACACATAATACATTAGTGATATTATTCAAAGTATGATCATAATTATTGCTTTGTTTTATGCGATAATGCATTAGTGCTGCTCTTTCGCGTAACATTTATTGCACCGGGAAAGAAAGCAGTCTGCAAACCGTCAGCGCGAGAGGAAAATACAACAGAGCGATATCTCAAGTTCACTTGTGACAACCACAAGGCCACAGCTAAACTCCTGAGTCAAATACAGAGGCGGTATATGAAGGTTGACACGCAACTTAGGTTGTCTACCTGCTTTATAAATTTACAAATAATGTTGGTTAATACTGTTTTCTAGAAACTGTGTTCACAAATTGCTCAAAAGAGCATTTGAAAGAAAATTTGTCAACGCTGCTCTGCGAAATGATTTAGAAAGCACAAAATACACAACTGCTAATGTCATGTAGTTTGTTCATCAGTTGCGTAAATATTCATTTTCTGTTCCTCTGTGTTTCTTTTCCGTTATTTTTCCCTCTGTGATATGACACAGAATCTTGTTTCATTCTGCATACTGGCAGTCTCACAGCCTTCCTGTTCTTGATTACCCTGATCTGGATAATAATACGGGGAATAGGTTTCATGGCAGCAAGCCCAAAATACATGTAGGTATTTCTCTAACCATTATAATACTCATCTCGTTTACAGAGTTATTTTTAGGCGTGGCGAATGGGCGATAGCTGCGCTGTGGTTTATGGTCGAGTTCATTTTTTTTTTGGTATTTATAAGGCCATAGGGGTTTCAGGTTAGTATCTATCCGGTTTCCGTGTAGTAAACAACAGGAATAGTGCGTGATTAAGTACTGTATGCCTAAGACAAGAAGCCAAGTCTTAGGAATGTGTAGCGTAATCATTTTGCGCTACCCGCGCCGTGTTTATGCCTAGTTTCCGAGAATGACAAGGATGCTAGGCTCGTTTAAAATACACAATGTTGTCACATAACTCACCCATAGCTAGAAATATGCACTCTCATACACTCATTTCCTAGTAAATAGGTCTGCTACCGGAGTAGATATACAGTTCAAGCCCCCTCTGCCCTTCATTCCCCTCTAGCCTTCTTGTCGTGGGCATACATACAGTACAGTGCTCGCTTGTATTATCAACAGTACCTTGTTTATTTCAAGGAAAGGCAATAAAGACGTTACCTGCACAATCAATTTGCACGAGTCACTCGCGCAGACCCTAGCAAGATCATTCACCACGTCTAAAAAGTACCTCTGTATAGGTTTAGCGTTAGTTCTTGACGAATGTCCTTCAGTGAGCCGTGTACTCTTAATAAACAGGTCAGCAAATAGTTTGTTACGATAACAAATAACCCTGCTTCCCTATGTTATGTTTAGAAGAAAACACAGAGTACAGTTGACTGCAAAGTTTGTGTGGCGTGGGTTCATGTCATTGCCAGTGTTTTAACGAGAGATAATGAAAATGACATCAATTCAGACGGAGACGAAGGAGAATGTTGGGAATAGAAGAAATACAAATAAATTAAGTGTAAACAGAGATTTATTAGAGTAATGCATACAGCTGACATCATTGGAAGTGTCATCATTTGCTTTGCAGTTGCTGTACTTCTTGAGCGCAGAAACATGAGAGCAACGTACACAACAACTAATTGTCGTTTCTGCCAGTGTTCCCGTAAAGGTGAGTGACTCGCATCTAACCTCTCATTTAAAAAATTTATTCATCAAGAACTAACGCGCGACATATACATTAGTTGATCAGTTTCGAACTGTGCTAAATTTTCACATGGCTATTCCATTGTTACGCTGGGCATTTGATATTGACCAACAACGTTAAGCAATGTCCCGGATATCGACCAATCTTGTAATATGTTTACAGTGATGTTTTACTGGACAAAACGTCAGTTTGTTAATGGACCGTAGTAGTGGATGAAGTGATTTATAGGCTACGTCATCCAACTGATTTTAAGCAATGCACATATAAGCAGTACCAATTTCCCAAAGTATTATGTGTTGAAAAATTGCGTCTTTATTGTGTTCTGATTTTACATTATTCTGAGGTTAACTATTTGCTTATTCCCACTGTTGGTAGCATCAGTTGTATAACACGTTTGTCTATTCATTCATTTAGTTGATATGCCGTGATATGACATCTGAGACAATGATAACTATTTTAAACAAGACAAATAAGAAATAAATTATTATTTATATAATCTGACATTTTATTCTTGTGACAATGTTAACAAAACCCATTCGAGGTTATGAGTTTCATCAGATAAATTTGTAAACGCTCGAGGGATTACCCACGACATCGTTGAACGGTGCATGACCTGTTTGTCCCGTTCAGCATTCACAGTCTGACGTAGTAGGTTGGAAGAAACTTACCGGGATGCTGAAGAAAACTCGCGTGGATTCGAAACACAGAAGACAATCTCCAAATGCGGCAACTGCTCGGAATAAGGACAGAAATATATTCAGAGGAAAGTAGAATACGAAAAGATGTACTCACCCTGTTCAGCATTTACTTAGTTAATTGTTTCCAAAAGAAGGGAGGATTGGTAGTAGTAGCAAGAATACAACACAGGTAATTTTCCGCTGATATGAAATACAATGACCCTATGACAACTTGCGGAGGGGACTTAGCACTTGGATCTTTTGTACCTATGCCCCTGACGGGGCGCCCTCCCGGAGGATGGATGAGGCGAAGGGATCCGAAGGGCGGCCGGAACTTGCCACGATAGAGCAGCGGGCAGGGTCCCTACATTTTTCCAGTTAGAAACACCCCGGCGGGGGCTGGCTCAGCCCGGTTCCTCTCCCACCCCTTCGGGTTCGGACTCCCAAGGGGGGCGCGAGCTTGTATTATCCCATGGGGCCCGGAAACCAGTAGGCTCACCTTCCAATCCGGGGACGAGATTTCCACAGCACATTTGTTACCCCTGTCGTGTTGCTGCCGCGATGCTCGCCGACGCTTCCAACCCTGAAAGAAGCCTAATGGGATGAAGGATGGAATGAAATTAATGTAATAAAATGGAGGGGTAGGAAATTCGGCGGATATGAAAATTCTTCCTAGCACTCGCCTGGCGACCCGGGAAAAGCTCCGAACAAACCATGGGTCAGGAAGGGATCAAACCCGCGACCTCCCAAATGCGGGGCTCGGTATATGAAATACTAACAGAAACGTTCCAAAAACATGCTAATGGAAATAAATGACGGGTTCAAAATAAATGTAGAACAGTCAAATATAATGGTTACTGAAACAAAGGCAAATAAGACACGCTTAAAAATGTATGACGAGATAAGTCAACAGCTTTACATACTTTGAATATACCACGTAACCTGTCTACTGGAAGTTGGAGGATAAAGGCAAAAAAACTTAAATAGAAAACACATATCCTCAACGTAACATCGAAGAAATGGCTACTCCGTGTTGACTTTGAGGTTGGGAAGAAGTGAGAAAGAATTGGACCATTTCATATGGGCATATGGGGGAGGCACGAATGGAACTGGAGAATGACAAAAGAACTGCTTGCTAACAGAAGCACTGGGAGAAATGGCAAATTGAAGAAAAAAGAAATAAGTGGTTCATTCGCGTGTGTGCAGATGAATAGAAAATGCTATACAGGGAAGAATGGAGAACGCTGATATTGAAATTGAGGTTTTTTTTTTGGTTTTTTTTTTTGTTTTTTGTTTTTGTTTTTTTGTTTTTGTTTTTAAATGGACGCTTATGGTTCTCAGAGTTCTGCTCTATAATGGGCGTGGAACACCGCTTACTTTTGCTCAGACGCCTTTTTATTAGGCTTGAGGTTCTTATTCGTGCTATAAATCTACGTCACGGGACCATTCAGTCTACTTCTCTTCTGAAGGAAGCCATTTTTAGGCTTTTTACGCTAAGGAAAGCTGGTTTTCTGATTGGGCTTGTAAACTATTATTGACTAATTGAGAGATCGTATAAAACAGTGAAGGAAAGTGCGGAGACTATTACAAATTAATTTATTCACCGTATGATAATTTCAGACTGATATTATACATGTTTAATGTCTACCTTTAACACGACCTTATCAGAATACTGTGTGTTTTGATGCTTAGAAATTGCCCTTTGAAAAGCAATGACCGATAGCCATTTGACAAAATACCTGTGCCTAACGCGGCATTATGGTTTATTACACAAAGACTTCATGCGTTATCTAATGTATGCTACATTTTACGAGAAACGTGACACAAATCATTTGTAATACCACTTCACTTATTCCCAAGAAGATCTAAAAATCAAGAACCTAAAGATTTGTCTTGAATCTCTGTCCATTCACAACTCTAGAATCTTCTCGTCAAGCTCAACGTAATAGCTAGGTAATAGCTACATAAGCTTTAAGTGTGGCACCTTTGTTGCTTTTATGGGAGCCTTTTTTGAGTTGGATATGCGCACCTGTTTGGTGGAGTAATTAAGGTCATCCATCTACTTTCCCTCTCGCAACTTTTATTAACACTACATTAGGAGGAAAATACAGGACAGTTACCTTGCCGTGAATGTAAAGAGACTAAACAAAATGACTGCCTCACTACGACTGCCACTGTTACTTTGTTACGAAAAAAAAATCAGAATTTTTACCTGCCTTTAATGCCAACGAATAGAGCATGCCAGGGCGACTCGCGGGATACCTTGAGGAACTTGAGGAACTTTCAGTTTTTTATCTGCTAAACATACATCAATCAGTGCAAGGTCATGAGTAGGCTGCGCTCTCTGAGCACCAGTTGTCCAGCCCTGGAATAGAGGGTATAATACCCCTTTAACACCACACAAACGCTCTATTCTTATAATTTCCACAACTCATATATCATTAAAAATTCGTGATTGATACTCTTTCAGGAAATCACTATTCGATTATGTGCAAATCAGACAAGAGACCTAAAGCGCCTAAGTTATCCGTAATTCATTGCAGAGGCTGAGAAAGGTTGTGTAAAAGTCGCAGTCTTGGTTACTTAACCCCAACCGGTATTCGGACCCGGTTCCGTAGCGGGAGAGCCAAGAACATAAGAAATAGAACATAAGCCCCTAAGAAATAAAGGTTTAAATTTTGAAATAAAATAAAAAAAAAAAAAAAAAAAAAAAAAAAAAGAGAGAGAAGGAATTTATATAAATGGTAAGCATGCCACCTTTTAGTCAAAATACACTAAAATATAAACAGGACTCACAGGAGTATTTAAATTTAAGCCTCATACCACTAGAACACAAGTAAAAACAGACAACAGACAGGTTGTTTTTATGCAGTAGGCAACACAATGCATTTCCGTAACACTGACCTACGACACTGCACCGTGAAAGTCATTTAATGGAACGAACCTGGTAGCATTGCTGACTATAAGGGAAGGGATATTTTCCCCTTAGTGTAACATAAACCCGCATTTTTAGAGTAAGCAATTTGTATCCAGTTGCTATGCGACGAGTTGCCGGCGTTACTGCGCATGACAAGTAAGAAATATCAACACGTGAGGGTCAGTTGTGCTGATGCCGCTGTGCATTCAGGATGTCGACGAGACGCTTTCCGTATGTTTAACCACGTTTTTTATTCTGTGTCGGTAAAAAGAATCAGTGCCACATGTGTACAGTGTCTGCCCTACCCTTCACCTTCCCGACAGTGTGTAAACAGGGGGCGTAACGTGAAGATTCCCTGGCCAGAAGGCCTTGGGAACTCGTCCAGGCACCAAAATGTGAACTACAGTGAAGTGACAAGCAAAATCCTCAAGTAATATATGGTGTGTTGTTAAACCTTGTGATAAATGCATGTCAGTGAGTGTACACAGCGTCTCTGTGCAAAAAAGAAGTTGACAACTTCATCTGATGAAACTGTTGCGTAAAAATAACCTTGCCTGAAGCATAAAAGTGAGTTTACAGTAACATTTGTATTTACTGGTTGTAAAGGATTTCACTTTTTCTTCAGCTATTTAAGTGCGATATTGAATTAGAGTGCCAAGATAAAATAGGTTTTTGTTGTTTCAGCCCAAATAAGAATATTCTAGTGCATGGAGTTCCAAATCGAAATTTATGTCAACAAGCAGAAAGTAAAATACTACCGTTTTGGACTTTGCAACTTCTTCTAAAGCTTTGTGATTTGGAGATAAACTATTGTATGTCAAATCATTTTTTGTAGTCCGTTTTTATCTGCAACATTAGTATCATTCAAGCACTAAATCGTTAATGTAACCACTACCCACATTTGAAATTATTTTTAAAATTGGTGTTTTAATAGAAATATGTGTAGTACCACAAGAGGCTCTGATTAAGCTCAACATATTGAGTGATGTCTATCTGTGTAATTAAATAAATAAAACCGAATAAATTATCTAAATCATATTCTAATAATTACATCAGATTATGGTCTATGAAATCAACGATGTAAATTCTGAATTGACAGACCGCCTTAGCTAAAAAGTAAATGAAAATCCCCAATGACAGCATACACATACAAATCTTTTGGTAGAACAATGTTTATATAAAGTGTGAGTTCAATTTCCGCAGTCAAGAGACAGATGACGTGTTAAATCTAAACATCAAGTGGCTTTTACGCAATTCAGTAACTTGCTTCTCTGCACGAAAAATTATCAGCTGATTAAGCTGTCATTGGTTGATATCCACGTCAGTCTTAAACATTATTGGTCACATGAAAAATATGCATGTGTTTAGACGTGCATTTTTGTACATTATTGCGTAACTTTTTTATAAAATAAGGAATGATGTAGTATAATTGTTAATGAATAATTGATATTTTGTTGCTTCTTGGAAGGTATTAACATGTTGTATATCTTCCAGGGTGAACGTTTTGGGGACGTGTACATTTTCATCAGGAACTCCAGGCACATCCCTATAAGTGCAGAAACTGGGTGTGAGTGTTAGTGTGAGATAAGTGTCACACGCTCGTGGCAGGTGTACGATAAGAGTTAGTGACGTAACCATGTTCCATGAGCAGCAGATGCTTTAGTGTTCATGAGGGATAATGTCGATGATACGGATACTGGCGACGATAGCGGCCATCCTGCAGGGTGTTCACGGCATCCTCACACCCAAGACGAGCCTGTGTGACTCCGGGGGGCCATGTTCTTGCGATCTCACCTGGGGCAAGATCTCCTGCAGCTGTGGTTCCGAACACAAGGTAAGCAGGGCTACCAACCTCTCACATCGCATAGTAATTAATAACAACAAACCGGGCACGCCCACGTTGACCTGTCTAATTGCATGACAACCATAAATCCTGTACCATCCAGGCGGCTCAACCCGCAGGCACTGAGTTTGTTTCCCGACTCTAGTCTCTGGTTCGAAACCTCTTGTGTTTAAGGCAATACATCATTGAAATCTGACAAGAGACAGAAAACTGCTATTATAAGCAAAGGAAGTATTGTATTCCAACAAAAAATTCGATACCGAGATGTTACCGCAAATATGCGTTTTTAGGCTCCCTGAATAAATTAAAAACGGCATTTTCAAGAAACGGTTTGAGAGTGTGAGTTAGTTAGTGTGTGTGTGTGTGTGTGTGTGTGTGTCTGTGTGTGTGTGTGTGTGTGTGTGTGTGTGTGTGGTGAGAGAGAGAGAGAGAGAGAGAGAGAGAGAGAGAGGAAGGGATGGAGAGGACAGTACCTGTATAACTCAAAACGAAATTTCCCTGAAATACTACCTGGTATTTAAGTTTTCTATCTTCCAAATTTTCAAGAAAGTTCCCCTGCCGAAGCTGCTTTAGTTTTCTTAAAATTAGGTTTAACAATGTTGATTAAAATATACATAGTTTAATAAACTTTTATGGGAATTTTATAGGAATGACTCTGAAGTCCTCTTCATTAGGAGGGAATTTGGTATAATTTTATAAAACGCGTAAACCACAAGAGATAGACCAAACCCTACTACAAAACTTATCTCATCTTAAAACAATTTATTTCAAAAAACTTTTTTGGCATCAGCTATTGCCGGGATATCCATTATTGATTTGAATCTTGGAATACCCCACGTTTTAAAAAAATAACTGTCGCTATTCATTTGTTACTCGTGATATCATGGAAATATAGAATTTTCAGGCCAGCATATAGCTGTTAACTTTTAAGCATATAACTATGGATTCGTGCTCTTTTCTTCCCTTTCTTTTTTTAATCATTTGAAATATTCTGAATACCCCAGTTTTTGGCGTACATGCTTAAAATTTCCAGAAAGCTTCAGGCATTAAATTGTGTAAATATTAAGAGTATGTAGTTTCATGTATTTATTCTATAGCTCAGACCTGAAAGAATTGTTCTAGCTAGAAATAGGAACAAATAGGTAACGGTGAGAATGGAACCACTCGTACAGTTAAGTTCAACTTTGCAAGTGTTTATAACCGAAGGGGTTTGTTTAGTCGTAAGGTACTACATAAAGGGCATAATGTTCGGTATAAAATCAGAGATCCAAGCCCCTTTTCAACAACTAACAGTAGACAAAGAGTATTTCTCTATTTGGGTTGTGTGGAAATATAAACAATCGTGGAGTTATCACACTTATTTTGCCACGGTTGCTTGGAACCTAATATTTTTTGGAACCGGAACAATTGGAGTAACGACTACTGTTCTCTGCTCGGTAGACTGTGTCTACTGCATGGCATTCTCCGCGAAAACTCCAAAGCCATCTACGCAAGTATGTTTTTTATAACTTCAATGTATTCTAGCACATAAGGCTTTTAAATGTGTTTTAATCTCTTAGAAGTTGAAATTAGACGCAGGCTTATTGCCCTGTCGGGAGGAACGGCGCTTTTCATGAGATGTTTCTATTCATCATGTTAGTTTCGCACGCTATGCAAACTACTAGAGTGAATATAGCGTTGAAGACAAATGATAGTACACTTCCAAGCCTTTGGGAAAACTAAATGGTGAAAAATTGCTCAACATGGAACCTTTAGTTTTTTGTGCAGTTTTACTTATTGGAATTCTTATTTAATTTCATATACGTAAATTTTATTGTTGCAGGCACAATACTTATATTTTAAGCATATTTTAATAATTTTGCACCAGTTCACAGAAATAAAACCATTACTCATATACGCTTTGGAGCAGAAGGATAAACTTTGGTTCATCTTTATGGAGAAATTTTGCTCCAGAACTTGGTGCAGCTGCTAAATATGAGAGCTTATGAATGCCCAAGCTGCGTGGTTTCTTTCTTTGTTAATATACTTATAGAGTTTGTTTACTCCATTTCTGTTTTGAACAGCTTTTCCCTTGAACGCATTTTCTAGTATAAATGACCTGTTTCTTCTGAAACTATGGTAAATAGGTAAGTTGCATTTGGTTTTACTAACATGGTTGGTTGTTTCTGTAAATAACTAGACTAAATTTTAATCAAAACATTAGGTATAATTAAGAATTTGATTATGTTTCTTAATAAACAAACGTAACGGGTAAAAGTACGCCAGTGAATTTAGAAGGCATGCATCTACATCCTGTAAAATGTTCACTTATTTGTCCTAAATACTTTTTGAGATATGTTATTTAGCAGTTTAACATTAGCGGGACAGAGTTTATTGTGCTAAGACAAAAATAACTTAACTAGAAGAATAGACGGTGCAACACCTTATCTACACATGCCCAAAATTACAAGAGGAAAGAGATAACCTAAAACACGCTATAGAACCTCAGAAAACCAAATGACCTGTGACAGAACAGCTTTAGCTTTTAATAAACAAACATCCCATACTTTGACATTCTAAAATGAACTGTCACTGTAAAATTTAAATAGAATTACACGTGTAGAGCAAACTATATCAATGAAGGAAAACTGCACTGTAACACAAAAATAGTATGCAATGTTATGCTACGTAATGGAGCATATTCAATAACTTATCATAAACAAAAGAAATTGCAGTCGTCGAAGCTTTAGGAAACCAAAAAAAGAGTTTCGTAATTTTTAAACAACATTTCATATTTACAGTTCTTACTGCGCCAGAAAAGACGCTTGTCAAGAGACTCATTTAGATAAATTGATTTTTAAGAAGATAATTGTTCAATTGCGAATTTTGGCTTTTGCAAAAAATACATACTTGTAACCCTAATAAACTTAATGAAGTAACACATTTGCCATATATTAGTAACTACATAGCAAGTTTTAATTAGCATATATTGGGGTAACTACTTCCGATATTTGATTCTGATAACTTAAAAATTACATCATAAGGAGTATTTTAAATGCTGAAAAATGTCTAAAATATTACAACCGAAAAAACCGCACCGAAAAATGTACTCACAAAACTGGTCTGAAAGTCTGCTTGTGTATTTTTGATTAAATAGTGTATATTTGTACTTAAATACATAATTTACAAACATATGTGTAGTTAATTTTACAATAATGCTTAATAGACATTCTTGAAATAATGTATAAAACATACAGAAAAAGCTTCAAATGGCAACCATGTCCTTCACTCAGGATTATTTAAATCATCACGTAATTCATGTTCCCTTAACAAAATGTTACACTAAAATATTCCTAGAGAATCGGACGTAATAAGTTTCTGAAAAATAATTTTTGCACAATTTTCACCAATCCGACCCCTTAATCGAGCCAACCGTTATTTATTAGCTGCCAAAGAGATAGGAGACTGGTGATCTAGCGACGCAGTGCATCGTTACCTCTCAAATTTCGCTCAATGGGCGTATCTTATGAGCAGCAAACAAATGAAATTTCGTTTCTTTGAGTACCTATTATTTGTTTGGAAGCCATGATGCGTGCTCATGCAATATCTCGTGAGAAACGTTCGTCTGGAATTAACCGCAGCCAGTCTGGCGCAGTGCTGAGTCGTGCGTTTTCACACCAGTTCATACGAAGCGGTAACACTATGCATATAACTGCTATAATCACCGCATCGATGATACAAAGAAATCGCATGTCTTCCGTAGCCCTCCCAACTTGAATATCTGTTACATCCAGGCTCAAATATCCTGATTAAGATTCTTACAAAATCTTGAGAGGCTGGCAGCTTTAAAGTTTTCCTTTCTTTTTTCTTCGGCAAGTGTTTGGATGTGTTTATATTATAAGCGGCGCCGCTTGCGTGTGAGAAAACAGGGGTGACCACTCCTTGTGTAACAAAACAACACGCAAATTATGACAAACCGAACTACTAAGAAGGAAAATATTGGATGTGCTGCATTCACGTGACTTTCTCAATTTCCTCTTCTAAAGCTCTTACAAAAGCTTATTCTATTTCTTGTGGATCCAGATAAATTTTTAATTCACATTTACACATTTCGTTATGACACAGAAGGGAAAACGATAGTGAATTTATAAGAGGGTGTAGCTATATGATGGCTTTGAAATGCCAAGTTCTTTGCATGGCCATGAGAGAAAAGCAAATGTATTTCCATTTGAGAACAAATATTTGATAATTTACGACAATAATAAAGAATATCTCGGAAATGGTTAACCCACCCCCTTAAAAATGATACAAATGTTAAGCTTGTAAGAGATCTACTTTTCTTATTCTCTGTAGTAAGAGCTACAACGTTGCACGGTTAAAGCCAAATGAATTACCTTCGTTCGTTACTAAATTATAGTACAATAATCTAGATTGCTCCCCCCCCCCCCCTCCCCCCGCGTCCGAACAGTCTTCCGTGTTGTGGAAATGCCGCCTGCATAGCCTGTAAATATCCCTTTGGCGGTGGAACAATCAATGGTCGAATAATTTTTAGAACAACCACAGGAGGTGAGAGTTTAAGCCTTCTGTTTGGTCTCCTAGTTATTCAATGCATGTAAACAAAAGTGAAAATGGTGAATATGAAAAATCCGCAATTCCAGGCCACCAAGTTCCCTCTGGTCTGTGACCACAAAGATAAATAAGTATACAAGATATAAAACAAAACTTTATTACCTATATATGGATTCTTAGAAGTTTTGGCATTCACAAAGTTTACTGTACATATCTACTAAACTAGACTAAAGATTATTCATATGTTTGATACTGTTTCAACTGTTATATAAATGTAACACAGTATTCGCACCGTTATTAACAGCATCTATTATTGCTTCTTAAGCTGACTTCTGGAAGTTAAGTGTGCATCATGGCCATCTATGTATATTGCTCGAGATAAAACTATGTAGGCTCCCCGTTTTTAAACAAATCTCTGTGGAGTACAGCAATGGCAGTCTCAGCGAAGACTTTGTAAAACCTTTTTTACTGTTTTTAATAATTTATGAACTGAAACCAAAAGGTGTTTTACAGCCTATATCGTTCAGAAAGAGTAGGTCTTTTCAATGATGAAAGAATTATCAAAATCGGTTTTTGAGGTTACCTACCCTATACATATATCATACATACATTTTTACTTTCTCTACTGGTAAGTAGGGGAAGTATTGTATTCCACCCAAAAATTTCATGTCGAGATTTCACCGGAAATATATGTTTTGATACAGGGGGTATCCAAAAAAAGCATTTTTAGAAAAAGGTCCGTGTGTGTGTCTGTGTGTCAGTCTGTGGACAGCATAACTCAAAAACGAAAAGTCGGTTAAAAACCAAAGTTGGTATTTAAGTTTAATGTCTTTCAAGGATGCAACACGAAGATTTTGAAGAAAATAGCCCCACCCTAAACTACCCTTTACATGGAAAATTTTGATTTTCTTGAAAATGGCTCTAACGATTTTGATTAAAATGTCATATGTTTGAGATATTTTGATGACAAATGAAATGTATATCTTGAATTTTCTGACTTTTGCATAACTGGTAAACCGTTAGAGATACGAGTCTCGTAGACCATATCATACTATACAAAAAATGTAGATCTTGCTAAAACACACAATTTATGTCCAAATAAATTTTTTTGTAGGGTGAACCATTTCGGAGATATTCCTTGTTATGTGTGTGAGCTTCGGAAAACTTAGAACTTTCGTGAAATGGATCATCGTTGTTCATTTTTTATATGTTAAGTGTGCAAAGACAGCAGAATCTTAAAGCTTTAAAACATTTGACTATTGCACAAAGCCTACTGTATTCTAACATTCCCCTTGCAACCACAAGGAAATAAGCAATAAGATAATTTGTACAAATGTTTATCTCAACACGAAGAAGATATAAGAATAAGAGTTTGTCAGAATGGTTAGTACAAGAGTAGAGAAAGTCATGTGAGTGCAACACTTCAGATTTTTGTTTTCTGTACTACGTATAGTAAGCAGAGAAGTATTCGACCCAAAAATTCGATGTGGAGATTTCACCCAAAGAGTTTGAAGAAAATTCCTCCACCCTAAACTACCCTGAAACATTTTTCGAAAATTCTGATTTTCTCAAAAATGGCTTGGCGATTTTGATTAAAATGCCACCTCCTTAAGATATTTCTATGTAAAATGAAGTGTATATTTCGAATTTTCTCGCTATCGCCCATGTAGTCCTGTTTACTCTTGATGATTTTTACATAACTGGAAAACCGTAAGAGGTAGACCAAATCTTACTATACAAAAATGTAGATCCCGCTAAAACCCACAAGTTGTGTCTAAATTAATTTTTTGTGGAGTGAACCATTTCAGAGATATTCCTTACTAGTGTGCGATTTGTAGTACTTAAACTTTTCTCAAATTTAAGGTCGTCATTCACTTTATCTCTTGGCCGTGTAAAGAGAACGGAATTTCAAAGTCTTCATATAGCGACCAGCTTTAAAAGATTTGACTATCGCTGAAAGCCTACTGTATTCCCACATTCCCCTTGTACCTACAAGAAAATTAGCAATAATTTCTGCAAATGTTAATATGAGGGTAGAGGAATAAGAGTTTGTAAGAACAGTTAGTACAAGAGTAGAAAAAGTCATGTGAGTGCAACACATACGATTTTTTCTCTCTTTATATAATTACAATAGATAAGTTGTAGAGAAGTAAAAGTTTGTAGTCCTCGTTAAAACTGCAATTTTTGTATAATTTTTTCGGGTCTTGAAAATTTACGAATTATTTGCTGAGGTACGTTTAAAACTGTTCGCACTGAAGCAGTAAAGATGTCCGTTATTTGTACGTTCAGACTAAATTTATGAGTTATTTTATCAGTGGTCTAAGCTGCTTCCATATAAACAAAGCAGTGTTATAGTAAATGTCCACACAGGTATCATCTCGCTTAAAATTAACTACGTACACCTTTAAATTAATATCCTGTAAACTCCCTATGAAATAAGGTTGAGTAGAAAATGCTGTTGCAACTTTTCCACTATTTTGGTATGAGATGCGTGCATAAGGCGTGTCAAGGTTAAAGAGGTGTGATTCTGCATTCAGCACTGCAAAACGTTACCCCAGCCCTGAGTCACCGTTATAAAGCAAAATGTGTAAGAATGTATACATGCATTTTAAAATAATTATCTTATTTTCACCAATATTAAGGCCATCGACTGATGAATCCTAAAAACATATTGTTCCGCCCCCTTAAATTACAGGTACTGGTAAGGTAAAACACAAGTAAGAGATACATTTTCGAATTCGGCTATCAGATCTACCAGTACAAATAAATTATATATCTGATTATTGCTTAGCACTTCTAAAAGTATTTATTTTCAGATTTTATACCTTGAACGATTGATAACTATCTGCTATTTACACAAACTCCTTTGTAATAAAAGGTAAGAAAAACGAGCATTTTCAAAATGGAGCCCAAATAAGAGATACCATCGTCAATTTCTTACTTGTATTGGTAAATATAAAAACTGCACTAATAGATGATGAAGGCATAAAGAACAAAGACATTGTTGAAAAGTATTGTGACAAAACGGAAAAATCCAGTCCAATTTTCATTTTCTTTTCTCTTTCTCACTTTATTTTGCTTCTAAACTTTTGTATAAGACAGTTCGCTTCTCATCGTCCCACATCTAGTTCGTGATATTATAACACACAACTGTTCAATTCTCGTAACCGTGACTCAGTCCTTTCATTGCCTTTCTTAATCTTCTCTGTCTCTCAAACATTCACTCTGACGATGCAATCACTCAACACTCATTAAAACTTCTTCACTTCGACGTGACGTATCTTTCACGACAGTACCCCCCCCCCCCACACACACACACCTGTCTCGCAAAAACTGATCAACTCAATAATTGTAACCGTAACTCTCTAACTCGTTGCCTCGCCTCCTTACATAGCAGGGATGACGTACATAAGATGGACCTTTCTCGAAGTTTTTCAGATACGCCGGCCGCAGGATGCCTCTCGATGGCTACAGCTATCCTTTGTTAAACGCTGCGCCCATTGTTAATCACGTATACACAAACAGTAGCGCCAGGCAGCCTGACCTTGAGCGCCTTTGCTCGCCGACGTGGTATGTGGTGGGACCCGACTGTCCTTTGTGGTGTGCCGCGCCTGGTGTTACATTATTATTTTACAACTAACCAATCACTCTCGCTCCAAACAATGATGATTCAAAACCTGTTCTTAGAAGAAAAAGAATACGAAAGGCTCTTCTTCAGCACCAGATTGTACACAGTATATCACGACCCACAAAGGGATCGTGGTCCCACGGTTGCGCACCATTGCCACGGACTACCATAATCAAAGGCTGCTCTAGAATTGAATTAAGTACCTACCATTGTTCGATAGAAATTTATAGGGTAGGGGACTACAAAACCCTAAATGCAATATAACGAATTATGGAGGATAATTATAAACACAAGGAAAGCGAAACGGCTAGACCTCTCGACCCGTGTTATCTCTGCTCGATAAACGCTAGTCATATTTTGTCTGCATGTTTGTTTTCACAAGTGGATGCTTAATTGCATCGGTGAAAGTACAAACCGCAGCATGGCATGTAACAACAGAGAAATTAAGTATCTATCGCCTGGGGCTTGAGCCTTGGTGCTTGGTTATTGCAGTGTACATGGTTATTTTTTACACTCTGAATCATAGCTTACGGCAGTTATTAATGACGTTTATTTTATCCACCGAACTCTTTGACATCCAAAACACAACGCACAAATTAGCAAAACATCAGTAATCTTTGCACACTTTAAACTATACACAAGTTTCACACGTATCGAAAGTTAATTCGTTGCCAAACTAAGGATATAACTCAATGATTTAAAAACTAATTTTCACTCAGCATGTTCACTAACAACGTTGGAAAATAATATAGGTATTGTACTCAATTGTTGTTGTTGTTTTTTTTTTTTTTTTTTCCGCAATAACCGCATGTGGGCTAAGCATTGAATAAAATATGAGAGAACAAGAAAACACTTCCATGGATGGTCCTCGAGGAGTTTTCTATTGTAATAATTCACAAAACCATAAAAACCAGCTATCAAACTCATACCACTTTTGTTGGTGTGTACCAATCATTCAACACTATGCAAGTTAATTTCGAACGAAAAGGATTTAACAGATTGTTTACAGATAATTCAGCACATATAGTTTATTAGTCCTGCAATGTATGTTAAAGATGTCAGAACCATCTTATTTTCTGTACATGTGCAGCAGCGAAAAAATGAGTGCCTTAGGACAGCAGAGTCCCACGTCGTGCTGCAACTCGGTTTACACAAGTCGATACTTCCATGTGAGTATTGATAGTCTATTCCACATGCTGTAGTCTGTCGGATACACAAATAGGCTGTGTATTGAAACACACACACACACACACACACACACACACACACACACACACACACACACACACACACACACACATATTCGCAAATACAAAGTATGGCGTTCCACCCAAAAGTTCGATATCGAGATTTCATGGAAAATAGTTTTGAGACTTCTTACATTAAAAAATAAGCGTCTCTCTCTCTCTCTCTCTCTCTCTCTCTCTCTCTCTCTCTCTCAGAGAGTCATTACATTACTCAGTGATTAGATTCCTACAATCACAGAATCAGCTAATAGGCATTTTTACTTGATACACACAAATAATGCAAACTAGTCTTTCAGAAGCTTATTATAATAAGACGTGGTTTAAAAGCCCCAGTTATGTGAAAGCTTTAGATCAATTATCCTTTAGCACCCTTAAAATGCTTTAAATATTTTCGGTTCTTCTTGCAATTAAATATAGCATCAAATCCCTCGAGTTGGTACGCTGCACAAACGAACTAGAATAACGCTCCGCTGGCAAGAAATGCACTTGTTACAGCTGGGAGTAAACACCGCAATTAAAGAGTTATTTAGGAAAATGAACAGCGCTCTTCCTGCCCTTGGTGAAGTGCTTCTTTCTCATTAGCAACATACGGTAGCGTCCTGGAATTTTGTCAGCACGAGGCGCACAGCGATGAGGAAATAAAATCCTTTCGTTTATCCGTGATAGTTTTGCTTGTGCGTTTTATACTAGAGAGGTTTTATAACGCTTTTGTAAGCGTGTTTTCTGATACGTTATCGGTTATAGTCCATCATGCTATCCAATGGTGTACATACAATCACGTCTTAGCACGATAGAACGTTTGCTTCCGTCCCTAAATAACAGAATACGTAAAATGGACTTTCATCAGATCGCCGTGATTGAAGGCATTACAAACTATTTATTAAAACACCTGATTACCATAATACCAGTGAATTCGATATTGTCGATAGTCATGACTAGGGTTCGGATTTTTAATGTTTAGGTAAATACATTTTGGTTTGTGTCCTAATACGAGCTTGAAACTGAGTTTAATGTTCTAGATATTCACACTAGAGCACATATTTTAAGTTTTATTGCACATAAAAATCCATATTTTCTGATATTTTGTGTAAATAAATATTTTAGAATATTCACATAAATTACACAAAAATCGCATAAAGAAAGCCTTTTTAAAATTTTTTTCAGATATTTACATAAAGTCACATAAAAGCAGCAGCAGAATTATTTTTAACAAGTCACCACCCAATTTCTTTAATGCTCAGTTACACAGGCCAGTGTCGCAATTTGTTATTCATTAATGGAAGGACCGATACATCAGCTATTGTATCCCTTCAGTTGGAAGACAAAATAAGCATCCTGCTTTCGGCACACCGGCGACGGTGATATGATCCAGCAATTGTCGTTAAACAACAAAATAATTAGTTATGAATTGGAATGGTCAATATGAAAAGTCATGAAGTAAATATTCCATCATAATAGAATACAAATTCAGGAATCCAACTTTGGAGAACTGCGACTAGAACTGCCGATTGTGTTTCAGATTCTAAAAGGTGGATCATCTACAGAGATCTGTGCCTCTGAGGTTATGGTTGAACAAACTCTTGACTTAGTGAACTTTCATAAGCTTATGTCCTCGTGTTTGTGACAACCTTGAAGCAGATAAACTTAGTCCATCGTTTATGTTGACAGTGTCTTGATTCTCCTGCGCCACAATGTTTACACATCTTTACGCTGAATCAGTCAAAATGCGGTATTGCGATATTACTGCATGCGCAAAATATCAATCACGTGGTTTTAAACGCTTGTGTATAGAATCCCTTCTGATGTTTACTCATGAATGCGCACATGCATTTTTATAACGAAACAAAAGAAAAATAAGTAACATGATGTTTTTGCCACTTGTTACATATTTACAGGACTCCGGTGTATATTAATATAAAGATAATTCGTATCATTCACTGATCATCAATAGCCACAAATTCCTGTGCAAAGATAGTTTCAAAGTAAACAAATTTTTGCCATTAGTAAGAGGCAGTGTACATTGCTCATGTATGTCGTAAACATATTTTCTTTGTTAGGAGATCATGCAGAAAGATAGTGGCTTTTTTCAGATGTAGGGTAACAGTGCACGCTTTAACCGTGGAGAACGCAACGGTGAACAAACCGGAAATAGATAATGACACGCAAAGTAACTATTCACAGAATGTATCCTACATTTTCCTGTCGTGACCTTTTTATCTGTCTTAGCAGTTTGCGGTCACACCTAGGTATACAATTCTATGATATGAAGAGTAGAAATTTCAAGATGAATCTATCATTTCTTGGACAGTTATATACTTGTATTCAAGTTGTTCAACTCACGGGTACCGATAGCTTTTGAGCAATTCCGCGTGTGACTGACATTTACACTACATTTTCTTCTTAAAATGTCTGTCTAATGGTCAATATAGGTGTAAAAATGTTATTTTAACGACATATGATGACAGAGAATACATTGGCGGTTGTGATAGGGAACATAAAAACCTTAAAAAGTGAAACAATTATTTAATAATGAGCGCTAAACTTTTCGTGACTAACTGACCTACAGTCATCTCCATATTATTCGAGATAAACATTTGCAGTAATTACCTTGCTGCTGATTTTCTTATAGATACAAGGGGAATGCAGGAATACAGCAGGCTTTGAGCGATAGTCAAATCTTTTAAAGGTTTGGAATTCCGTTCCCTTTGTACGCCAAACAAAAAAAGTGAACAGCCTTCCATTTTAGTACTGCAAAACTCACTAAAATAACAAGGAATAGGTATCTCCGAAATGATTCACTCCACAAAAAATGATTTTAGACATAACTTGTGGGTTTTAACGGGATCTACATTTTTCGTATAGTAAGATTTGGTCTATTTCTTACGGTTTACCAGTTATGCAAAAGTCATCCAGAGTAAACAGAACTACCTGGGCTATAGCCATAAAAACATCTGAAAGATATGGCATTTTAATCAAAATCATAAGTCACTTTTGAGAAAATCAAAATTGTTGAAACATTTTCCATGAAAAGGGTAGTTTAGGGTGGAGGAATTTTCTTTCAAATCTTTGTGTTTCATCCTTAAAAGATATTAAACTTAAGTACCAATTTCAGTTTTATCCGACTTTTCGTTTTTGAGTGGCGCTGTTCACAGACAAAAACAGAAACGCGCACAAGGACGTTTTTCTAAAACTACTTTTTTTTTTTTATTCAGAGGGCCTCAAAACATATGTTTCCTATGAAACCTCCACATCGAAATTTTGGGCGAAATACAATACCTACTTCTCCTACTTAATATACGTAGTAGAAAAAGTAAAGCCGTTTTATGTCCTTTCCCTGTAAGGTTATAAAAAATCGCCATATTCATAATAGGTATAGATAGGTATAACTAATTTTCAGGACTTACGAATACTGTTGTAATGGATCGTAAGTTGAGATTTCTGGACGAAATCTTGTTGCTGTTATAAAAAAAGTCGAAATACGGAGGGGGGCGGAGAGAAAAAGAAAACCAAGTAACACAAGTGCCTTAAGTAAAATCATTAACTTGTTTAGATTTATTATTTATTTATGCCAACAAACTTACTGTTGGTGTTTTTAAACACACAAGCCGTGTGTGGGCAAAGTTTAAGAGGTAGAACTGGAACTTGAGAATTTAATGCCATTCTGGCAGTTTGTCACAATAGCTCAGTGGTTAGAGCGTCCGCCCGGCAAGCGGAAGGTCTGTGGTTCAAATCCCAGTTGTGGCATTGAATTTTTAAGTTCCAGTTCTACCTCTTAAACTTGTTTAGATTTCTTTGGTAATAATTCGGCAATTCAAACCTCTTCGATTTCTTCATCAGTACACATGTTACCGATTTCTTTTTACATACAAATGGAGAAGTAAATTCCAAATGAAGCTGCTGCCGTATTTGTAAGCATACTGCCAAACGACAAGCACTCGCGATTAACCCTTAACCACGCTTACGTTTTTATTCCATGCTTTAATACTTAAAAATTTCTAGCTAAAATATCAATTATTGCAACCCAGTTTACATAAGTAACTATCGTACAAAGATGTTCTTATTTTCTCAAAAGCAGTATACCTTCTACAAGCTAAGCCTCACAGGAGCATAAAATGTGCTGGGCTGTTTCAGTTTCTTTCTCGCAATCTGCAATATGTTACCTTGAAACCTTCCATCGTCGTGTTAAGACGCTTTTTCACGGGCGCATGTCCTGTGAGAAATACAGTAATTGTTCTCAGTTCTCCTTGTATTTTTGGGTATGCATTGAATAATAGCTTTCATTTCTGTTTCAAAACCAAGTGCATATTAACCCCGGAAAAAGAAAAACAGAACAGAAAAGAAAGATTTTTTTATTTTCGTTCTCTCTTTTTTTTTGGGGGGGGGGGCACCTTAGTCTTATGCCATATACTCAGGACCCTGTTCCTGAGGCGTCAACCACATCAAAGTTCTCTCAGCAGTTTCTAAAGTTTTATTTGTTCAATATTCAGGGACAATAATGACCCTGAAGTTCTTCACTAAGTGTTTGGATGGAATTACTCAGGGGTTAGGGGTATAAGTGCCGATATTTTGATTGGTAATTGAGGACAGTGTAATGAACACTATTCATAACCTTCGTTTGTAAACTTATACTTTTACTTATTAAGAGTAGTACGCTTTCAGGTTGGTTAATACCTCTAAGTAGGTGTGGCACAGAAGGCATGGCGCAAAGTGGACCAATCTCACGATAGCGAATGGTGTACAGGAACCGAGTCCCAATGCTTTCTGCAGGACCAATGACCTTACTACCTAGGGCAGTAAGTTTCGTATTGAGGTGTGAATATTCTATACGACGGGTGTGATCCATTTCGCGACGCAGTTGCGATCATGCAATAAAAAACATCAACAAACTTTGTGGTAGGTTAGTGTGAAAACTGTTAGACGAAGAGGAAAAAACCCGAAAAGGATACATATGGTACCAGTTACCTAAATATCTGCACATTCCCTTAACAGCCTGTGTAGTACGACTGCATTTCTAAAGATGCATCTATCTCCAATGTATTTCCTCATCCTTAGCAAGCCCGAATCTATTTAAGAAATACGAAGTTAGTAGGTAGGGTAGGACAGAGCTGGGCCACTTTTTTATGCGCAAGATGGCCGCCACGCGTAATCTAAGGATTACTAGGTAAGGTGGTAGGGGAAGCAGGACGTTGTAGGTGTTTGAAGGAATCTCTAGGGATAACTTTTGAAGCCTATAGCAGTGTATGTATGTTTGTGAGCATTCATGATAGTTGAATATGCCGTTCACTATATCGATGTATGTCTCCTAACACAGGAGCTTTCTATCTTGATTGAATATATTACCCCAACATAATGTTACCTCGCCCCACATAGCCATGCTAACCTAACCTACCCTAGCCTAAGCCTCCATACTTCTACTCGTCTAACCTATCCTAACCTAATCTAACCTAACCTAAGCCCCCCCATACTTCTACTCGTCTAAGCTATCCTAACCTAACCTAGCCTCACCTAAGCCCCATAGTCCTAACCTAACCTAACCTAGCTCCCACTCTTTTTTACTTTGAACTTTCATAATTTAACATAACCTAAGCCCCATACTTCTACTCATCTAACCTATCCTAACCTAACCTAACCTATCCTAATCTAACATGGCCTAGCCTAACCTAAGATAGATCCTCTTATTATTATTTATTCTATTCTACTAACATGATACGTTTCTAGACATTCATTCTATCCTCTTATCATCTATCCTATTCCCTCCTCTGCTTATCTATTCTATCCTGTCATACGCTACCCTGATCTCCCTCTAGGAATTTCATAAACATTTTGATACTATTTTGAGTCCTCTGATAGATCTTTTTAAGCACTTTTAGCATATTCTTGATGCTTTTACAACATTTTTAAGACGTTTCACCCCATTTTGCTGCAATTTTGCACCCTCTGTTAGATCTTTTAGACGCTTTTAGTATATTCAGGGCGCTTTTACAACATATTTAACATCTTTTCAGACAATTTTCAGTGTTATTCAGTCATTTTCATACATTTTCAGCGTGTATTGAGACCCGTTTAGACTCGTTGATAGATATTTCAGCCTGTTTCCAGATATTCTGAAGACTTTTACGTCCAGTTTAAACATTTTTCAGAGTATTTTAGACGAATTTGACATTATTTAAGGCAATCCGAGAGTTATTCTGGACGCCCCTGTCCATTATTGTTTGCTTTAAGCACTTTGAAGGGTAATGGAAGATAATTTTCACGATATTAGGAATACTGAACCGTCTATTTCAAGGCTGTTAGACGTATCTCTACCAGTTAAATATCGTTTCAGCCATTTAAGAGACATTTTAAGCACTATAGGGATATTTTAGACTTTGTCACCAACATTTTGATTGGTTTTCAGAATCCTTTGAAACACTTTTATAGGCGTTAGACGCTTTTAATGGTATTTTTCGAGCGCTAATTAAGACATTTCAGCTCCTTCACAGTTATTTTGAGGATTTTCAGGGCATCTTAAACTCGTGAGAAGCATTTTTTTCGACAGTTTGAAGATGTTTTAAGGCACTGAAGCAGGTATTTTTGAAGTTGCTAGGGGTATTTTACTAAGCTTTCTTCAGTAATCGATTTGTTTTATAGTAGTTGAAGAGCAGTCTAACCTATTCAGTCATTTATTGCATTTCATCATCATCATCAATTACTCTATCTTATAGTCCATCTAACCTAACCTAACCTAACCTGACCTAATGAGGAAATAGGAATGTTAAGGCAAGCAATGAAATAAAACAAGAATAATCGCAATGAGATAATTTTATTTAATTTATAAGGATACATACACTAGCATTAATATTTAGAAAACAAGTATACACTGCTGAAAGACGATAGCGCCCTCCTCAGTTCTTCTAATTATTCACATTATCATTCTTCTCTCTGGGTTAGATGAGCCATTGGCGCGCGAAGTTCATAGTTCAACAATCTTCATTTTTTTCTACAGACAAGCTTTAAGTATCCATGTCTAGGCACTATTCTCGACACTGTAATGTCCATACGCATACGTCGATATTCCATCCTCTTCAATCACTCTCTTGTCATCGTGAGGTGATAAGGCTATTTTATTAGCTTCAACCGTAGAAATATTATGATGTCGGGATAGGATTAAATTCATAGGAGTTCTAACAATTTTCAAAGTTTTAAGGCACTCTACATAGCTATTGAAGTTGATGTATTGCTTAATGGCGCTACGTTTTATACCTTTAACTTTTTTTATCACAGAACCATCAATATCGATAGCATACATTTTGGGCCTAAGACCAACGAACCGATGAATGATTTTTCCACAGGCTTCATCTTTAAACTTTCCCAACACTTTTTTGTTTTGTGTAGAATAGCATATATGGTTAGCAGGGTAATCAGATGTATCCAGATGTTCAAGCATGTGTAATTTATCCTGGTATATATCAGCTGTAGTCACTCGATGGACGAAAGAATCTGTATCTGTATACAACAGTTTAAGATTTTCAGCTCCATAATATGGAAGTAACACATCGTATTGATACGAATACATTAGCGTCTTGGAGATGTCTAGTACACTCATACCAATGTATATAGGCTTGTTGAACACTATTTTACGAGAAGCCATATGTACAGCAGCAAGATTAGGTCCATATATGGTTCGATCAATGAATGTAGGTTTGGCTATGAGTTTTTCTAACGTTTTGCTGTTTGTCACAAGCCGTATATCCATGCGATTACGAATATTTTCCATAGTTTTTCCAAACATAGCATTATTGAATAGTTTATAAAGGTCCTTCTCAAAATCATTTCTAGCTTGTTGTCGCAGTCGGTTATTAAACTCGACGTAAGGTTTTAGCCAACACGACTGATGAAACTGAAGTGCTCGATGAATCTTTGTTAATAGTAGACCGTGACTAAGAGCTTGTTTCAAGGCCATGTAGTGTACCACATACTTCTTTCGGCACCCAAGATGAGCAATTAACTTCTCTGAAGACGATTTCCCCGGTTTCAGACTCTCAGGCAGGAAGGGCAAATCATTATGAAGATCGTGGAGCTCGACGGGATATTCGACATCGACTTCTAAGATGTATCCAAGGGGGTCATCTTCCTTCAATAAATCCAGGTCTATGTCTTCAGGAGAAACCCATTTAAACCCTCCATAAGGAAGGGCCTTACACATAGCCCAGCCATATTCGTTGTTTGCATCTTCGTATGTAATAAACTGGGAAGGTTTACGAGGATCATACTGTTCCATATATATATTATTAGCTTCAGCATACCGATGAGAAACCTGGCATAACCCTCCTCTTATACCAGATTCAACCATGAGCAGCTGATCGTAGTCCAGCAGCAATTGCAGCTCAATTCCTGTGTACAGTAGCATAGCATCCCACGTAAGTCCTGGAGAAGTGAAATAATGCGCAGGATCCACTTTGTGTGTTTTCAGAGTTTGGTCTCTGAACGTTTCAAAGACATCCGCTAGGAGAAGAACATCAGAGGTTAAGTAAATATCACTGTATTCACCTAAGTTTCTCACATTAAACTGGTTCCATACATTTCTAGCATGCTCATAGTCATCGCCGGTAATTTCTTCTTCATTTAATTTATTGTAGAATGCTTCTCTTGGAGGCAGCTGAGCATCATTCAAAACGTCCCATGATGCGAGGTAATCGTAGGGGAACACTCCCTTACGAGTCATCAAGCTAATCTTCTCTTCTCCAAAGTACTTCTCTGTTTCGGGATGCGTCGTGAGGTTTTTCACTAACTTGTCCAAGCTTGTACTCAGGAAACGGAAGGTATCCACAAACCTGAGTTTAATATCTCCAACATATTTTGAGAATGAGATATAGCTTTCTTCAGAGCTTGGTATTACCTCCACTCTTTCGCTTGTGCATCCTAACTCCTTAACAATGAAATGAGAGTCATACCCACTCAGATTATGCATGAAGACAGGTATATAATTAGGTGTTTTACAAGCCAGGTTACATTTATTGTGTAAAGACCCTCTATACATCCCGGAAACATGATCGTGATCGCGAACCTTCCAATTATCTTCTGTAAATTCATGCCCGCACAGGTAGCATATTGTAGAAGCATCGAACGATTCTTGTTCTTCAGCTGTAAGTTTCAGAGGCTTAGCAGATTTATATAAGTCACCTATTTTCTTCGCAAGGGAAGTTAGATACCCTATGAACTTCTCAGCAGCATCATGACCTCGATACACGTAGGGGTGTGTAGGAAGATCGGTTTCTACTTTGTCAACGCTGGATGATGGTTTGACGTAAACAGCAAAGCTCATTGGAGAATGACTTTGATAGGGAGTTGTATAGGACGTTTCAGGATTAGAAGCGCAGGTATGGTAAGGAGTGAGAATGCTCTCAAAATCAGCATATATGACATATGGCAGTTTCAGCATTCTTTCCACGTTTTTGAATCTGACGATAGAGTTTTCCTTTGTAGGCATAACGCATCTAGCAATAGCATGTTGCACGCACATTTCTCTATGCTCCTCCAATTTTTTCATTCCGCTTAGTCCATATCGGTCATCAAAATGGCTGAAGCAACGTTTACACGTATATATTTTTCCATCATGTTTAGTTTTCTGCTGACGAATAAGTCTCTCAAAATCCTTTATATACACATAGTGATGTCTGGCAGTAGCATCACTTAACAGAAGGAGATCGCGATGATCATCTAATTCTTCATCAATCACCTTTATCGGAAACACTTCATGTTTTTCATCCAGTCCAAACACATTTATGGACATATTGTTGAGCTTTTCAAATTTAGAGATTTCACCCAAGCTCGTAGGAAATGAGACGCATGAGAAATCGTATTTTTCTTGGAGATCCTTATACTTGCTAACACGCTGAGGTTTATTTCGAATGAACTTAGCAAGAACAGCGTACATAAAGCATTTCTCATCGCTGTAGTTCTGAGGGTTTATACAGGCTTTTCTCGCTTCCACAGATGCAGGTAGAGGAATATAGCTGCTCCCTCGAAGGGCATTGTACTTGTTAATTCGGAGTCGAACTCCATCAACTGATAGCAAGGCCCAGTTACTACCTTTCAGTTTACTTTCTTCCATTTCAACACGAAGCTTCTCGAATTTTTTTTCCAAGATGGCGTTCATATCAGTTTCTAAAAACACAGGTTGGTTACGTGTTTTAAATGTTCTGTCACATGTCTCTCCATGAACATTCACAAATTGACAGTCGACCATGATGTTAATTTTCACACTTTTATGTATCGACAGTTCTTTCTTTATAGCTTGAATTATACGAGGTTTTGACTCCTGTAGGTAAGTTTTCATATCCTTGAAGGTGTCACAACGTATATAATATGATTTGAGTCGTCCTTCAAATGATGTTTCATACTCGATCATATCACACTCATCAGTCATTGTCAATAGATGATGCTTGCTAGGTTCAAACTTGATTTTCTTGCGAGATACAGTTTTTTCACATCTTTCTTCATGTACGTCTCTTCTATGCTCAGTATTGCAAACATCACCAAAATGTTTACAGCTGTAGACTCGACCGCATACCAACTCATGTCTCTTCTTATCATAGTTGCGTAGAAAACGCTTATCACATTTGCTACAGCTATAGTCTGGCATAGCATTCAGAACCGATTCCATCACTCCACCATTCCACATCTTTATAATATGTAGTGCGACACTTGTAAATTATATAAGTCAATAAATGCTTATAGCACTTTCCACTGACTCGTCTTGATAACTTGTCAAAGCTATTGAACGGTAATCTCACTAGGAGAAGCTGATGTGCTCTACTCTAAGGTTAATTACTGAATAACTATGTAAGCTCAAGCAAACCCCACTTATTCCACTAGCACGTACCTTATAAATGACTACGCGATTCAAGATTAAGCTTGTATTTTTAAAATATATATCATTAAACTACGTGAGTCAAGATTAACTTGTTTCATTTTTATTTGCCAGTTCAACGTTAACATGCATTTCCCCCACATTTTTTAAAGTTTAAACAAGGTAAATTACATATCACCCATTATATTTATACAAATAAATGTATATAATTTTATATACTTTAATGCCAAACACACACATACTCACACCCTCACACACACTCTCCCACACACATACACACACCCCAACCCACACATACATGCACAAGCACACATACACACATGCACGCAAACACACACATGCATACACATACACGCACACCCACACACATACATGCACACATACGCACATAGACATACATGCACATACACACCAGCAAACACGCACACATACACACGTCCGTAAACACACACACACACACACACACACTCTCTCCCACACACATACACACAAAAACATACACACACCCCAACCCACACATACACACGCCCGTAAACACACACATACATGCATAAACACATACACGCACTCCCACACACACATACACACAAAAAACATACACACACTCCAACCCACACACACATACACACATGCACACACGCACACATCCGCAAACACACACGCAAACACCCACATTCACATACGCACAAATATGCATAGCACACGCACATACACACATGCACACAAACACACACACATACACATACACGCACACTCACACATGCACAAACACATACACACTCTCCCACACACACACACACATACACACAAAAACATACACACACTCCTACCCACACGCTGATGACCTAGAAGTTGAGTGCCCTTAAACCAAACCAAACCCCTACCCACACACACACACACACACACGCCCGTAAACACACACATACATGCACAAACACATACACACACTCTCCCACACACATACACACAAAAAACATACACACATTCACATACGCACAAATATGCATAGCACACACACATACACACATGCACACAAACACACACACATACACCTACACGCACACTCACACATGCACAAACACATACACACTCTCCCACACACACACACATACACCTACACGCACACTCACACATGCACAAACACATACACACTCTCCCACACACACACACACACACAGCCACACACACACACACACACATGCACCCAAAAACACACGCGCATGTACATACACTCACGCTCACACGCACACTCATACACATACATGCACACACGCAAACACGCACACATGCAAACACACACACGGATAAAGATGCATAGCACATACATACACAAACACATACACACACTCTCCCACACACATACACACAAAAAACATACACACATTCACATACGCACAAATATGCATAGCACACACACATACACACATGCACACAAACACACACACATACACCTACACGCACACTCACACATGCACAAACACATACACACTCTCCCACACACACACACATACGCCTACACGCACACTCACACATGCACAAACACATACACACTCTCCCACACACACACATGCACCCAAAAACACACGCGCATGTACATACACTCACGCTCACACGCACACTCATACACATACATGCACACACGCAAACACGCACACATGCAAACACACACACGGATAAAGATGCATAGCACATACATACACAAACAGACACACACGCACGCTCACACACACGCAAACACACTCAGGCACACACGCACAAAGATGTATAGCACACCCACAGACACATACACACCCACGCCCGCAAACACGCACACACACGCCCGTAAACACACACACATACACACTCTCCCACACACACACACACACACAGCCACACACACACACACACATGCACCCAAAAACACACGCGCATGTACATACACTCACGCTCACACGCACACTCATACACATACATGCACACACGCAAACACGCACACATGCAAACACACACACGCATAAAGATGCATAGCACATACATACACAAACAGACACACACGCACGCTCACACACACGCAAACACACTCAGGCACACACGCACAAAGATGTATAGCACACCCACAGACACATACACACCCACGCCCGCAAACACGCACACACACGCCCGTAAACACACACACATACACATACACAAACATGCACGCACACACACGCACACACATACACGCACACACGCACACATGGACCTTGTTTCTAAAAATAATTTTTAGGGATTCAGGGGGTCTCAAAACATATATTTCGGTGAAATCTCGACATCGATTTTTTGGGTGGAATACAATACTTTCCCTACTTACAATTCGTAATAGAGAAATCGTTTGTCTCATATAAACGTCTTTATTAGAAAGAACATGAAAAGTTTCGAGAACACAAAAATGCATTTTAAATTCTCACAAGTATATAAATTAATTCAATAATACTTTTTCCATACGTTTATCACAGTCAGTTTGAGCAATATTAACACGATAAGTTTTACCGCGTACAGGGTTCGTTCTGCAAACCTACAGACAAAGTAAAACACATCGTAATAACTCATACATAGAGAAAACGGGATTCTTTCCACATTCCAAGAAGTTATTTGGCGTAACAGTAAACTCATTTAAAGAGGTGTTCCTTAACCCGCTCTTGCATTAAAAGGAGTAGTCATATAGTGTATGTTCTTTTTTCAATACTGGTAGAGGGAACATTTCCAACTGTCACATAAATATGTCAGTTTCTCAAAGGATCCATTCAGATAACCATCTTTTTTCATCCTCACTTGGAAGGGTGCGAAGACCACCCCCCACTGACCTTCAGAATTTGGTGGGAGAGGGCGAAGACCACCTGCGCTGGTCTTGAGAATCTGTCAACAGTCAGAGGGGGAGGGGGAGGTGGGGGGGGGGGGGTCATTAATTATCCTTCCTTTGTCATCCTGGAAATTCCCACGTGTGGGGGTGGAGGGGGGGGGGAGGGGAGGGGGGAGGGGGGGGGTGTATTGTTATGCTAATTGAGCCAAAAGGAACATGTCACTTATGCCACTTCTTGAGCCAAAAGGAACACTATATGACTACTCCTTTTAATGCAAGAGCGGGTTAAGGAACACCTCTTTAAATGAGTTTACTGTTACGCCAAATAACTTCTTGGAATGTGGAAAGAATCCCGTTTTCTCTATGTATGAGTTATTACGATGTGTTTTACTTTGTCTGTAGGTTTGCAGAACGAACCCTGTACGCGGTAAAACTTATCGTGTTAATATTGCTCAAACTGACTGTGATAAACGTATGGAAAAAGTATTATTGAATTAATTTATATACTTGTGAGAATTTAAAATGCATTTTTGTGTTCTCGAAACTTTTCATGTTCTTTCTAATAAAGACGTTTATATGAGACAAACGATTTCTCTATTACGAATTGTAAGTAGGGAAAGTATTGTATTCCACCCAAAAAATCGATGTCGAGATTTCACCGAAATATATGTTTTGAGACCCCCTGAATCCCTAAAAATTATTTTTAGAAACAAGGTCCATGTGTGCGTGTGTGCGTGTATGTGTGTGCGTGTGTGTGCGTGCATGTTTGTGTATGTGTATGTGTGTGTGTTTACGGGCGTGTGTGTGCGTGTTTGCGGGCGTGGGTGTGTATGTGTCTGTGGGTGTGCTATACATCTTTGTGCGTGTGTGCCTGAGTGTGTTTGCGTGTGTGTGAGCGTGCGTGTGTGTCTGTTTGTGTATGTATGTGCTATGCATCTTTATGCGTGTGTGTGTTTGCATGTGTGCGTGTTTGCGTGTGTGCATGTATGTGTATGAGTGTGCGTGTGAGCGTGAGTGTATGTACATGCGCGTGTGTTTTTGGGTGCATGTGTGTGTGTGTGTGTGGCTGTGTGTGTGTGTGTGTGTGGGAGAGTGTGTATGTGTGTGTGTTTACGGGCGTGTGTGTGCGTGTTTGCGGGCGTGGGTGTGTATGTGTCTGTGGGTGTGCTATACATCTTTGTGCGTGTGTGCCTGAGTGTGTTTGCGTGTGTGTGAGCGTGCGTGTGTGTCTGTTTGTGTATGTATGTGCTATGCATCTTTATCCGTGTGTGTGTTTGCATGTGTGCGTGTTTGCGTGTGTGCATGTATGTGTATGAGTGTGCGTGTGAGCGTGAGTGTATGTACATGCGCGTGTGTTTTTGGGTGCATGTGTGTGTGTGGGAGAGTGTGTATGTGTTTGTGCATGTGTGAGTGTGCGTGTAGGCGTATGTGTGTGTGTGTGGGAGAGTGTGTATGTGTTTGTGCATGTGTGAGTGTGCGTGTAGGTGTATGTGTGTGTGTTTGTGTGCATGTGTGTATGTGTGTGTGCTATGCATATTTGTGCGTATGTGAATGTGTGTATGTTTTTTGTGTGTATGTGTGTGGGAGAGTGTGTGTATGTGTTTGTGTATGTATGTGCTATGCATCTTTATCCGTGTGTGTGTTTGCATGTGTGCGTGTTTGCGTGTGTGCATGTATGTGTATGAGTGTGCGTGTGAGCGTGAGTGTATGTACATGCGCGTGTGTTTTTGGGTGCATGTGTGTGTGTGTGTGTGTGGCTGTGTGTGTGTGTGTGTGTGGGAGAGTGTGTATGTGTTTGTGCATGTGTGAGTGTGCGTGTAGGTGTATGTGTGTGTGTGTGGGAGAGTGTGTATGTGTTTGTGCATGTGTGAGTGTGCGTGTAGGTGTATGTGTGTGTGTTTGTGTGCATGTGTGTATGTGTGTGTGCTATGCATATTTGTGCGTATGTGAATGTGTGTATGTTTTTTGTGTGTATGTGTGTGGGAGAGTGTGTGTATGTGTTTGTGCATGTATGTGTGTGTTTACGGGCGTGTGTGTGTGTGTGTGTGTGGGTAGGGGTTTGGTTTGGTTTAAGGGCACTCAACTTCTAGGTCATCAGCGTGTGGGTAGGAGTGTGTGTATGTTTTTGTGTGTATGTGTGTGTGTGTGTGGGAGAGTGTGTATGTGTTTGTGCATGTGTGAGTGTGCGTGTATGTGTATGTGTGTGTGTTTGTGTGCATGTGTGTATGTGCGTGTGCTATGCATATTTGTGCGTATGTGAATGTGGGTGTTTGCGTGTGTGTTTGCGGATGTGTGCGTGTGTGCATGTGTGTATGTGTGTGTGGGTTGGAGTGTGTGTATGTTTTTTGTGTGTATGTGTGTGTGGGAGTGCGTGTATGTGTTTATGCATGTATGTGTGTGTTTACGGGCGTGTGTATGTGTGGGTTGGGGTGTGTGTATGTTTTTGTGTGTATGTGTGTGGGAGAGAGTGTGTGTGTGTGTGTGTGTGTGTTTACGGACGTGTGTATGTGTGCGTGTTTGCTGGTGTGTATGTGCATGTATGTCTATGTGCGTATGTGTGCATGTATGTGTGTGGGTGTGCGTGTATGTGTATGCATGTGTGTGTTTGCGTGCATGTGTGTATGTGTGCTTGTGCATGTATGTGTGGGTTGGGGTGTGTGTATGTGTGTGGGAGAGTGTGTGTGAGGGTGTGAGTATGTGTGTGTTTGGCATTAAAGTATATAAAATTATATACATTTATTTGTATAAATATAATGGGTGATATGTAATTTACCTTGTTTAAACTTTAAAAAATGTGGGGGAAATGCATGTTAACGTTGAACTGGCAAATAAAAATGAAACAAGTTAATCTTGACTCACGTAGTTTAATGATATATATTTTAAAAATACAAGCTTAATCTTGAATCGCGTAGTCATTTATAAGGTACGTGCTAGTGGAATAAGTGGGGTTTGCTTGAGCTTACATAGTTATTCAGTAATTAACCTTAGAGTAGAGCACATCAGCTTCTCCTAGTGAGATTACCGTTCAATAGCTTTGACAAGTTATCAAGACGAGTCAGTGGAAAGTGCTATAAGCATTTATTGACTTATATAATTTACAAGTGTCGCACTACATATTATAAAGATGTGGAATGGTGGAGTGATGGAATCGGTTCTGAATGCTATGCCAGACTATAGCTGTAGCAAATGTGATAAGCGTTTTCTACGCAACTATGATAAGAAGAGACATGAGTTGGTATGCGGTCGAGTCTACAGCTGTAAACATTTTGGTGATGTTTGCAATACTGAGCATAGAAGAGACGTACATGAAGAAAGATGTGAAAAAACTGTATCTCGCAAGAAAATCAAGTTTGAACCTAGCAAGCATCATCTATTGACAATGACTGATGAGTGTGATATGATCGAGTATGAAACATCATTTGAAGGACGACTCAAATCATATTATATACGTTGTGACACCTTCAAGGATATGAAAACTTACCTACAGGAGTCAAAACCTCGTATAATTCAAGCTATAAAGAAAGAACTGTCGATACATAAAAGTGTGAAAATTAACATCATGGTCGACTGTCAATTTGTGAATGTTCATGGAGAGACATGTGACAGAACATTTAAAACACGTAACCAACCTGTGTTTTTAGAAACTGATATGAACGCCATCTTGGAAAAAAAATTCGAGAAGCTTCGTGTTGAAATGGAAGAAAGTAAACTGAAAGGTAGTAACTGGGCCTTGCTATCAGTTGATGGAGTTCGACTCCGAATTAACAAGTACAATGCCCTTCGAGGGAGCAGCTATATTCCTCTACCTGCATCTGTGGAAGCGAGAAAAGCCTGTATAAACCCTCAGAACTACAGCGATGAGAAATGCTTTATGTACGCTGTTCTTGCTAAGTTCATTCGAAATAAACCTCAGCGTGTTAGCAAGTATAAGGATCTCCAAGAAAAATACGATTTCTCATGCGTCTCATTTCCTACGAGCTTGGGTGAAATCTCTAAATTTGAAAAGCTCAACAATATGTCCATAAATGTGTTTGGACTGGATGAAAAACATGAAGTGTTTCCGATAAAGGTGATTGATGAAGAATTAGATGATCATCGCGATCTCCTTCTGTTAAGTGATGCTACTGCCAGACATCACTATGTGTATATAAAGGATTTTGAGAGACTTATTCGTCAGCAGAAAACTAAACATGATGGAAAAATATATACGTGTAAACGTTGCTTCAGCCATTTTGATGACCGATATGGACTAAGCGGAATGAAAAAATTGGAGGAGCATAGAGAAATGTGCGTGCAACATGCTATTGCTAGATGCGTTATGCCTACAAAGGAAAACTCTATCGTCAGATTCAAAAACGTGGAAAGAATGCTGAAACTGCCATATGTCATATATGCTGATTTTGAGAGCATTCTCACTCCTTACCATACCTGCGCTTCTAATCCTGAAACGTCCTATACAACTCCCTATCAAAGTCATTCTCCAATGAGCTTTGCTGTTTACGTCAAACCATCATCCAGCGTTGACAAAGTAGAAACCGATCTTCCTACACACCCCTACGTGTATCGAGGTCATGATGCTGCTGAGAAGTTCATAGGGTATCTAACTTCCCTTGCGAAGAAAATAGGTGACTTATATAAATCTGCTAAGCCTCTGAAACTTACAGCTGAAGAACAAGAATCGTTCGATGCTTCTACAATATGCTACCTGTGCGGGCATGAATTTACAGAAGATAATTGGAAGGTTCGCGATCACGATCATGTTTCCGGGATGTATAGAGGGTCTTTACACAATAAATGTAACCTGGCTTGTAAAACACCTAATTATATACCTGTCTTCATGCATAATCTGAGTGGGTATGACTCTCATTTCATTGTTAAGGAGTTAGGATGCACAAGCGAAAGAGTGGAGGTAATACCAAGCTCTGAAGAAAGCTATATCTCATTCTCAAAATATGTTGGAGATATTAAACTCAGGTTTGTGGATACCTTCCGTTTCCTGAGTACAAGCTTGGACAAGTTAGTGAAAAACCTCACGACGCATCCCGAAACAGAGAAGTACTTTGGAGAAGAGAAGATTAGCTTGATGACTCGTAAGGGAGTGTTCCCCTACGATTACCTCGCATCATGGGACGTTTTGAATGATGCTCAGCTGCCTCCAAGAGAAGCATTCTACAATAAATTAAATGAAGAAGAAATTACCGGCGATGACTATGAGCATGCTAGAAATGTATGGAACCAGTTTAATGTGAGAAACTTAGGTGAATACAGTGATATTTACTTAACCTCTGATGTTCTTCTCCTAGCGGATGTCTTTGAAACGTTCAGAGACCAAACTCTGAAAACACACAAAGTGGATCCTGCGCATTATTTCACTTCTCCAGGACTTACGTGGGATGCTATGCTACTGTACACAGGAATTGAGCTGCAATTGCTGCTGGACTACGATCAGCTGCTCATGGTTGAATCTGGTATAAGAGGAGGGTTATGCCAGGTTTCTCATCGGTATGCTGAAGCTAATAATATATATATGGAACAGTATGATCCTCGTAAACCTTCCCAGTTTATTACATACGAAGATGCAAACAACGAATATGGCTGGGCTATGTGTAAGGCCCTTCCTTATGGAGGGTTTAAATGGGTTTCTCCTGAAGACATAGACCTGGATTTATTGAAGGAAGATGACCCCCTTGGATACATCTTAGAAGTCGATGTCGAATATCCCGTCGAGCTCCACGATCTTCATAATGATTTGCCCTTCCTGCCTGAGAGTCTGAAACCGGGGAAATCGTCTTCAGAGAAGTTAATTGCTCATCTTGGGTGCCGAAAGAAGTATGTGGTACACTACATGGCCTTGAAACAAGCTCTTAGTCACGGTCTACTATTAACAAAGATTCATCGAGCACTTCAGTTTCATCAGTCGTGTTGGCTAAAACCTTACGTCGAGTTTAATAACCGACTGCGACAACAAGCTAGAAATGATTTTGAGAAGGACCTTTATAAACTATTCAATAATGCTATGTTTGGAAAAACTATGGAAAATATTCGTAATCGCATGGATATACGGCTTGTGACAAACAGCAAAACGTTAGAAAAACTCATAGCCAAACCTACATTCATTGATCGAACCATATATGGACCTAATCTTGCTGCTGTACATATGGCTTCTCGTAAAATAGTGTTCAACAAGCCTATATACATTGGTATGAGTGTACTAGACATCTCCAAGACGCTAATGTATTCGTATCAATACGATGTGTTACTTCCATATTATGGAGCTGAAAATCTTAAACTGTTGTATACAGATACAGATTCTTTCGTCCATCGAGTGACTACAGCTGATATATACCAGGATAAATTACACATGCTTGAACATCTGGATACATCTGATTACCCTGCTAACCATATATGCTATTCTACACAAAACAAAAAAGTGTTGGGAAAGTTTAAAGATGAAGCCTGTGGAAAAATCATTCATCGGTTCGTTGGTCTTAGGCCCAAAATGTATGCTATCGATATTGATGGTTCTGTGATAAAAAAAGTTAAAGGTATAAAACGTAGCGCCATTAAGCAATACATCAACTTCAATAGCTATGTAGAGTGCCTTAAAACTTTGAAAATTGTTAGAACTCCTATGAATTTAATCCTATCCCGACATCATAATATTTCTACGGTTGAAGCTAATAAAATAGCCTTATCACCTCACGATGACAAGAGAGTGATTGAAGAGGATGGAATATCGACGTATGCGTATGGACATTACAGTGTCGAGAATAGTGCCTAGACATGGATACTTAAAGCTTGTCTGTAGAAAAAAATGAAGATTGTTGAACTATGAACTTCGCGCGCCAATGGCTCATCTAACCCAGAGAGAAGAATGATAATGTGAATAATTAGAAGAACTGAGGAGGGCGCTATCGTCTTTCAGCAGTGTATACTTGTTTTCTAAATATTAATGCTAGTGTATGTATCCTTATAAATTAAATAAAATTATCTCATTGCGATTATTCTTGTTTTATTTCATTGCTTGCCTTAACATTCCTATTTCCTCATTAGGTCAGGTTAGGTTAGGTTAGGTTAGATGGACTATAAGATAGAGTAATTGATGATGATGATGAAATGCAATAAATGACTGAATAGGTTAGACTGCTCTTCAACTACTATAAAACAAATCGATTACTGAAGAAAGCTTAGTAAAATACCCCTAGCAACTTCAAAAATACCTGCTTCAGTGCCTTAAAACATCTTCAAACTGTCGAAAAAAATGCTTCTCACGAGTTTAAGATGCCCTGAAAATCCTCAAAATAACTGTGAAGGAGCTGAAATGTCTTAATTAGCGCTCGAAAAATACCATTAAAAGCGTCTAACGCCTATAAAAGTGTTTCAAAGGATTCTGAAAACCAATCAAAATGTTGGTGACAAAGTCTAAAATATCCCTATAGTGCTTAAAATGTCTCTTAAATGGCTGAAACGATATTTAACTGGTAGAGATACGTCTAACAGCCTTGAAATAGACGGTTCAGTATTCCTAATATCGTGAAAATTATCTTCCATTACCCTTCAAAGTGCTTAAAGCAAACAATAATGGACAGGGGCGTCCAGAATAACTCTCGGATTGCCTTAAATAATGTCAAATTCGTCTAAAATACTCTGAAAAATGTTTAAACTGGACGTAAAAGTCTTCAGAATATCTGGAAACAGGCTGAAATATCTATCAACGAGTCTAAACGGGTCTCAATACACGCTGAAAATGTATGAAAATGACTGAATAACACTGAAAATTGTCTGAAAAGATGTTAAATATGTTGTAAAAGCGCCCTGAATATACTAAAAGCGTCTAAAAGATCTAACAGAGGGTGCAAAATTGCAGCAAAATGGGGTGAAACGTCTTAAAAATGTTGTAAAAGCATCAAGAATATGCTAAAAGTGCTTAAAAAGATCTATCAGAGGACTCAAAATAGTATCAAAATGTTTATGAAATTCCTAGAGGGAGATCAGGGTAGCGTATGACAGGATAGAATAGATAAGCAGAGGAGGGAATAGGATAGATGATAAGAGGATAGAATGAATGTCTAGAAACGTATCATGTTAGTAGAATAGAATAAATAATAATAAGAGGATCTATCTTAGGTTAGGCTAGGCCATGTTAGATTAGGATAGGTTAGGTTAGGTTAGGATAGGTTAGATGAGTAGAAGTATGGGGCTTAGGTTATGTTAAATTATGAAAGTTCAAAGTAAAAAAGAGTGGGAGCTAGGTTAGGTTAGGTTAGGACTATGGGGCTTAGGTGAGGCTAGGTTAGGTTAGGATAGCTTAGACGAGTAGAAGTATGGGGGGGCTTAGGTTAGGTTAGATTAGGTTAGGATAGGTTAGACGAGTAGAAGTATGGAGGCTTAGGCTAGGGTAGGTTAGGTTAGCATGGCTATGTGGGGCGAGGTAACATTATGTTGGGGTAATATATTCAATCAAGATAGAAAGCTCCTGTGTTAGGAGACATACATCGATATAGTGAACGGCATATTCAACTATCATGAATGCTCACAAACATACATACACTGCTATAGGCTTCAAAAGTTATCCCTAGAGATTCCTTCAAACACCTACAACGTCCTGCTTCCCCTACCACCTTACCTAGTAATCCTTAGATTACGCGTGGCGGCCATCTTGCGCATAAAAAAGTGGCCCAGCTCTGTCCTACCCTACCTACTGAAGTTGCTTAGCATGTTGCAGTCTATAGAAATAGAGTACAATCGCTGTCTCCTCCATTACAACAAAATGCAATGGAGTAAGATTCAAGAGTGTCTCCATTGTAGTTGTTTTTATAGCTCCTATAGCAGCCGTACATGCAGTTGTTTGAACTTTATTTAGTCGAGTTTTAGATCCTGTTTGAAGGATCTTACGCCACCGAACACCTACGACATTAATATCGTAATGTGTTACAACACTAAAATGAAATTTGATGACACTATCAAAGAACCCTCCAAACCCTGACTTTTGGTTCAGCACAGCTCAGTCCGAAACACAGTTAAGTGCCTAGTCCATTGCAGCATTGTTTTAGTGACCAGGTGACAACAGTTCAGAGGATGTGACGTAAGCGGTTACTGAAAGTTACAGTATTGCTAATTATGCATGCAGTGCGAGCCTTCGCTCTGAATAATGAGACCAGTAAACAACATTTGAAGAGCTATGCTTGTCACCAATGTTATCGATAACATCTGTGGCTTGTTAAAATTTATTCAAGCCAAAATTTTAAGACGTTAAAAGGTATCTTCTAGAATACATTGCAGAGGCACAAGATGCAACATATGCATTTATACCGATATACTAATACTTCGTTTTGTGATGCGCTTTTAACAGTAAATCAATAGTACAGTCCGTATGCAACGTTCTCAGCATTAGTGCCACGGAACCGTTCGTTAACCTAACGAAATTGCATGCAAAAATCTGATGTAACAAATACACCACTTTCTCTGCCAATTATCCTTTGTTTCCATACATACTGGTAAGTAGAAGGAAGTATTGTATTCCATCCAAAAATTCGATGTCGAGATTTCACTGGAAATGTTTTGAGACCCCTGAATAAAAAAACCAGTTTTAGAAAAAGATCCGTGTGTGTGTGTGTGTGTGTGTGTGTGTGTGTGTGTGTGTGTGTGTGTGTGTGTGTGTGTGTGTGTGTGTGTGTGTGTGTGTGTGTGTGTGTGTGTGTGTGTGTGTGTGTGTGTCTATCTGTGGACAGCATAATTCAAAAGGTGATTAAAAACCAAAGTTGGTATTTGAGTTTAATATCTTTCAAAGATGCGAGACGAAGATTTTGAAGAAAATAGCCCCACCCTAAACTATCCTTTACATGCAAAATTTTTCGAAAATTTTGATTTTCTTGAAAATGGCTAACGACTTTGATTAAAATGACATGTTTAAGATATTTTTATAACAAATGAAATTTATATTTTGAATTTTCTGGTTATATCCTATGTAGTCATGTTTGCTCTGGATGACTTTTGAATAACTCGTAAACCCTAAGAGACAGACCAAATCTTATTACACAAAAATGTAGATCTCGCTAAAACACACAATTTATGTTCAAGTACATTTTTTTCATCTCGGACGTATTCCTTGTTATTTGCGCCAGTTTCGGAAAACTTAAATTTTCGTGAAATGCAGCATCGTTGTTCATTTTTTATATGTGAAGCGTGCAAAGGGAACAGGATCTCAAAAGTTTAAAAGATTTGATTATTGCTCAAAGCCTACTGTATTCTAATATTCCCTTTGCACCTACAAGGAAATAAGCAATAAGATAATTTCTGTAAAATAAATGTTTATCTCGAGTAACACGAAGGAGATATAGGAATAAGAGTTTGTAAGAATGGTTAGTACAAGAGTAGAGAAAGTCATGTGAATGCAACACATCGGATTTTTTTCTGTCCATCTCCTGGTGATCATGACAAATACTCCCAACAAATGTGCGAATCAGGTTGTGAGTATACTAAGTGAAACTATAGGGCCACTAAAAGGTGTACTGCTTAAAAAAAATTAAAAGAACAACGATGAGTATTTCGGCAATGTTTAAAGTTAAACATGTTTTACTTGAGATAATTCGAATATGTTAACAAGACTACATATTTTTTCGTCGTAGGTTTTGCAACCCTTGTGGTTTCACACTTTTTTAAAAAATCGTAGCGAATGAGAGTCTATTTACATAAAAAATAAGGATACAGGCGTTATTTACTCATGGCTCTATATATTGTGACTAGGATCGTTCAACAATATACGGACGAGAGGGGGAAGTGTGACCTTGGATACGGCGAGCGATAGTGTATACATGGCAATAAACAATGATTCCGGTAAAACACAAAAGAAAGGGTCCAGAAGCATCTAGTTAATTCCGCTGAGTTATCGTTGCACCTGTGTATGGAGGGTTCTCGAAGGTCACGTAACGCCGGCTCCAGTATAAATAGGATAGACACAGTTTCAGTTCAGTAGTTTTAGTTAGGAGAGTGAGTCGGCCAGCCTGTCAGCGAGTGATTGTATCGTAATAGTAAACATATAAGAGACTGTGAAAGTGGAGAAAGACATTGAAAGGCTGAGAAAGATTAACAGAACAATTGTGATTTTGCCTTGAATTCATAAAAGGGGCCTTAGATAAGTAATAAAACTGACAATTATCTAATTTTGGGTTATGCTGATAGGCTGTTCAGCGAAAGGCAGAGACCTTGTTGTTTACTTAGAGGATTAGAGGACTTCAAAACGTTCGACTCCGAAGAAATCTTGATCTTAGAATTTTACGTCGAGTAATCGATAGATAAAGTGATATTTGTATAATATAAACGTTGGTCAAAATATTACGAGACAACTCTTTATGCTTTTTGATTACGTCTATCACAACAAAAATTATTGTTCGCGGTGCGATTATACATCACAAGAAAATTTGTTTTATTTACTTAAAAATCTGACTCTAAATGGGTTTGCCATAAAGAATAAAATAAAAGTGACCAACAAAAAATACAAATTAAAATAGGCTCATAAAACAGACTTTAGAAGGAATACAATAGTTGTTCCTTCTTTAAATAAGTTATAAATTTAAATACAAAAATAGACGTAGTAAAATGAGATTTAAGAATGTTTAATAGCATGTAATATTATTACTCTATCTTTAGTTATCGGATCTATAAATTTATTCTGCCTTTTAATTGTAGGCAAGTTCTTGCAGGTACAGTTCGCCGATGACAGGAATGTACTGCACCAACGTTTACTACTTTCTTCATGCATACAGTCAGGGCTGCCAACCAAATAAGTCAGAGCTCCGCAAAGGGACTGCATTTACGTGAGCAAACTTCGTTTCGATTGTTTGGTGCAGCGGAATTGCCCCACGTTAGAGGGCACGGCAGACAACGCGAGCAGAAAACCTATACTGCCACCTCAACACGCAGTAGTGTTCTTCTAATCTGTGAACTGTACCGTTTTTAGCAATCCGTTACTAGTGTTATCTAAACTGGGCAAAGTGCGAACTCATGTTTATTGTTCATATTATGACCATTTGCGAGCGGAATCTTTAGTATATTTATGGAATTACCTGAATGATGCAACATGGGGACAGGAATACAATGTACGGCGAATCGTTAGTGAAGGTCTAACGAACCAGTCTTATAGTTGCGTGTGCAATCCAGTCGAAGCTTTTAAGAAATCAATAAATGTGCTTTAAAAACGTTGTGCAATCTTGCGTAGCATGCTCTCAGTGTTAAACATGCAATTCAATACGATAATAGAACTACTGCATCCACAGCCAACCACGCATTTAATTAACACGTTATCATGTTAACGGCTGAAGAATTTCGCCTCGCCTTTGCTATTTACAAAGTTGGAAAGCGGCAGAAAGACGATGAACTCTGATAAGAGTAATAAATTCTACCATCCCGCCCGACATCTCATGAGCCAGACAACAGAACAGCGCTGAAGATGATGCGACCCATTTCGTCATTCACACGCACATAGCCTCTGGCGCAATCCCAAGGCGATAGAGAGGTTTTGCTGAATGTCTCCCCTCTACACAAACCCACGCTTCGATTGCCTTTTGATCTTTATTATTCATTTATCATCCTGGTTCACCAGGGAAAGGCTCGACGTTTATGTACTCAAGATAGCGAAAGAGACTAAAATTGGCATAGCTAGAATCTTATATTGGGTTTTCAGATTCATTTGGCCTTTAGCGCCAGTGAGTTTGAATCAGGCCCGTCCAACCCGCGGCCCTCGGGCTGCATGTGGCCCGCAAGCCACATTTTGCGGCCTGTGGCAGACATCTAAGTTATCAGAGTTCTTTGGTTATGTTAACGATTCCAAAAATAAGTTGAAACTCTTCAAGTCAGCTTTACCAAGAAATTATCTGCTACATTTTCCATCTTGTCAACAGCTGTCTGGAGAAACTGAAGATGGGAGTTCTTTTTAATTATTTTTGTGAAAATATTGAAATTATTCAAGAATTCTATCAAAGATTTTCTGATTTAGAAAACACAAAGGGCAAACTGCTCCTTTTTAATGACCCTTCGAATGTGGATATTATCAGCCACTAAAATGCGGTTCGTCGGCAGTATTGGCTTTGGTAAGCAGGTTTAAATTTTATTTCGTGGTTTTACTTTTTACCTTTTACATTTTACCTGCTTACCTTTTTAGTGCTGGTAAGTTTTTCCGTTTTTTGTCTTTTGACTAGGGGCTCTAATGAACTAGCTGTCGACGGGACCTTAAACCCTAATCACTCACTCACGCCACTAAAATGTCAATTGGAACTCTGCGATCTTCATGTCGATCCTTTTTTTCAAGCAGGACTTAGAGGGGGATAAACCTTTTCATGTACTTCGAGGGCAAATTTTCACAGCTTGGAGATTTCGGTTTGCAGCTTACCTCAATGCTTGGAAGCACTTATCTATGTGAAAGTGCTTTCTCTAACACGAAATTTATAAAAAATAAGTCCAGAAGCTGTCTCATTAATGATTCTTTGTTACACCCGCTAAGACTGGCAGTTACTAACGCAGAAGTTGACATCCCTCCTTTGATGGAGTCGAACAATCTCCGGTGCTCATATTGATTTCTGCATTTTGGGCTTTGGTAATGTATCCTATTTCAATGTAGTATTTTATTGTTAAATATATCTGAGCGAAACTTTTTAGTGTGTGGCTCTCAGCATAATTTGTCTACATATTTTGGCCCCAATCCCTCTGAAGGTGGACAGGCCTGGTTTAAATAAATGACCTCATTATTAGTTCAGCGAACCCCTGTCTCATAGGATAAGTGCGGAAGTGAATCTCGAACTCATGTGTTTCTGGCTTCGTAAATAGGCACTCGACGGTACAAAATTGCTTTGCACTAAGACATTTTGTGCGTTCTTCGCCCTTTGCATGGTTGAATGTTATATACTTCCGAACTGGAAGGATACGAGAGGAAGTCTGTCGTTGGCGATATTGATCGATGTGTGAATGATTCTCCCCGTTGTTACCCAAAATTTCATCATTGTCTTGAGACAAAGCATGATAAACGAGAATTAACGATAAGACATATCTAAGATTACTAATCTGATGCTAGATTTTCATGTATTCCTATAATGCTGCAACTGTTTTGTAGTTTTCATCAGTTATTTTGCTTTGATGTGTTATTTTCTTACTTTATTCTCTGTAGGCGAGTTTTCATTTACTGCTGTAAAGAATATGAATAAGGTTTCCTTGCAGTGGAAAAGTTGTGCTATTGAAGTCGCACAAATACTCTGCGCCACAAATACCGTCCAATTATTTCAGTTACCTATCAGTAGGTACACATCCAGGCAGAACAATATGCAATAAACTAAGACAATGATTAGCTCCTGCAGATGATATTGTGGTATTTGACAGATTAACTAAACATCTAATAGAAACCGTAATAGACATGACAATTTCTGCAACAAAAAATTGGTCTCAATATAAATCTTAGCAAAACAAAATATATGGTTCACAAGTAAAGGAAGTGGAATTAGGAGGTCAAACATATTAAAAGGTTGAGTGTTTTAAATATCTGGTTTCATTTTTAGGAAAAGATATTTGTCACAAAGGTTAAAAGAAAGTTTATACAAAACAATTATAAAACCTATTGTAATATATGGAGCAGAGTCATGCACATAAGCAACTAATGACTTGGGAAAGGAAAATACTTTGAAATTATTGGTAAATATAATGCTCCTCACATTGTGGCATCAATTAAATAAAGAAGATTGAGATGGCTAGGGCATGTGCAAAGAATGAGCCAGGATAGAGCAGTGAAGATTCTAGAGGAAAAGATGGGGGTGGTAGAAAGAGATGAAGACCTAGAGGAGTGATGACATAGAAAATGATTGGGAGTAAAATCATAGAGAAATAAGGCTTTGGATCAAGATATATGGGCATCTATCATTAAGGAAGCCGAGGCTAAACTCTAAGGGCCGTAGTGCTACAGGATTGTGAGTGCTGAGATTGCGAGTTTATGATTCGCACGGAAGAAGTTTCAAATGAAAGTACTGCAAAGGTACAAGTCTCATTTCACTAGGGTGACTTCGAAACTGTTGACATCCATCCCTTCCACTTATCTCTCACTGTCAGAGGCACTGGTGGTAAACTCGCTTCAAAGTACTGACGTCATGAACACACGACTGGATCGCTGAAAAGACGGAATAAATCTGAAGACCGGTATTATTTAGGTTTCTTCTTTATAAATGTAAAAATAACGATTTAGTCAAAATAAGACAGCATAAGACCGAACGGAGAGGAAACGTATTAAGAGGAAAGTTGCATTATGTATTTTAATGCTTTCTTACGGTTCCATTATTTAAATGAATTACTGTGGTTTTCCTTGACATTCTTCCATTAAAGGATGCATAATTAGGTAATTTAATGACGATGTGAGGAAACCGGATGGAAGCACTTGAAATGTACCTACGTACAAACGGAGGATGAAGCATGTAAAACAGGGGCGTGATTCCATGGCAACAAAGGAAGCATCGCTTTCGCTTTAATTGCTAGTAATACACTAATTTCTATATTTTAATTTATACCTACACCTTGGTGAGAAATTTAGTGATACAATAATCAAGTAGCGCACGGGAATAGATACATAACAGACACTTTTGCAATTAGTGTCCCAACAGATGGCATGGAGTGTTCGCTGAAGGTCTATATTTAGACATACTGTGTCGAGTGAGTGAGTGAGTGAGTGAGTGAGTGAGTGAGTGAGTGAGTGAGTGAGTGAGTGAGTGAGTGAGTGAGTGAGTGAGTGAGTGAGTGAGTGAGTGAGTGAGTGAGTGAGTGTGTGTGTGGTGTTTAAGGGCCCGTCGACAACTTGGTCATTAGGGCCCGACACTGTGTCGATATAGTCTTGTTCTGCAGAAGCAAGCCATTTCTGCAAACTGTTCGTCCATTAGCATGATTGTAGCGAGGAGTACTGAAACGTGTTGTGAAGATTTGTTGTATTTTTGTTGTTGTTGTTAACGTCCTCCAACGGAATGTCATATCGGACGGTAAGTGAATGAAATGAGTGAAATGATGCTCAAATGAGCCCGAGGTCCATGGAGCTTTAAGTTACCCGACATTCGTCTTCTCAGGATAAGGGAAAACCTCGGTAAAAAAAAACCTTACCCGGATAACTTCCCCAAAGCGAGATTTGAACTCGCGACCTCATGAACGTGAGGCAGATACGCTAACCATCAGGCTACAGAGGCGGGCATGTGAGTGAAGAGTGCTGTGTAGTGTGCGAAATTTTGAATCGAGGTTTCTGTTCATTTACCTTTGCAAAGAAAAAGGAATCAATGAAAAAGGTAGAGAACTGCAGCATAGAGAGTTTGAAAGCAAATATCAAAACTTGTGTGTGGCATTTTAATAGACATTTATGGCATAGAATGGCTTACAGATTGTAAAAGCAGAGCCAAGTCATTTTGTTGGCTATGTCTACTCTTCTCAACATTATTGCTTCTATGACATAGAATCACAGATTGTCACCACACGCTACTCACCTAAAACGAACAAAGTGGGTACTATTTTAGAAAGAGTGAAAGGAGGAAGAGTAATACTGAAGTGATAATGTAGCACTTAGAAAACTACTGATGGAAAACAAAGCTTCACGAATTTGGAAGGCAGTTCTTATTGTGACTATGTGCTGATGAGATGCATTTTGGTACAAATGAATTAAGGATATTTATGACCAAAATTCAATGAAAATCGAGAAAAAAAATGTTTTTTAATTTTAATTATATAAAATAATTAAGATATTAGCGAATGGCAAAATTGCATAATTTGCATCCAGACGCCATTTTCAAATTCCTTACTGCATGTTTAAACGTTGTGTGGATTTTAATATGACCTATGCATTTAAATCTGTTATAGCAGTTTTCTTCCGGTAAAATGGTCCTTGCAAAGTGGTTTTTGTATTGCACTAATTAAATTTGCTACACGTGTTCACAAAGACCTAAAAATAAAAACTGCCCCAGGTTTTATTATCAGACATGTCTAAGCGTATATTTTAATCTTTAAACACAAAATTTACAATTTTTAATCAGAAAACATATTTGCTGTAGATGTATTTTGAACCTAGGGTTAAAATATTAGACCAAAATTTAACATTTTTATCGCGAGGGACTTTGTTTAGTGGCATAACAAAAATAAACAGATTTAATCATAATTTCTAAACTATTACAGCAAACTGGATGAAATTTGGGCTGTAACATGTTTACATTAATTACATCTATTATATTCGTTTTAAAAAGTTAGCATTATTAATTCTTAATTTTAAATTTTCGCTCATACATGTACTTAAAGGGTTTCTTCATCCGACCAAAGTTAAATCTGCTAAATCCATGATCCATTATCTCGGAAGCTATTTCGGATATGAGACACACTTTTACAGGTTGTAGAAGAATGTCGTGTAAGTTCACTGATCTGTTAAGAAAGATAGTATTATAATTTTAACTACGACATTTTTAATAAAATTTATCAGCAATTACTTCTTTTAAACATATGATGTGTTGCACTCACATTACTTTCTCTACTCTTATACTAACGATTCTTACAAACTCTTATTCTCCTATCTTCCTCATGGTGCTCGAGATAAACATTTGTACAAATTATCTTACTGCTTATTTCCTTGTAGGTGTAAGGAGAATATAGGAATATACTAGGCTTTGAGCGATACTGTAATCTTTTAATGCTGATCGCTATAAGAAGAGTTTGAAATTCCATTCTCTTTGCACGGCCAAGAGGTAAACATATGAATAACGACCTTCCATTTGAGAAAAGAATAAGTATTGCAAAACTCACACAAATAAGGAGTATCTCCGAAATGGTTCACTCCATAAAAAATGCATTTGGATATGACCTGTGCCTTTTAACGAGATCTACATTTTCTGCATAGTAAGATTTGGTCTATCTCTTACGGTTTACCAGTTATGCAAGTCATCCAGAGTAAATTACATAGGCTATAGCCAGAAAATTCAAAATATACCTACATTTCATTTGCCATAAAATATCTTAAACATATGGCATTTTAATAAAAATTGTTTGAGCCATTTTTGAGAAAGTCAAAATCTACGAAACATTTTGCATATAAAGAATAGTTCATGGGTGGAGGAATTTTCTTCAAACTCTTCGTGTCGCATCCTTGAAAGATATTAAATTTAAATACCGACTCTGGTTTTTAACAGACTTTTCGAATTATGCTGTTCACAGACAGACAGACAGACAGACAGACAGACAGACAGACAGACAGACAGACAGACAGACAGACAGACAGACACACACACACACACACACACACACACACACACACACACACACACACAGACCTTTTTATAAAACTTTTTTTTTTTATTCAGGGGGCCTCAAAACATATATTTCCGGTGAAATCTCGACATCAAAATTTTGGGTCCAATACAATACTTCCCCTACTTACTATATGTAGTAGAGAAAGTAATATATGCATTGTGCTCACATTGATAAAATATATAGCAAGCAGAAATTCCAGTTAACGAGACTGCACAAGAAACTAAAAATGTCATTTTTGGCGATTTTCTTCAAAGTCTGAATTACTATAAAGTTTTCTGCTAATTTCTTGAGAACATTGAAATTGATTTAAACGCTGTCGCGGTGACAGAGATGGCGGATGTTGCACACGCGTTAGCAGGAGAAGGATGTGGGAGTGGAATGAATCATATCGTTATCACCATAGATAACCTACTATTGGTCCGTCATCAGGAAGATCGCACTTCGTTTTTATGATGTTCTACTTTATAAGGAGACCTATTTTATTTTCCCTTCTGCGAACGAAACGGCGTCAGCGTTTAGCATCCTCGTATTGAGTAAATGTGGCTTTACCAACGGATCTGTCAACATCAGTCAAATAAACCATAGGAAGTCAGTTCACTCCCTCTGGAATAAATACATTTTATTTGCTCTACCACCTACCTATTGTAAACAGGTATTCCAACAAAGAATATAGCAGTATATTAGATCGGAAAAAACGCGTTTTAGAAGAAAATGTCCGTTTATGTGAAAAACATAACTGAAAAACAAAACGTCACATAAATATCTAACTTGGCATTCAGCATCTACCTCAAGTATCCTTTATATACAAAATTGTTAATTATTTCAAACTTTTTTCTAAAAAACTAAATATACGGATTTTAATTAGATAAATACATGTTAAGGATACTTGAGTGATTGATGAAACGTATACCTAAGAAACCGTTAGCAAAAACCTTTCTACCTTTACCATCTTATGCTTAAAAGTTCGCGATTCCTGTTTCCTTTTTCCGTCTCAAGAATCATACCGTTAACATTTGAATGCTGTGTACGTGTGTTTTATTTAACTAACCTTATTGCTTATTTGTAGGCAACAGTCTATCGCGAATAACAAAATGCGTTCTATGTAATAACGGGCCAACAAACGCATCGCGTCGATATTAATACATATAACTAGGGCCCGGATTTTGATGAAAAGTCATCTTTTTTCTTAGTAGTCACAGACGATGCTTAATGGAAATTAAGTGCATTCTGAAACAAGTACGTTAGATATGTTTTTTATAGCTCATCAAAATGCATTTTTTTCCACATTTTTATAACAGTCATTTTTTAACATTTAGATGCATTTTCCGGTCATTTTCTTTCTTTTTCACGAATTTATTGGGCATTTTAAAGTAATCCTTAGTTAAAAGTTCATTTATATCATCTTTTATAAAACAGTAGCTTTGTAAGTGTGGTAATCATGTAATTGTAACATGTAACGCATCAATTCGAGGAATCGCCGTTTACATCATGCAATACACGTGGATTGCATCAGTCAGGACTTCAGCAGTGTTGCCAACTTAGCCTTTTTAAGGCTAGATCTGGCCTTTTTGAGAACCTATCTAGCTATAAATTTTCCAAAAAGCTACAAGTAGCTTTCCTGGCCTTTTTTCTAAGCTTCATTAGCCTTTTCTAGCCTTTTTCATTTTTTACTTATCTACCAGTACCTTTAAAATAATACATAATTTAATCTCGCTACTGCAGCTATTCCACATAATGATATAATCCTTTTGGCGAATTCATGAATCTTTTGAATCTGGGAGTATGGATTCCACCAAGTTGTTAGATTCTTTGGCACTTTTTAGAAAAAGGTCTGTGTGTGTATCTCGAGCCTGTGGATAACATAACCCAAAAACGAAAAGTTGGTTAAAAATCAAAGTTGGTATTTAAGTTTAATGTCTTTCATGGATGCGACATGAAGATTTTAAAGAAAATTCTTCACCCTAAACTACACTTTACATGGAAAGTTTATCGAAAATTTAGATTTTCTCGAAAGTGTCTGTAACGATTTTGATTAAAATGCCATAGGTTAGAAATATCTTTATGACAAATGAAATGTATATTTTGAATTTTCTGGCTATAACCCCTGTACTCCTATTTACTCTGGACGACTTTTGCATAACTGGTAAATGGTTACAGATAGACCAAATCTTACTATGAAAAACTGTAGATCTTTCTAAAATACACAAGTTATGTCTGAATATTTTTTTATAAATTGGACCATTTCGGAGATATGCCTTGTTATTTGTATTTCTGTCAAATGGAACATCGTTATTCAATTTGTTACGTTAACCCTGCAATGAGAACGGAATTTGAAAGCTTTAAAAGATTTGACTATCGCACAAAGCCTACTGTACACTAATATTCCCCTTGCACCTACAAGGAAATAAGCAATAAGATAATTTGTACAAATGTTTATCTTAACTAACACAAAGAAGATATAGGAAAAAGAGTTTGTAAGAATGATTAGTACAAGAGTAGAGAAAGTCATGTGAGTGCAACATATCAGATTTTCCATGTGCAGTCCCAGACGAAATACTGAAGCTTGTTGGTACAAATGCTGCATACATGTAAGAGCCTAAGGGAAATCCCAGCTGCAGCAGTAGAAATGAGGCAGAGGGGGATGACGAAGACTACGTTTATTTTTGCTAGGTGATCCATGCGTACTTTTTAATAATGTAGTTTTCTAATATTTATATAGGTATTAAAATATAATCTAGCCTTTTCTAGCCTTTTTGGCAAGCCGATTTAGCTTGTTTTATTGAATTATAGTTGGCAACACTGGACTTCAGGAGCTAGAAGTGTCGCAGTAAGAGAGTAGTGTGTGAGGTGTGTAAATTTGTTGTGCTGTGGAATTAAGATGCCGAAACAAAAACAACTACATGCCGTTTGAAACAGTATGTTTCAGAGTTTGGCGGAAACATTCTCTAATGATGGAACTGTATTGTTTTGTAAAGTGTGAGAAATTAAAGTCGCTGCAGACAAACGGTTCACCGTACAACATGTTGGGCGGGAAAAACATTTGCGAGCTCTTCAAAATGTGAAAAAAGACAAGTGTCTTAGTTACTGTTAAAAGAAACTGCTTCGACATCAAGTAACAAGTCGTCTTCCTTTTATAAAGAGTTATGTGAAGTGCTTGTTAGTGCAATTATTCCGCTAGGAAAACTAAGTAATTCAAAATTACGAGATTTTCTTGAACGTGACACTGGTCATACAATTCCAGATGAATCAAAAGTTACCAACAAAATGTTATGAAGACACGTTAAACCGAATACGTGAATGTGTGAATGGGAAAATAAATATGTATCGATTGATGAGACAACCGATCAGAGGGGCGTTATGTAGCCAATGTAGTGACAGGTACGCTAGAAGCTACTAGTGCCGGACAAATGTCTCTTCTGGCCTTAGAGGTTAAGGAAGCTGTTAACCACAGTCAGATATGCAAACTGTTCGATAAATCCATGTGTTTATTGTGGCCTAGTGGAATAAAACATGACAACTTCCTAACAGACGCGGCGCCTTACATGGTAAAGGCGGCAAAATCGATCCAGTCATTTTACAGTAAGGTGGTGCATGTTACGTGTTTGGCCCATGCTTTTCATCGAATTGCGGAACAGGTCAGATCAACATTTCCAGAAGTAGATACACTAATTTCCACAGTAAACAAAATATTTTTGAAGGTACCAACCCGAACTATGTATTTCAAAGACAAAGTCCCTAGTATAGTTTTGACCCCGGCATCCTTTTAACACGCTAGGGTACATGATTAACTGCATGTAGGTATATGCCACTGTGACAATTTTCAAATAGTGAGAGAAGTGGTGAATAGCTTTGATAGGGCAGATTCTAAGGCAATTGAGAGCGCACAGGATCTGCTTTCAGATATTCAAATCCAAGTTAAAAAAATTAGCTTTCATTAAATCAAACTTTGCATTTTTGAGGAAACCATAGCCCGCCTTGAAGAAAGTGACATGAAACTGGATAAGTCGATTGAGTTAGTAAGGATTGCGGAAAAGAGAATACAAAATGTAAAAGGTGAGATTGGGGACAAAATTAGACAGAAACTAAAATTTGTGTTGGATACCAAACAGTTTGTCAGGTTGCCGATATCTTGTCAGGAGAAAACTTCAGAACTAATATTTTTGAACAGGATTTAACGGGCAGTGACACAGTGTTTTTCAAATATGCCCCTATAACACCTGTGGAAGTGGAGAGAAGCTTCTCAAAGTATAAAACAGTTTTAGCCGACAACCGCCGTTCCTTTACTTTTGATAACTTGAAGATTACCATGTACTGCAACGCTAAGTAAGGTATGTTTTGGCTAATGAGTACAGTAACTTATTTTTCATATTTTATAACATTGAAAATGACCTGATGAATTTTGAATTTATTTATTATTTAGTAGCAATACTTGCATTATTTATTAAAAAAGTTAATTTTAAAATGTGGTTATTCGAACCATATATTCATTATTTCTCTATGACAGTTATCAATTTATTATGAAAGAAATTGTTAATTTTTGTTAGGTCATTTTTTTACTTTTTATGTGCATTTTTATTATATTTTAAGGGCATTTTATAGCTCATTTTTAGAGAATTTTTAGGTCAACAACTTCCGGGCCCTACATATAACCTTTACTTTACAATGCTTCCGCATGAATACGGGAAAGACAGCGTAGGAAATTTATATGTGTTGCTGCATTTCAGTCGAGTTGCTTTTATAATGAGGTAGCAATTCTAAAATGTGCTATGTTTATTTTGGGAAATACTAAAAATTAAAAATCTGCCCAGTACAAACAAATTTATAACGGTTGAGAAAATATCTCCAATTTACATAAGAAAGTTCAATCCTTAATGTTCAGTTCGTATTTTGTTTCATGTACCTATACATATGGACAAGTTATAGTGTAGATCAGTGGTGTCCAACTTTTCTGTGTGCTCGGGCACATTTAACTCACGCTTAAGGAGGCGCGGGCGCCATCACAACCACCGTTAGGGCAAATACTCTTCTTTTGAGAGGAAAGAGGTAAAGCACTGTCTAGGGAAGTAATGAATACAGCTTTAGGTCTATAAAAGTGTGCTTCATGGATGTGTACTGGGAGAATATTTGGAAGGAAATAGTTTTGTCTTGAAATTTGGATTAGTATTAGAAATCGTCGGAGTAAAAGTTTGCTTCTGAAGGGCGCCATACTGGACAGCGCTGGTGTAGATTTTCTGCAGTGATTTATGCCTATATGCTACAGTAAACTTTTCTTTGGACCACCAATGCTGGTACGCAATATGAAAATTCAGGACACCAGCAGTGAGAAGTCCTTGCCAAATATGGATTAACGAGGTTGAAGCAAAACTGTGGGGCGTGAAAATCTCGAACTAGCTGAACCCGCAATTGAGGTCCATTGGAAAAGAGGCACACACCACCAGTGACTTTTCTTTTTCCACAGAAAAGTAATTAAGAAAATTTGAGATTGAATGGAAATGTGAACCCCCTATATTTTTTGTGTAGACATGTTTGTTCGTCTCGTAACGTTTTAACAGTTACACAAATTTGCTCCAAACGAAGAGGACTTCATAGACTATTCCCATAAAATTCAAGATATATCTACATTTTGTCGTGTAAGTATTTTAAACGTATGGCATTTCAGTTAAAATTCTTATTGCCATGTTTGAGAAAATAAAAATTTTCTAAAAGTTTTCCATGCAAAGGGTAGTTTGTGGAGATCTTCTTGAAAATCTTTTGTCGCTTCTTTGTAAGGTACTAAATTTCTGAAGGGAATGCAATATCTTTACTTACTAGGCAGAGAAGATGAAAAGTGCAATTTCCACTTAGCATAAGTAACCAGATGTTGCGAACATTCTTCCGCATACGAGAATTTGGACTGTGATTAACAACAGTGATCCAACGGCCAAAACGGAAATGAGATCACTTCACTTGTTCCGGACATGCCTTTTCTAGCTAAGCAAAAAAGATCCAAGCAGCTTTAATAGGGAGGTTTATAAAACGATGAATACCTCAGGTTTGTGATTTTGGCGCTTGGATCACTATTGCTAATCGCAGTTCGTTTTATCTTGCCAGGTTGCTGCACCTAACACCTTCCTGTGTAATGCGCTATATTGCATATTGAAGTTTTCTCGTGCTCGTTAAATCAGGTTTTCAAGATACCCTTGACAGTGGGCAGAGCTTCCTCCAGTTCGCCCACATAGCAAAAGAAATAAGAGAAAATGTGAACATGAAAGAGCGCTCCAACGGGCATGTTGCTCTTCATACAGATGAGGTCATCACAAAAGACGTGACGGAAAGCATTTTAAACTCACGTATTTTCTAACGCCTCCAGATATAAAGTATTCTCAAAAAATAAAAAAGGTCTTCGGTCACGCTTTTCCTATAGTGATACGGTTGACTTTCGCATATTAATGTAACATTGTGATAAAACATCACACCTCGTCTGAGCCTTCGATCGGTATCTTAACATTACCCGCCCGGCGTCTCAATGAACTCTTACAAAGGGAATGGAGCTTGTTCCCGATGCACGTAATTTCCTTAACGCCTTACGGCTTTGTTAGGCAATCAACGAACGCTTCTTCCTTTCAGTCAGTTAGGCTCCGTACGTACCTACTGTAGGCCTCTTACGAGAAAACGTCTGAGGGGTGCTCTGCTATCTGGAGGGGAAAGGGGAAGCCGTAGACATGGCAGCTCACGATAATGCCATAAATATATCTACCATCTCCATTAATTAGCCGCGTTCCTTTCCCAAGATTGTGGCTGTAAGGAGTATGTTTGATACATAAACAACTTCAGCGTTTTCTGAGAAAGATTACGGGTAGAATTTCAGCATACGAGGGCTATTTTTACCTTCTCTACTACGTATAGTAAGTAGGGGAAGTATTGTATTCGACCCAAAAATTCGATGTCGAGATTTTATCGGAAATATATGTTTTGAAGCCCCCTGAATCCAAAAAAAAAACATTTTTTGAAAAAGGTCCGTGTGTATATGTGTCTGTGAACATGACTCAAACACGAAAAGTCGGTTAAAAACCAAAGTTGGTATTTAAGTTTTAATGTCTTTCAAGGAAGATTTTCAAGAAAATTCCTCTACCCTAAGCTACTCTTTGCATGGAAAATGTTTTGAAAATTTTGATTTTCTTGAAAATGACTCAACGATTTCGACTAAAATGCCAAGTGTTTAAGATATTTTTAACACATGAAATGTATACTTTGAATTTTGTGGCTATAGCCCATGCAGTGCGCTTTACTCTTGACGCTCTTTGAATAACTCGTAAAACGTAAGAGATAGACCAAATCTTACTATACAAACAATGTAGATCTCGTTAAAACACACCATTTATCTCGAAATGCATTCTTGTGTGGAGTGAACCATTTCGGAGATATTCCTTGTTATTTGTGTTTTTATACTTTTCTCATGTGGAAGGACGTTATTCACCTTTTTATGTCTTGGCCGTGCAAAGGAGAACGGAATTTCAGACCCTTCATAAAGCAACCGCTCTTAAAACACTTTACTGTCGCTTACAGCCTACGGTATTCCCCTTGTACCAACAAGGAAATAAGCAATAAGGTAATTTCTGCAAATGTTTACCTCGACTAACATGAAGATGGACGAATAAGTATTTGTAAGAATAGTACGAGTGCAGAGGAAGTCGTGTGAGTGCAAAACCAATTTTTTTTTTCAATCCGATGTTTGCGAAACCATAACCACGATGTAAAATATTAATTCTGCAAAGTTTAGCTACACGTACATGCTACTTCTCCACAGTTACCTACCGCGCCGACGTAGACATTTTTCATAGCGTGGTACCAACTTTCCAATCCCCTCGCCGCCATAGAAGGCACCGTCTGTGCTTTTAGCCACTTCGGCAATGATGGTAGGCATACAGAGCCGATTTTGAAATTTTGGGAAACAAATCACCCAACACAGAAATTGTGAACTGACGATTTTCTCGAAGCGCCTGACTCACTCGATGAACAAGATCATTGGTTGACATTCGCTTTCTTCTCTTACCACTTGCATCATGAACATCTGTCACCATGGAAGTATCATTTTACACATTGCTCATTCATCGATGCACTTAGGCTGCATTGCACCCCTTCGCATAAAGAAACCGAATTACAGCACGCACTTCACATTTGGCGGGAGACTTGTTTTGGGCATGTTTAAATGCTCACTGCGCGTTCAGAACTGACTAGTGCGGCGTGACGTCAACAGGCATACTAGAGACACTGCATAACACATCTGCACAAAGTTTAAACTGATTTTCATTGTAGTTTTTATTTCGCGACCGATCGGACCTTGAAAAAAATACTATCAACAAGGCTTAGACCTCTTAAAAAGCGCGCGCTCTTGTGGGTAGTAGGGTTCTAACGTTGCCGCAATCTTTCTCAGAAAATACTGGGGTTGGTGTCAAACATATTCCTTGGAGTCATATTTTCGTGAGAACAACACAGTGTTTTCTCTAAGTAGCACTTAGTGCTCTATTTAAGCACTTAAGGTAGAGGAACCGTTGCACTGGACCCAAAATTTCGATATTCAAAGTTTACTGGAGTGTTGTCTTTTACTTCGGTCGCTCTGAGGTGTAATTCAACAAGCAGTCTTTAGCAACACCGAATGAACAACTGTAAGCGACTAGGCAATAGCAGATTCTTTCGCTAAAAGCATATTGAGAGGACCCTTTCTATTGTGTTGTCATTAGCAGCGGAAGAAGGGTGAGGGATAGATTTACGACTTCTTGGATTGTGATTGTTAAGGGATGGACGCTACTCTGTACATACCGACTGAAGTACGAGGCCAAACGAACATACACACTGCATCTCGATGTAAACAATTTCCGTAAGGAGTTATAGATCTTCAATTTAACAGAAAAGGTGCATCAATATCGGAATAATTGGAGGGACCATGTAGTAACGATGGAGAAGTACCGCATGCCCAGATTAATCATAGCCTATAAACCTACAGGAAAAATAAATAGGATCCTTGGAATCTGCCCACTACAATGTAATTAATTAAGCTGTATCATTTTATTATATAGTAAATAAAACTATCTACTATTTAAATGTCTGGATCATTTTAATGAGCGGTAAAAATCTGTTCTGAAGAACAATTGGTGACTCAACACATACCACCATCAAAAGCAGATTCTTCGTTACGACGGAATCTCAAGCCACAACTTTTTCAAGTTTATCACTATACTATCCACAAAGACAACGGTTCTTAAAAGAAACATCTTAAAGCTGTTCCTATACTTACCTATCTGTTTCTTCAGACTGTATTGTATGTCCAGGATAAACCTCAATGACTTCACCTTATCTAGCTGCAAATCCTACTTGATAATACTGCACGATGTAAGGTCCTGAAGATTTGTCTCGTAGCCTACTATCTCTGATAATGCAGACATTTCTAGCAATATATAACTAGCTAATTTAAGGATTTGTTTTGCAACAGTTTCACAGAGAATGTTCTAATAATGGACTGGTGACAAAGATTTAGAATGGTTCCAGATAATCAAGTTCATCTGTTTGTCGCAGGAGCTGGTGCTGAGCCAGGAACGCCTTCCACAAGGGACATCTTCAGTGAGGGTGGACAAGTGTGCCCGTGTACGCGTGGCGGCCAAGACTTGGGAATCCCATCACGGGATCCGACGGGTCGACCTCAGCAACATCAGCGAACTCCAGCTGGAAGGCTACAGCTTCAGTTGGAATTTCAGCGGTCCCTCCGTTCTTCCTCAGGACCCATTTCCTCAACCAGGCCTAGTGGTCAACATCGCCAACTCTAGCATCCCTGACCTGCCGAGCTATACCTTCCGGGGCCGACTTGCCAGCATCTCCCTCCGGAAAGTTCACATCGACTACGTAAGAGCTTTCGCCTTTGGAAGTCTACTGGGCATGGCTAAGCTGGAACTTGCGGACTGCACCTTCAACAACGTGGAAGGTCAGGCCTTCAAGAAGTTCTCTACAGAAAACTTACACATAACTGGAGGACACTTCTTGAGGACTATGCCTAGTAGGATGATGATGGACCTCGAGGTATATCACGAACTGCTTATCGAGGGTGTCACTTCGAACCCTGGCGTGAACAGTGCAGCATTCATGATTCATGGCCCAAAACTCTTCCGTTTGAGAAACTGTTACTTTGGTAACGTGGCCGGTGAAGCCTTCAAAGTGAAGACGCGGGGTCAAACTCTTATCCAGAACAACGTCTTCCTTAAGCTCTCTTCCGGTGCCTTTCTGAAAGTGACGCTTGATCGCTTGGTACTGAAGTACGAGTCCACGCCTGAGCTCAGGTTTGAGAACACCACCATTCATGACTTCGACAAAGGAGCCCTGTTCTTCGATACGAGCAGCTTTGAGCCACAACTCGACAACATTCACATAGAAAAGGCATGTTCCTGCAGCTCCCTGGAGCAATGGAACTCCATGCTCGGTACAAATCCTCCCGCTACGTTTCTGCAGCAGAAGGAGAAGACACAAACAACGACCCAAAAGCCTGCTCGTGGAAGCCCATTCTGGTGCCTTGGTGACGAGAACAAGAAACGTCAGAAAAAGTACATACGCTTCTCTGAATTCAGCACGCTGCACTGCGGCAGTGTTTCCTCCAATTCTATGTTCCTAATTATCATCATATCATCATGTATTGCGGTGCTTGTTTTCGTTTCATTGGCAGTATTCCTATTCTGCAGGTGTCGCTCAAAAAATCGAACCAGATGGATAAATGTTCCTACTTCTCCCAACAGTGAAATTGACAGGACTAAGGCAAATAATAAGGGAAAATTTATTCCAAAAGAGGGGGCACAACCAAATGGGGATGTGCCACGACTACCAATAATAGTACCTGATGGTAGGACATACAGAGAGACTGAGTTACATGTGATAGTTGAACGAACAGAACCTCTTCTTGAACATGACCTGTGAGGTGTACAGAAAGCTGTGTATTAATCCAGTGAACGTGGGAGAAAACACCCTCCAATCTGGTTTCTGTTGCTCTACTGATGAACAGACTCATTGTGGCAAACAGTGCAAGAAGTGTTGCAGGGTTCCATAGCAAATTTAAGTAAAGTTGATAATACACACAACTTGAATGAAAGTTTACAGAACATCATTCCAAAATCCATTTGAAGAGTGTGTATCTTCATCCCCCAAAAGCCAAATGAAAAGGAGGTAGATTTTGACAACTGCCAAGGCTCAAATTTAGATGCATACATACTCATGTAGAATGGGCAGTTAGATGTTAATTCCTCTTTTCATTTCATTATATTGTACAAATCAACAGTGAGGCTATAAACATGCTAGTCAACAAATTCATGTTATGCTTCAATTTGTGCATTTTAAAAATGTTTTCATCAAGCAATTATTATTGTTCTTGATTGGAAAAGACACTGCCATCACTATTTATTGGATTCCGAGTCAAGATATCTGATAAAACGCAAAACAAGTGAGAAAGACTCCTCTATCCTCGATACTTATTTGTAAAACCTCTAGTTTATTCAAGACAGATGCCTGGAATATCATTTGTTCAGGACTTCTATGTTTGGCATATGGTGCCAAATTATTCAGAATAAACCATATACAGTAAGAGAAAGTTTACATGGTAAACATTTGGCACAAGCGGATTCAAAAACTAGCAAAAAACTGCACGGTTATTGTCACAAATGAAAGGGGTTTTGGTTTTGACCCTATAAACATTCTAATATCTACTCTAAGTAACAAGCTATTAGCAGCTTAAAATACTCTACACACATCTACGTGTCTGATCTCGTGATTTTGTCTTACTAGAATTTAAAATGCTATCAAGTAACATGTGTGAAGTCAGAGGCCTTTATTTAAAATTTGTTTGCTCTATAATGTATTTATTTGCAAATGAATGATTTGGTTAGTGAAACATGCATTTTAAGTCCATAAAAAGCAGTTTAAACAAAAAAATGGTTACTTGAAGTGATAGGGTGAAAAAGAGTTTTTAACAAAATAGTATAAAAGACGAAAAGGGTATGGAGGTCTACCTTTAAATTGCTAGAACTCATCAAAAGGAACAGCAAATTCTCAACTACCTGTGATCCAAGCATACATCTAAAAATACATAATTTGCAATGTTATGTTCAACAATGTACACAACTGAGACATGTGCCGAGTGCACAGCATAGCACTTGCAGTACGTCACAAAGTAAACAACCTCATTCTCCAGTGCACAATTAGCCTTGAAAGAGCTTACATAATACTCACAGGAAGAAATAAATATGCAATTCTACAAAATATGTCCAGTTATACAAAAAAGATTTTCAGCTGTGATATCAAATCTCTTCACTGAATCATTTGTTAAGAAGAGAGAACAAATACATTAGAATTCCAATACTCAACCTAATGTGAACTGAGAAGGTGTCAGGTTACCGAAATGTCTTGTTTTATGCAATAAGGAATTTGCTATTCACAACTTATAACATAATACTGCAAGTTACATAAATGCATGTTCTAGTACAATACAGGAAACAGAAAAGTATAAGATATTCTAAAATGTATTGCACATTAATATGTTCCCCTTTGTCAGGTCTCTTTAACGCATCCAATAAATTTAATTTCCATTGTCATGCTAACTTGTCACCTTTTTTTCATGTTCAACATTTTTACTGGCACTAACACAACTCTAACAGTAAGCCCAAAATCCGAGAAATAGTACTGTAACCAGAAATACGTAATTGAAAGTTTAACTTACCACATATGTCCTAGGTAAAAGCAATAAACCTTCAAACCTTCTAAACAAGTGTTTGTGCTATGTGTCCACATTATTAGCGGCAAACTTCTGATTTCATGACAATGGTCAGCTGCTTATGTTCTGACTAGATATTGAAATGTCACTATACGGTCAGCTCTTTTGTTACTTCGGGTAGAATGCAAGTGGTTGTATACGTACACTAATTAAAATTTACCATACCTTTTATACTACATAGTGCATTATAGAAATTATTATAGCCAAGTTTAATGATAAAACATATATAAAATTGAAATAAAAAAATGACCACGTTATACAGAATGTTGAATTATTGGGATTTTACTGTATATGTTTATTCTTTTGTATTGATTCTGATGCTTGGACTTCTATGTCTCCATTGAATAACAATAAGTTCTGGTTGTACCTATGTTTCCAACACATAAATTAGAATGGTTTCTAACTGGTGCCAATTTGTCAACTCTGACCTGTTTTTGCCGCTTTGTGTGACATAGTTCAAGGTAGCAGCAGTAGCCAGATAAGCTGCCATTTGCAGCACACCATGAAAATTATACCCCTGATAGTTCAATAACAAATTATGTGAAACACATTGGTTTTAAAGGATTGTTGCAGAGGAAATAATCTTTAGTTTCTCTAAAACAATTCATACCCTTACATGAACTTTGATATTCAAAAGCACTGCAGCATAAAGACATGATAAAATTCTGATACAAACAAATAATAATTACCAACAGAATGTGATGTTAATGTAACCATTGCATTTATGTTTACTTTTGCTCATCAAAAAGTCAATAAATAAAAGGGATTTAATGATACACAGGCAGCATTAAGAGACAACATAGAGCATACAATCTACTTTGTTTAATACTTTGTGCTGTTTTATATAAATGTTTATATTCACATAAGTTTTTGGTGTCAACAGAACTGAAAGAAAATTACCCTTGGTCATATACCTGATTTTGAATGGGAAAAAGAAAGAGGATTAAACATATTCTTATAGATATATAAAGATGGGTTTGGGGGATATTTAAAAACTGTGTGAATTTGCATACTGGATTCAAGTTGCTCAACATCTAACAGGAAGGGAGCCACTTGCCACTCTGCAACAACACTAACTTCTTGTGAAGCTCCATTCCTGTATCCTACCTGCTTCATGGCCTCTGGTATGGGGCAAGTTGAAAGAATCAGTTTTCAAGACTGATGCAACACCTACAAATATTTCTAAACTATGCTAGGTTCCCAAAGATAACAGTGGTTTGTGCATCCTAGCAATCACTTTTGCTCAACATCATATTCAATAATCTTCAGAAACATCATGAATAATGCATGCCATGTGATGGTATACATTTTGAACAAATTCCGTACACACACTGTACCAACATCTTTAATTAACATTTCAGTCGTATATTTTGCCGCATATTGTATATAGGCTATTTTATATAATTAAACCACTCCTCTCAATCCTGTATAATACACATTGTTATGAAGCAAATGCCCAGCTGTGATCCAACCATGGTTGTTATTTTTATGTTGACCTTAGCTAAATGAGTAGCAAAGCTAGATCACTGACAAGAACCAGGTTAGATTTTCCAAGGCATTATGTATATATATATATTTGGTGTGAATTCCCGAAATATAAGTTTCAGAGTTTAAAATGTCTTTTCTGCTGAGTAGTATATAACAAAACTATTCTACCTATCACAAATGTTTCTGTTTATTATCTTTTATTGTCTTTTTATCACAATTTTCTTTAAGAGATCAACTTAGGACACATACAACATGTTGTTAGGAAACCCCATTTATTTGTGAAAAAATAAGTAACTTTTTCACTTTTGTCTTTTGCAAAAATAAAAGACTTGCTCTAGATGAATGAAAATATTGCTACAAAGAATTTGAATGAGCAACTAAAGTTCTGTTTCTGTTTCACTATCACATATATTATAGTTTTGTATTGAGCAACATTGAATAAGTGAATCACATGTATAATATCATTATTGCAGTATGTGTGAAAAAAATGTAATGTGCTTTGAATGTTAGATATAAGATGAAGCATTTCAGTATTTCATTTGAAGGTTTTGTAAATCTATTAATGCTAGTCTTAAATAACTGAGCTTTAAATAACTTTCAAAAAGGTTAGCATTAGTTTAGTGATTATATGTACAGTGGAACTTGGATAATTTAAATCTAACATGTAATACGAATTTCATTTTCCTTAATTCAAAGTTTTTCTTCAGAAATGTCAGTCGAAAATTAATCTAAATGTGAAAATATAATATGATAATTTCGTCCGTGTGTTTCTGCAAAAGGGGGCATTGATCCAGGGTTGTTTGTTTGTTGGAATGCAGTTAGAATACCATTTGGGAAGTGGAATAGCTTTCCTAGCTGCCAGCCTTGAGCTTGTATATCTGCTCCCACATCCCCATGTTTAAACCACTGTGAAAGAATATGCGATACCACCAAACACTTGTCAACTTATCTGAAGACAAGAGTAAAAAAAGAGTGAAACAACCGGGAAATCATGATGGAGGTATGTTCCTGTATTGCTAAAATGTCAATCTTAAGACATAACTTTTGTAATCTAAAATTTGTGGATATTTTGAATCTTTTTGTTGTCCTTTCAGCTTCAAATTATCAAAGTTCCACTATAATTTGTTTTTAAAATTAATGTTGGTCAATGCTTCGCAGAAAAAAAGTAATTTCTGAATCAACATATTTTAAATCTTAATGTCAAGCATGGCTATTGTATACCATAGATCCTAATTGAATGCCAACTGCAATGCAAGAATTGTTAGACATATTATCCTAACATTTTGAAAACACTAGTTTTTGCATAATTGTGTATTTTCTGTCTTCCTGATGACATTTACACAGAAAGAAATTTAGAATTCCTTGAAATTCATTTTCGAGGAAAGCCATTTCAACCAAAATTAATTTGGAGACTGTAATAGCATGCAATATACACTAGGGTCTGAAGTAAAATACACCCGAAGTCTTAATTTACATCATTTTAATAATCAGTAATAACACATTGCAATGAACGACACATTTAAAATGGAATAACTTGTGCTATTTCAAACATTACTGAAAAACAATTAACTGCAATTAAAGGTAAATGAACATTTCATATTAGAATTGGGATATATTCTTCACCACTCTGTCCTCTATGTGATCTGCAAGAGGAAATGGATCGAGACCACCTTCAAATATGCCCGGCCACTTCTAGTGCCCCATCCATCAGTGAAAAATATTGGAGAGCAAGAGGATTAATGACTTCATTGTCAGAAATCCAGCATTAGCTAACAACATTTCATATTATGATCCAGATTTTTTCAAGAATCAATCATGCAAATCAATTTTTTATGCTTCTTCAAAAATGGGTCTTCATAATCTGTCTCTGACTTAAAATTTTTCTTGAAATATTGAACCTCTATTATTTTCAAACTATGTTTTCAGTCATGTCATCAACCATCAAACAATTGACTCAAATTTCCTGAACTAAATATCTTGCTAAGCCATCATATCGGTTATAGCTGATGAATTGGCAACATTGCATTACTGGAAATCTGAGATGATGGATACATTCACTATAATTATTTTTCATTTTTAAATTCATAATTCACTTAAAATAATAAAATATATGATTGTGCAAAAAGTAGTGTACAATACATGTGTGTGAAAAGCATAACAAACTCTTGGAAATAGAAAACACCTAACCATCTTGTATTTTCAAACTATTCTTCTAGTCTATAATAATGCAATTCCAACATTCATCTTGCATTATACTATTAGCTCTGGTTGTGTAACTGAGCTAAATGCAGAGATTCTTCTTTCTCTCTCTTCCTCTTTCCCCTCCCTCCATTCATTATGTTCTCTACATCTCTTTCCCTCTCTGTGCAATTCACATTTCAAGTGCTGTTTTGAAAACCAATGATGAAAGAGCTTTTTTCTGGAGTGTTAATAAAATTTAAAAATAAGTAAAAGGTTTAACAGTATACAAGCTTATGTCTCTTCATTATGCTTGCAATGTGATCAATACCATTTTGTTTGTTATGGTAAGCAATTTATGTGCACGAATATCAGTAATGAAAAATCAGTGTAACTTCTTAAATATTCTTTTTCTTGTTATTTTCCAATTTTACCCCCCTCGTATGGAAGATTTACACCACCCAAAAGTAGTGAGCACTTGGGGTAAGATGCCTGTCAGGGAGTAGAGGGATTCTGGATCTGAGAGAACATCTATGATGGGGGATCAGCTCGATACCTGGTATAAGGGCAAAAAAGTGGACTGAAATGTTTGTGTAGTGGACGAAAGGAAAGGTGATAATGGGGCAATTGGTGGAATGAATGGGAAGGAAACCCAGGCCACTTTGATGAGAGACGAGTGATCTAACCACCCGGCCACGGCACCGCCACCCTTAATTATTCACGTTATCGAAATTTTGTAAACAGCAAAACTTAATGTAAACATTGCCCTTATTTTATTTATGTATACTGTACATATTTAAACAACAATGTACTTGTAGGTAAAGTTGTTGCAGGTGGATAGACAAAGTCCTTTGAAGTAGCATACACTTCTAAAAATTACATGGCAACTGCTAAAGGTTCAGTATTACAATGTTGCTGCTTAAGTTTCCATTTCAGCCTCTTTGATTGTAGCCTTGGGGTAGCTTGACAAATTTATGGCATGTAAGACGTACTGTTTTGAGCCGTGTTCACTTTAGTGATGGTTGTGTTTCCACTTCGGTGTCTTTGATTCTAGTGACACATTTATTACACTGCTGCCAAACTCAAAGCAGCATTTTCGTCAGCCTTGTCCACATGTTTCTTAAGAAAGGAAAATACTAAATATGTAGTCAATTTTCACAACAGACAAGGCAAAATTTTTGTGTGAAACTGGAAAGCCAATAAGTGTCCTGACTATATCAATAGTATTAGGTTTCGGCATGTTTGATACTTGTAACACCTGTTAGGAGTTGCTTTGTCCAACTGTGTGTGTGGGTGTGTGCGCATGTGTGCGTATGTCTGTCTGTCTGTCTATAAGCAAGCATGAAGCAACTAGCCAACTGGAACAAGCATATTGTCCTCCATTGTCTAGAGGTAACATGCTAGCTTCTGGTTCCCAAGGTTGCCGGTTCAAACCTGCCAGAAGGCGATGGATTTTTTGTGCGTAAAAACCTTTACCAAGGCTTAATTTGGAAGGGAAGTGAAGTCGATGGTCCTGTGTCATAAATTTACCGGACATAGAAAGACCTCAAGCCTGATAGAGGCCTCTGAGCAAAATCAAGCAGTCTTTCACACCCAACAAAGAAGGGAACGCTAAGAACCAAAGCAGTTAAAGAGTGTCCATAAATGAAAACTAAATCTGTACAAAGTCAAAATTTTATATATAAGAGTTTGAATTAACATTTGTTGGCACTTCTAAATTTAGTTAAAATCTGTATAGCGTTAACAACAATTTGCATGTTATATTAATTCTGCACCCTATTAAGAAACCCATCCCTTTTATAGGAAGTAATATACCATATAGTTCTTTCTTTTAAGCTGACCAAAAATATATTATAGAACCATTTACATAACAATCGATTGACCTATGCTTGTGTAAAAAGGGCTTTAAAGAAAAATATTAATTAAACTAAGCATTTTGGGTTTCAACATAACCTTTTATACCTGTTGATATCAACTGTTTATCCAAAATTGAAAATAACCAGAAATATTACTTTACTAGACTCACTTCATTATCTAATAAAATCATTACCTGAAATTTATTGGATGGTACACATTTCGTAATTCATCTTCTCTAATGAAAGTTGTATTTTTAATGCTTCAACATTCTATTCACTGCAAGGACCTTTCAAAAAGGCAGTTGCAATTAATGAAATGATAATACACATGTACAAGAGGTGTTCAAAACAACACTGGAGATTCAAGCATCCTAAAGTGACATATTTTGAAACAATATATGTGTAAGTCTCTGTGGTTATATTCTCTATGCCAAGACCCATAATCTCAACTTTGTTTCAAAGAGGAGGTTGAAATATCATCAGTAGACAATGCCAGGTTTAAATGCCAGGACATGTTGACATTTGGTAAAGCATTTGTTGTCAGCATCCTTTGATTCTCACTTTGTAGCTGCACTTTCCAATACTTCCAACATTTATGGGGTACCCATAAAATCTAAGGGAAATGGAGGCCTTTTTACAAGCCATTTTTTTGCTTTGTGGGTAGATTCAATGTTTTAAAGATTTTCAACATAGACATGACAGAGCTTTAAATTCTATTGCATTATATTGTAATTGACTGAATGCACTAGATCAATAGGTGATAGGCCTGAGCTGATCTAGGTGTTTGCCCTGTATCATGACAATGGTATCTCTTCACTAGGCTGCATAGCATAGCATAGCATAGCATATGGATTTAAAATTTGACTGCACCACTAAAACTAACCCCGTGGTGCATCAGTCATTTCTGGGCCAATGCCTACTGCCTGGCTGCTGCATCTCCACCTTTGCCCACCACAGGCATTATGAATGAGGAGCAATAATGGAGAGGGGGACATAGTGCCTTGGTCCTACCCAGATTACCACTATATGTGGTCTTCGCTGCCAGGGTTCGCTACTTCTCAATCAAGTAACTCCTTAATTGACCCCTCAGGGACCAAACAAGGTTGAGTGCAACGCAGGCCATATCTCAGAGCAGGAATAAATCCCCACGCCAGTACCAGGAATTGAACCTGAGTCTCTCGCTAGCAGTGCTGCCACGCACTAAGGAGAAGACCAACTCCATCTTTAGTAACCAGAAATAAATGGACACAAACATTCAGTAATGGATGAATTAACTGTTAAGTCAACTCCCTTACATAAACCGTGTATATTGCTTACTTCTACACCTGCAGGATACACATAAGTTTGCAATTTTTTTGTGACAGTTTTTGTATGTAGTTAATGTTACAAAATGTAAAATATGGATTAGAATTCTCTGTCTAGCCTATGTAGTGTTGTTCTTTGCTTTGCTACATGTTTATTGTGGTACTGGGAAAAATTTCAGCATGTGACAGAAAGAAGCAGTACTATCAGGTCATCATCAATTGCTATAAAATGCACTACCCATTTATTTTATAGGTAACCTTTGTACATGTTCTGCATTCAACATTTTATGTAATGAACGTTCATGTAATAGCAAATTATAGTTTGCCAGAGAGGGAAAGTTTTATGTTCAATTTAAGGAAGTTGGCAATTATTCTTTCCTGTTCAAAACAAAAATGTCTTATTTATTTATTTATGGCAACAAGCTTACTGCTGGTGTTTTTAAACACACAAGTCGTGTGTGGGCAATGTTTAAGAGGTGGAATCAGGACTGAAAAATTCAATGCCATAGCCAGGATTTGAACCACGGATGTACCACTTATCGAGCGGCTGCTTTAACCATGGCTACCATGCTACCATGGCCAACTTGCCAGTACGACATTAAATTCCCCAGCTGATTCGTACTTTTTCCCAGTTAAACCACAAGGGAATCTCACATCAGAGATAAATACCCCAAGGGTGATTGTAATTGTAAGTACTTTATGTCCTGGGTTTAAGTAACCTTTAGATGGTAATTATTATTTAATTTATTTATTCCAACAAGCTTATTGCTGGTGTTTTTAAACACACAAGCCGTGTGTGGGCAAAAAGAAGATCCGTGTTTCAAATCCCGGTTATGGCATTGAATTTTTCAGTCCTGATTCCACCTCTTAATCAAAAATGTCTTGTTTATAGTTAACTGCCCTTTAGTAATTCCCAAAGACTTAGTAATCAAAGTTACAAACAGAGCATTTTTTTCCTCTTCTTGGTAATTTACATTCTACAGCTACCAGATTATTTCAAGATGACATGAAACTGCTATGTTAAGATACTTTTCTTTACAGCAAGTGTTTCCATGTTTATGTAAAAAGAGGACTGTTTTTTTAACAAAACAATACCCAACTTCTTGTAAGAGACTTTTGTAATATAAACTTAAGGAAATGAAACTTATTCAAGCATAATTAATGTTATATACTACGTCTCAAACTCAAGAATAAATGTTTCATCACAGGAAAATATTTGTTCTTTAGATATCCTGGTGAAATAACAACTGAAATTATGATAGTGTTGTCTGCTGTTCATATCAGTGATAAGGACACTTGGTGCCATATTAGCTTCAGACTGATTACTGATAAGATTTCTTGTATTCATTGACTGCTTTACATTAGATGTTACCAACTTAAGTGCACTGTGATATGCAGTTATGGTTTAAATAAAGTTGTGTTTAAAAATACTGTTTGTTTCTTTATAAGTCTTAACAGTTTGGAGAGAGTTTAGGATTCTCAGCTTCTAGCAAATAATACAACCAGGGTCTAGCTAGAAATTTGATGTTTTTAACCCTTTAATTGGCAGCCTGACTTTAAGCAATATATAAATTTGTTAAGTTTTGATATACTTTATTGGATCTTGCTTTCTAATTTCATGTTATGCTAACCTATATAAACAGAATTCAAGTACCTTCAACTGTTCTATATTGTAAAAATATTACATTTTTTTTTCAATAAAACTGTAGCATGATCTTTCTTTTTCTTTTTTTAAGAATAAGAAGTAAACTGCAGGCAGCTGTACTCAAATGTAACCCAGTCAGCCTTCAAGCATGCCATTACACCAGTTATTTTACTTGGGTCCTCCCTGTTTTTTTACCACAGGCACATCTGACTGCAGTTGGCATTTGAACTCGTGATGTTTGGCTTTATATGGATGGCCAGTGCATTGCGTATCACTCTAATGATCAGAATTATTCAAATCGCTTCAGCTGAGGTGCCTCCGAAAGGGATACCCAAACTGGTTTAGGAATTACAGAAAAAATGATGTGTGTAGCAAAATAACTTTGCCGCTACGGGATTAAGTAATTCAGCTAAACATTTTTCTAACACCTTGGATTTTTTTAAAAATAGGCACGTATGGTAAGATCACATAAGGGAAGGGATAGATTCCTTAATAATCATATTATTGTGCTACTTTAAAGGTTAATAGGTTCACACTGTACCAAGGAATGTGTCGCTTCAGACGATATCACAATACTACTGTTTGAGAGGTAGAATTGGAACTGAAAAATTCAATGCCACAGTTGGGATTGTACCTCTCAAACATTGCCCACACACGACTTGTGTGTTTAAAAATACCAAGAGTAATTATTATTTATGTATGCCAACAAACTTACTGTTTGAGAATTTAATGCCATTCTGGCAGTTTGTCACCATAGCTCAGTGGTTAGAGCGTCCGCCCGGTAAGTGGAAGGTCTGTGGTTCAAATCCCAGTTGTGGCATTGAATTTTTAAGTTCCAGTTCTACCTCTAATACCAAGAGTAAGTTTGTTGGCATAAATAAATAATAACTACTGCTTGAGTTTAAAATAAATGTTCCCTTCCAGCTAGTGGAGCTTGTTTCTGATTTGAAAAGCCTGCATGGTTCAGTCATTCTTATCAGTTATGCACATACCTTAATAGAAATTATTAACCTGTTTTAAGAAAGAAAGGGAATGGGACCCTGTCCTATTCATATGAAAATACAAAAGAAACAAAATCTGATTCCAAAACAGCCATGCTAAATAGAAAAGTGTAAATGTTATTTAGATGGTGCCAAGTTCAGTATTCTTGGGAGACTGCACTATTTGTGTGTAGCTTGTGTAAAAGAACAATTAATTACCATTAATTTACCTAACAGTTGTTCAAAACTCTTGTTCATCTTTTTAACAGATGAACTGCATACTGCAAAAAGAACTTCCACATTTACTAATTTAACTGTAAAGACAAAGAACTGAATAAACCCTTAACTAATTCTTTAAAAATTATATACAGTGAGATGATTAACACTCATACTTTACATATCTAAATTTTAATTTTTAACATATTTCACCTTCATAACTATTTGTAAATGTATATATCATTAACATTCTCTTCCCCCTGTCAAGCTTAATATTCCCGATCTAACTTACTGTTGGTGTTTTTAAACACAAGCTGTGTGTGGGCAATGTTTGAGAGGTAGAATTGGAACTGAAAAATTCAATACCACTACTGGGATTTGAACCACAGACCTTCCGCATACCAGGCAGGTGCTCTAACCATTAAGCCACTGTGACAACCTACCAGAATGACATTGAATTCTCCAACCAAATTGTATTTCTCCCGGTAAACCACAAAGGCAGTCTCACATCTGAAACAATTACCCCAATGGTGACTTACTATTGTAAGTACTTTATGTCCCAGGATTAAATAACCTTCAGATGGAATTATTATTTATTTATGCCAACAAAGTTACTGTTGGTGTTTTTAAACACACAAGCCATGTGAGGGCAATACCACAGCTGGGATTTTAACCATAGAACCTCCACTTACCAGGCAGGTGCTCTAACCATTAAGCTACTGTGACAACCTGCCTGAATGACATTGAATTGAGGTCCTTAGAATAGCAAGGGCGTATGCACCAAAAGTTAGTTTTGAGAAAAATGCTATTAAAGTTTTACTAAGCAGTACATATTAAAATAATTTATAGAGAGATTAAAAATTGCTCAGATGTGAATCTAATGCATTAATACTATTAATTAGGAATGTAAAATGTTATTTGGCAGATATTTAAGATTTCAGAAGGTTAATTTCATCAACAATATAATTTAGATAGCATATGCTTTCATGCACAAAACATTTACTTGTAAAGTTAGCATTTTGCAAGCAATACTTCAACTAATATTGGTAAATATTTGTTCTAATGCTAACACACAATACTTCTAAAGTGAATATAAAGAAATAAGTTAACAAAAAGTATGTTTAGGTCACCGAAGATGTGTAAGCGCTGGTCCAAGTTGTGTTGTACCGAGAGGAACTAGAGTATGTTAGTAATGTAAAGTATCCTCATCTGCTGCTGCCTCTTCTTCTACCTCTGGTGTGTGCCTTTACTACATGGTTTTTTAGCTTACATATTCTTCACCTGTATTTCTCTTCTTCTTGGCCATATGCATTTTCCATTGGTTTTTCTGCATGCAGCATTTTCTGGGACGACTTACGTGATGAGAAATAGAATCACTGTCTGTGTCACTCATAGTGCTTAATAAAAGTAAATCACTACCCTAAATGCACTAAAGATTTATCCAATGGTGTTAGTAAACAATACAACTCTTGAATTATAATGCTAAACAAAACTTAAAACGAGAGCTGCAAGCCACTAAAATATGTTGCAGCTTTCTTTAAAAGCAACAGACTGTACCAAAGAAATACCCTGTACATATAGGCAAAAACTACTTACAAAACCGCAAAAATGTTTAAAAGGTTAAGGAATAACCATTTATGAGGGATAAAGGTCTGAAAATAAACAGTACCCTTCTTAAGTGATTTATTGCTACATTCTCTTCAAGAGAACTGTCACAGCATAGCGGCTGGCTCCGGTCGGCAGGTTGGCTCATATACCTTTGCTATTCTCGAGATTTGGTTGAAGCATGTAAGGTCTAACACCATGCGGCATGCAAATGGAGAATTCGTTCATATCCAGGGCGTATTAACCATTCACACTTAACAGGCATTAAAGAATAGGCTTCATACTATATGTTACAAGAAAAACAAAAAATTCATATTTTTTAATTTAATTTAGAAGGTGAGTTAATTAATAACACTGAACAACACTTACAACATATTTTTCCGGGACGCGTTTCGAAGGTAACTTTCCTCCATTATCAACCAGACAATAATTGATAATGGAGGAAAGTTACCTTCGAAACGTGTCCCGGAAAAATATGTTGTAAGTGTTGTTCAGTGTTATTAATTAACTCACCTTCTAAATTAAATTAATTACAACAACACTGTTTTCAAACTTCTATGAAAGGAAGATAAAAAATTCATACTTTGGCGCTTATGCCCTTGCTATGCTAAGTACATCAATTCTGCAAGCAATTTGTATTTCTCCCGGTAAACCACAAAAGTACTTACGATAGTGAGTCACCATTGGGGTAATTGTCTCTGATGTGAGACTGCCTTTGTGGTTTACCAGGAGAAATATGAATTGGTTGGAGAATTCAATGTCCATCTGGCAAGTTGTCACAGAAGTTGTGGTTCAAATCCCAGCTGTGACATTGAATTTTTCAGTTCCAATTCTACCTCTCAAGAAACCTTTTCTTAAAGGAAAAAGTCAAGAAATTCCTGAACGAAAATATATTTGTATTTAAATAGCAAGTTCAAATTAACAATTTGGGAGTGATATGATTAACTGTAGCATCCAAGGAGCATTTCATATTAACATGTCAAAATGTGATTCATTTGGAGTAACACAATATCTTAACTATGTTTGACATAGCTTGTTAAAATTTTGTGTGCACCATATATTTTATGTCATGAGTGCATGGCAAATAATTCAAAGTAATCAGAAGAAAATTGAAGTTTTTTTACTTTCACAGACACATTGCCTTAAAGCCATAATTGTCAAGATGTGTAACTGTTTGCCGGTTGCCTTTCTGCAGAAGTAGTTCATATGGCTGTGCAATAAGTTTATAAACAACATTAATTCTTTTATAATTCCTCCACTACATTCCATTACTTCATCAAATTTAAAACATCACAAGTACAAATTAAAAGTAGAAAAAGTACTAAGCCTCTGAGAAAAGAGTTAGTTTTTCTTACCTGAAAGGCAGAATTCCCTCCAAGGCTTGAGTGATGGTTGGTGCACTAGCCAAGGCAAATCCTTTGCTGAGGAGTGTCGAGTGATTCTTATACACATGCTGGGCCAATTCTTCCACCATGTCCATGTCTTCATCCATTTCTTCCACTGGAAAACCAACATGTAGCTTTTACAATCACACTATTGCTGTAACCAGCTACTATTTATTTTCTCTACAGGGGATACACTATATTTCACACATAAATATACTAAAATTCCACCAGAAATACACATTTTGTATGTGTATGTGAACAGCATAAGTAAAAAATAAAACACTGTATAAATACCTAACTTGGTTTGAGAGGTAGAATTGAAACTGACAAATTCAATGCCACAGCTGGTATTTAAACCACAGACCCACCACTCTAACCATTAAGCTAATGTGACAACCTGCCAGAATGACGCTGAATTCTCCAACCAATTCGTATATCTCCCGGTAAACCGCAAAGGTAATCTCACATCAGAGACAATTACCCCAATGGTGACTTACTATTGTAAGTACTTTATGTCCCAGGATTACATAACCTTCAGATGGTCATTATTTATTTATGCAAGTTTCTTTATTGGGCTATTATGAACCACAATGTTGAATGCTGATTTGCTTCCTGTCTTGCTTCCATTCTGGTGATTGTTAATGGGTGGTTGTGAACTAACTTGAAAATCAACTCTCCAGAAAATTCAGTAATTTTATTAATAGAATGTTGTAATCCTATCAGAGTTACTCCCCCTGTTATAAGCTCATTAGTAAACAATCATGGTACTACTACTACAACTGGACAGGGCTCAGTACTTTTCCTTATCCTATCTAAAATATCATCCATAAATGAACTGCATAATACTGGACTCAGTTGTTCCACATTCACGTTGTAGGCTAAGGTTGGAAAGTGCAATCATACTGAAAAATTCAATGCTATGGTTATGTTTTTAACTACTGATTTTCGGCTTTTGGTGCCACTGAACAAACTAAGCTACCGTGGAAACTACTGATAAATTAAGTCACCATTACAGTATGTTACCTGAAAATAGTTTGAGAATACCTTGTTGTTTACTTTATTGGGACAAATGCGAGTCAGTTGGTTAGAGCAACGGTATGAGAAACTGAAGATCTGTGGTTCAAATCTCACCTATGGCATACAATTTTTCAGTCTAATTCTAACTTTCTAATACTGGGCTCGTATGCACTCTTCCTTGAAACCCAGAATTACCTCTATATAATTAATAAGAATAATAACATGACTAACTTGATGCAGGAGGCAGGAGAAGCTCTTTCTTCATGAGTGATGCTGCACACATGCCACCCAGGAAAGACAGTTCTGTTTCCAGATGCTTTAATCCATCACCAGGACTTGTGTGCCACTCGTACCCCACAACAAGACAACGGAATCCATAGAAGCAAGCCTTCTCATCCTTTACATAATCTGATGCTGTCTCAAGTGAGAATATTACTTCATTGCCTGCAACAGAGTATAAAATAATTGGCTTAAAATAAAGCGCTTACATAGAATCTTTCTGTATTTTATACCAAACTTTACTAATTCTGCTAATTTTAGGTGAACATACTACATATTTCTTGAGAATATTCAGAACTTCACAAAAAAAATAAACTAATAAGAAATTCATACATGAGTGGCAAAAAAATTCCTCACAATTACACATTATACATGTTATTATGCAGGGGAAGTTTCTATTCATAAGCACAGGAGGATGAAAATACCTAAAAGATATAGAACTGGTGCAGGGCAAGCAAACTGGTACTCTCTGAGTACATGCTCATGGCCTTGCACCGATAACTGTAAGTTAAGCAGGTAAAACAACAAAAGGGTTACTCTCAAGCTATTCTGCAACTTCCCCGGCCTGAATCACTGCAGTTCAAGAAAGCATTTGACATTTCACTGATAGGGATAGGAGACAGTGTTGCCACTTATCGCCAACAAATGGAAAGTAATTCTAGTATTAGGTATGTACAAAGGTACCCAATGGTGAAACTGATGAAACTGAAGTGTTTAAAACATTAATAAATTGAAACATATGCCAATATTTCTAAACACATTCTGCTCCAACTTTATAATTATGTTAATCACAGGACTAGTTTCGGAGAGGGTTCTCTCCATCACATCTTCACTGCTCTTCACTGAAACTATAGTCCATGTAATACTTCAAGAGCTTCCAGCAAATACTAAGGTAAGTAAAGCTTTCAGTATCTTCCTTTCATAGAAGTTTGAAAACAGTGTTGTTGTAATTAATTTAATTTAAAAGGTGAGTTAATTAATAACACTGAACAACACTTACAACATTGTAATTATTATTTATTTATGCTTAACTTACTGTTTGTTACGAACTGGCTTGAGAATTTAATGCCATTCTGGCAGTTTGTCACAATAGCTCAGTGGTTAGAGCGTCCGCCCGGCAAGCGGAAGGTCTGTGGTTCAAATCCCAGTTGTGGCATTGAATTTTTAAGTTCCAGTTCTACCTCTTAAACTTACAACATATTTTTCCGGGACACGTTTCGAAGGTAACTTTCCTCCATTATCAACCGGACAATAACTGGGTTTCCATGGTGCTTGATGGTGCAGATGGTGATGCTTCTTCTGGTGTTTCTTCTGGTGGTGGTTCGATGAACTTACTGAAAATGTCTCTCTGAGGAATGTCAAAATTAAATACTCGGTTTCTATTTTTTAAAATAAAGTAAAGATTTGTTCCCATGTGGACAGTTCTTGTTTTCCGGTTATGTGTTTAAGAAGTTTCGGTTCTAGCTTTATGTCATAATTTTTTGTCCAAAAGTGAAATGCAACCGCTGATTTTTCTAATTGTTTACTCTTAATGTTTCTAACGTGTTCCTTGGATCTAATTTCTAAATTTCTTTTGGTTTTTCCTATGTATATTTCATTACAATCACTGCATTCAATTTGGTATATGCCAAATTTCTTTATTTTAAAAAATAGAAACCGAGTATTTAATTTCGACATTCCTCGGAGAGACATTTTCAATAAGTTCATCGAACCGCCACCAGAAGAAACACCAGAAGAAGCATCATCATCTGCACCATCAAGCACCATGGAAACCCAGTTATTGTCCGGTTGATAATGGAGGAAAGTTACCTTCGAAACGCGTCCCGGAAAAATATGTTGTAAGTGTTGTTCAGTGTTATTAATTAACTCACCTTTTAAATTAAATTAAAAAGCTTTCAGTCTCTATTATTTTATTTAAGTACATGTATTTATATAAAAAGTACAATCAAAACTGACTATAATGATGTTGAAGGAACTGATGGTTTATGGTTATTATAGCTGAGTCGCACAAACTGAGAGTTTGCCTTTTTTTTTTTTGGTAAAAAGAATTTTATCTGTAAATTTTAGGCTACCATAGAGTTAAAACTTCAAAAGTGGCAGAAATACAGCACACCTGCAGTATTTACAATTCAGTATTTGTGGTGAGGGACTGCAGAGGACTGTTCTATATTTATACAGGACATGATTGTCTGGCAAAACATTTAAACAGAATTGGGATATATTCTTCACCACTCTGTCCTCTATGTGATCTGTAAGAGGAAATAGACCAAGACCATCTTCAAATATGCCAAGCTACTTCTAGCACCCCATCCATCAGTGAACAATGTTGGAGTGCAAGAGGACTAATGACTTCATTGTCAGAAATTCAGCATTGGCTAACAACATGTTTATGCAATGGGTACAGCAATAACATGTCAGCAAAATATAAATTACCTATAATAAGTAAGGAAAGAAGTAGCAACAATGTTGAAACGCACATCAGCATGGTATGGTTTTTTAATTAAAGTATTGCTGATGGTATTGAGCTTTTGGACTCTTTCGTTATCTTGGGCCGTGGTACAGGGTGAAATAATGCGGACACAGGATATAACTTTTTCAAACATTTTATTTGCACCTTTTTTGTTGAATATTACACACGTGACACTTTAGTTAACATTCCTTACACATGTACCGACTTCCACAACGGTTTCTTCGCATTACTTGTCGTTTTAAATTACACTTTTAGCGTCTAAACCTGTATGTATCAAAAACACGTCTTCTCTCCTTAGACGCTAGGATGCTAAGACGCTAAATTCTAGCATTTTCTTTCACAATGCATTTGTATTCATACACGTGCGTATATGTCCATTTCCTATGGCGTACCCTATGACGTCATCTCACATGTTAAATAGTTCTCAGAATGTTGAAGTAACGATCTCTATCGATCCTACCTACACTTTTAACCGCTTTTTAGAGAGCACCATATTTTTATGTTTTGGCGGTCACATCGCTCTCTCACAACCCCCAGAATGTCTGGAGGACCACACCTGTCGTTGGTTTACGGGTCTCACCGACCTGACCAGGAGAATTATCAAAATAAATTCACCGACCATATCCTCTGATTACCAATCAGAGGACGTATTACATGCCATGACAGGTCAGCATGTTAGGGGTTAAGATTTTATAGAGAAATGGAGAGGTTGGAAAAATAAAGACTCCCTAGCCCTCGGGAACCCTAATAGCATATCTTATATATATATATATCTTATATATAGTATTCTAACCAAAACTGTTAAGAGGCATGTTTGAGAATTGATCAATGAAATATAAAGTGATAGAAAACGTATTTGGTGAAATACTGCTAAATCTTCAAACATGAAATCTCAACAGTGCTAAGGAAGCCGATCCATTGAAATAAAAGATTTGTTACTGTGATATGATTCAAAAGCTGGAACGAGGTGTGAATGAAATAATACACAAAAGTTAAACCCCAAGTCCACTATTCATTCCACCCTGTACCAGGACCCAAAATAGCAAAAAACTCAAAAGCTCAGACCCGACGAACTACACATTCTTTTAAAACCACACCAATGTAAATTGTTCAATAATGTCAAACATGGATAATTCAACCATTATGCATGTCCAGCATCACTGACAACATGAGTCCATTGCATGACTATACACTACACCATGGAACATAGAAATGAATCATGAATAATGGATAATGAATGTAAATTTTTAAAGAATATGGAATAAATTTGGTCCCTGAAAATAAATTTAGTATACAAAATTTACTAAATTTTTCTAAAAAGGAAAAAATTCCAAATTATAAAAGATCTGGCATTTATCAATTTAGCTGTTTGGATTGTAATAGGGTTTGTACAGGTAAAACTAGACGTCATTTAGAAACCAGAATGAAAGAGTATTTTAGAAATATTAAATATAAACAAACTGATAAATCAGCTGTGGCAGATCATTTTTGGTCATTTAATCATGAAATTAATCCAGAGGTTAAATTAATTATTAAAACAATTAAATGGACCTATAGATTTAATGGTTTGGGAAAAGATATTTATTTTAAAAAACAAGAACCGTGTTATGAATTTTGAAGTACCTCCAATAGATTGTATTTATAGGTTTTTGTTTTCAGATATTGGTGACAGAACGATAGCTGTCTGGGGCCAGTTTGTGATGCTTCTGCACCACTTGAAGACCTGTGAAGCATTAAGATCAGAAGAAACTACAGTTCAAAAGTATTGGAAAGCACGAATGCTAATGGCTTCATTGCCAGATGCAAGGCGCTAGAAAACAACAACAACAACATATTGGTGACAGATATAGTTTTAAAATGAGCATCAGTAACTGTGGTAACTTGTTTGTATAGCTTTGAAAATAAGTTGGAGTCAACTTGAAACATGTCAGCTGTGAAACATCTTGCAATATTACTAAGATAAGTGAAGCTTTTAGTTTCTAATTTGTTCTTATTTTAGATCCTGATGCTTCACTGTTAATGGCTTCATTATTTCCTTAAGTAATCTGTTTGTTACAGTATGCATTATTTTCATGTTGATGAAGCCCTGAATTCCCTGTATTTCTTAAGGTGAATAAATTCTGTTCTATTCTCTTTAGGACCATTTTCAGGTAAAAAGGCATATAATGTGAGCTGTGTTGTACCTCTCTGTCTCTGCTGAAACTGACTCATTCTGTTGAGTTAACCCACCTGGAAGAACGATAGCTGTCTGGGGCCAGTTTGTGCTGCTTCTGCTGAACTTGTGCAGTATAGGCCAATAGGGAACAGGATACGAGTCAGCATCATCTTCAGAAGAAGTTGACATACTTTTGCGTGCTGGAGGAGTTTGCAAGCTAGGGATGTAGAGCTGGAGGGAATCCTCTGCCTGTGCAGTGCCACATTGTGGATCAAACTCTATACACAACCACTTCACACACTCCGGAAACGAAACTCTGCAACAAGTTGACAATATAGTTAAGTGCATCATACAGTAATAAGGCTTAGAACTTTAGATAAGCATTAACTAAGTTAGTGTTTCAATTAATATTACTTGGAGATAATTATTTAAACTTGTGTTTGCATATTAAGTTTCTGCCATATACGTTTTATTCATTCCACAATATTTTTCATAAATTGATACAATGACATCAGTGATGTTTTATTATTATTTACTGTATTTGCAATGTTATTTAAGTGGACTAGCTGCATTAGATATCACAATAGCTGAGTGGTCAATTTAAACTCGCTACTCACAGAGCTTTAATGATTAGTCATCATTATTACTATAATTCAAATAGTTGGTCCCTGCCTCCCAAAAAGGGATTCTATACCACTATCAGCAGCTAATATTCTTTATAATAAACCTGACTTTGATACTTGTTTTCTATTTAAAATTTTTTTATCTAGCATCCCAATATATCATAGATGATATATTGCGCTTTTTATTTATTTTTCTTTGGTTCTAGTGATGAATGTGGCTTATGTTAATCTGTTATATCATACGTGGTGCTCATTCTGTGATCTACATTTACAATTTTTCCCATTTACTAATGAAACATAGACAGCGGTACCTACATGATTTAAGGAAAGAAAATAAGATCCCACTTCAGCCTCCCAAAGTTCCTTGCTGAAAGTTTTCTTTTGCATGCTTGTCTTACTTTGTCCCTTAATGTCAAATGCACAAAAATATGGGGTTCCTTTAGTCCCTCAAATTTAACCATTATGAACCCTCTCCCATACCTTTTTCTTTGCATATTTATGCTTTTCATCACCTTAAGGCAATTAATTTCTGATAATGAACATTTTTAATTTTTGTGTTTATATAATTTTTATTGCTTGTACTTTCATATTATACTGTTATTTTCTTAATATGACCATTTTTAAACCTCCAAACATGCATTCCAAAGGCCACAATGTCATTTAGGTCAAGCATAGTGTAACATTTATTTTTCTCACTATTTTTCTCTATTTAAATCTCATATCTACTACAGTTTTTAATTTATTTATCTGAAATATTTAAGAGCTTGAGATAATATGGATTTAAAAATTATTGTGCACCTTTTAAAAACCAGCATGTTATTCATTTGCATTTAAACATTTTCCATAATTGAAGTTGGTACAATTAAAAAATTAATTTACACTTATACAATTCTTGTTGTAACTATTAAAATTAATTGATGCCTGCAGCATTTTTTGCATTACTTTTTTTGTTTTTTAATTCAAAACGAAAATTTTGGGCAGTTATAGGAATTTGGTACAAAGACAGCATTCTGTATCTGCATTCCAAAAATGATTAATTATAAATAAAAGCACCTAACCCTTTCCAATCTATTTTCAACCGACACCAGTTTTTGAAACTAATCAGCATATGATAGCTACTTGTGCCCTTAGAAACTTGTATTACTGGATCATGGATTTGTAGCTCATTTGGCTACAATAGTGAACACCACTAGCCAAGATTACTGTGGTAAAGGATGGGATAGGCCCACATGAAATAAATGGTATTTGGCATGCATGGATGTTGATGGGATTTTGATAGCACTATAGTGGAACACGTTTTGCATTTATATTTAAATAAATAGTATCAATACCTTTAAAGGTACTGAAAGTTAACCAGTCTACAATCAAACTTTATATCCATCAACAAACACAGTTGAACCTGATTTATGTGTAGATCAAGAGGAAGAGGGAAGATTACTTGTAATTCAGTATTACTTACAAATAAATGAGATTTTGATAATGCATCATATGTTGCTTAAAAAAACGGCAATACAGGGCCTAAATGTGTAAAATTTTACAAACAATAAAGATATGTATGAAGAAAACATATTGAACCTTGTCCTGCTATAAAGAAATAAGTTAATGTGGTTTGTCTCACTTTTCTTGCATTAAGTGCATATACCTCAATTTGTTACTGATGATATAGGTAGATTGGTATAAACAATTCCTAAATCTGAAGAAATTTCGGTTTTGGTTTTGTGAGGATTAAGCTCCACCTCTCCTATGAATTTTACTTTCTAATCTAGAGAATAAAATTTCCTTTCTCTGTTCTCCATGGCTGATTAAATGCAACTGAGAAATGAAAGCTGAAACCGCTGTTAATCAGTAAGCACCAGATACTGAACATTTTTACTTTTACTTCTTGTTTGTTGCTGTGACATTATTGTGCTGGCTCTACCAGCAAACGTCTTTGTCTTGCTTCCACAGCCGAAAGCCGGCTGCTCAGCTTGTGTCTTTGCCAACAGAAATAAGGAAAATATGCCTCAAGTTTCTTTGAAGATAGCATATGCCATAAGTTCATTATAATTACATAAAGCTCAGTAGTGTTTCACTGAAATTTAATACGTATAACAGTGAATTACATATAAATAAGGTTCTATTAACACACTTCTAAATTACATTTTTGCTGGGAGCTACAAAAATTTATATATAAATACAAATTACTTAGATCTGGGTTACATATAAAGCAGGTTCAACTGTATATATAATAACGCAAAATGGTAACATTATGCTGGAGGGGTTAATATCTAAGAAAAAGTTTGATATGACTCATTAAAATGCGTGTTTCATTTATTATATGTTCTGCATATGTGGCATAAGTCTTAAGCTAATTAAAAGAAAACTGATATTTATTCTTTAACAAGTACATCGCCTTAAAACGCATTAAATAAAGAAGTTGGTTTGAAAACTTGTAAATTTGCCTTCAACTCTCAAGAGGATGAATAAACATAATTATTGTCTTTTATGGAAACTAGTAAATGGATAAGGTTTATTTAGGTATATGAAAGGCTGACTTCAGAATTTGTGTTGTCTCTTAGACAGATGCATTTTGTATCTGAAAAATTACGCATAAATTATATGTAAAAGTTTATGTTATTATGAAAATAAATGTTAAAGTTTGAATATATGTCCCACTGTACTAACCTACACACCAGGATACAATATTCAAATTTTATTTATACATATATTTATTTTCTTTATTTGTTCCTTAGACAGTGTATTATGCACACCTGTAGTTGGAGACAGTGGCAGCCTTGTAGGGATGGTCACTCTCGACCCAGGCATAGTGATGTGAAGTGGTGTTTGTAGTAGTCTGACATTGACCTCCAATGCTATCAATGGATCCAGTGGAATGCTGCATCCCACTTCCCAGAAGATTCAGTGCAGCCACGTGCGGCAACAGTTCTTGGATCATGTTCAAGACTTGCACTCCACTCTGTGTACACAATGAGGTCAAGACCTTAGTTTATGCAGTGCAATTGGCAAATGTTCCCTGCCTGAGGCATGCCATTCACATATGACCATCAACAAGTTTTATCCTATAACCTACAGCACTTGGAGCACTTCCATATTCTCTTGGCATTCACAGAGCACTTGGCAATTGATGCACTTAATGCAATGCTTCAAGTAGTTTCCCTCACTTGCTTCATTCACTGCAACAAGCTATGTACAGGGTGCACTCAAAATTTAGTCTCAAAGGGAGTCCAAATACTCAAAATGCTAATGTTTCTGAGAAAGATATTTTTATTTATTGAACGCCAAGGGATAAAAGAAGAGCCTCATAAATAAAATACATAAAATTGATACCTTACCTGAATAAATGATACAAAAAGCTACTGAAGCTTTTAAATGCTCAGTTTAAATAGTACATTTTTCTTTATGATATGTCTATTTCTCATTAGTGTGTTAGAGCATGTACCAACCAATATGCCTATATCTTTTTTGATGGTTTCCTTCAACTGACAGATAAATATAGGATTGGGTTTGTTAATATCACAACTATAAATTATACCCTTTTGTAAACAAATAAAGGCTTTGGCAACCAAGGCCATCCATTAAAAACCTTATTTAAGCAGGTGGTACAGGAAACTAGCTATCCTGCATTTCACTATTGTGTCCCACACATGCACAGGACAAATGTTCAAGGATTCCAAAGTCCATCTTCCTCTTAAACCAATACTTGCCACAGGAAGGAAACTATACAACTGGTCATCTATCTGCAAATTACCCAAGTAGATAGTACATGTAGATAACTATGCAACTAAGACTTTCTTTCTTGCACACAATGAGTGAGACATAACAAAGTATCTACAGACAGTTAAAGTGAAACTAAATAAGCTACAGTGGGAACTTTTCAAGATGTTTTAAGGTTTCATTCATTTGTTTATGTTTCCCTGTTAACATCAATGGTTTATTGAATGATACTGCAGTCTAAAACTGAACTGAAGGAATTTGAGTCCAATATTGAAGCTTTCTTGCTATATACAAAAAATGCTTAGAAATCATATCCTAAAATTACAAGAACAATTTCTCTTGCATAACTAAACACTTGAAACTACAGTTAAGCAGAGGCTTCCAAACTGTTTCAGATTCTAATATGAACTGTACACAAATATAGTTCAGAATAAAACAGATAAAAGCTTAGAAAAATTTAAAAGACAAAAGTAGATATTAAACATCACAAAACAGTGCGACCAAAATGAACTTAAGTAATACAGAAAATTCACCTGTCGCCCAAGAGTTTGTCACAATTTAGAAGGATTTTGATCAAATACAAAATAAACTTAGCTCCACAAAAGAAATTTAGCATACAAATATTATGATGCATAAACCTAAAAGAACCAGTTTACAGCACCAATAAATTTGATATAGGTATATAAAATAAACTGTTTCAGTGCAGCCAAATCTATATTGGACAAACAGGAGAATGATTCTGTTCTTAACTCCTGTGCACTATATACACACTTTGGGCAAACAAAGAGAGACTTGAATATAAGACTAATAGAACACATAGCCATGGAATGTAAACAGATAAGACAAATCTGCTGCAGCCCGTCATTTCTGGTCAACCAATTAAGAGCTCATATCCAACATAATCCTTCTAAAGGCTGCCATTGTTTAATTTTATATATATATATATATATATATATATATATATATATATATATATATATATATTCAACAGCAGATATCTCTTTGGACCATTCCATAAAAAATTCTTCCACCAGTAACCAGAAGGATGCTTACAAACAGAATCAGAATCAAAAACATGGCATAAATGTATTTATTTATGAGAGGTAGAACTGGAACTTAAAACTTCAATGCCACAGCTGGGATTTGAACTACAGACCCTCCACTTACTAGGTGGGTGCTCTAACCATTAAGCTACTGTGACAACCTGCCAGAATGACATTGAATTCTCAAACCAGTTCGTATTTTCTCCCATAAACCACAAAGGCAGTCTCACATCAGAGACAATTACCCCAATGGAGACTTACTATTGCAAGTACTTTATGTCCCAGGATTAAATAACCTTCAGATGTTAATTATTATCTATTTATTCCAACAAACTTACTGTTGGTGTTTTTAAACACACTGGCCGTGTGTGGGCAATGTTTGAGAAGTAGAACTGGAACTTAAAAATTCAATGCCGCAGCCGGGATTTGAACCACAGACCCTCCGCTTACCAGATAGTTGCTCTAACCATTAAGCTACTGTGACAACCTCACATCAGAGATAATTACTCCAATGTTTTTTTTGTTTTTTTTAAATTAACGTCCTCCAACATTGTGTCATATTGGACGAATGAATGAAATGAAATAGGTGAAATGATGCTCAAATGAGCCCGAGGTCCATGGAGCTTTAAGTTACCCAACATTCGTCTTCTCAGGGTATGGAAAACCTCAGAAAAAAACCTTACCCAGATAACTTACCCTAAGCGAGATTCGAACTTGCGACCTCTTGAACGTGAGGCAGACACGCTAACCATCACGCTACAGAGGCAGGCACTCCAATGGTGACTTACTATTGTAAGTACTTTATGTCCCGGGATTAATTAACCTTCAGATGGTAATTATTATTTATTTATGCCAACAAACTTACTGTTGGTGCTTTTAAACATACAAGCCGTGTGTGGGCAATGCTTGAAAGGTAGAACTGGAACTTAAAAATTCAATGCCGCAGCTGGGATTTGAACCACAGACCCTCCGCTTACTAGGTGGGTGCTCTAACGATTAAGCTACTGTGACAACCTGCCAAAACGACATTGAATTCTAAAACCAGTTCGTATTTTTCCCAGTAAACCACAAAGGTAGTGTGGCATTGAATTTTTAAGTTCCAGTTCTACCTCTCAAACATTGCCCACACACGGCTTGTGTGTTTAAAAACACCAACAGTAAGTTTGTTGGCATAAATAAATAGTATTTATTTATGAGAGGTAGAACTGGAACTTAAAAATTCAATGCCACAACTGGGATTTGAACCACAGACCTTCCGCTTACCGGGCGGCTGCTCTACCACTGAGCTATTGTGACAAACTGCCAGAATGGCATTAAATTCTCAAACTTTGCCCACACACGGCTTGTGTGTTTAAAAACACCAGCAGTAAGTTTGTTGGCATAAATAAATAATAAGTATTTATTTATGTTTACGTTTTCAAAGGTAGCAAATGACAGCATCACATTTCTGAAAGGTTCAGAAATTCATAAGGTTTTTCTTGAGTGATTTTAACACTCACATCATCAGAGCTTCTGAATTCTACAGAATGACTGGTGTCTACTTTACAGAATCACTGGGCTTTGAACTTCACTTCCAATACCTACATTTTGGTGTACTGAAACTCCACACTCCCAAAACTATGACAATGTTATTTAGCACTATCTTTTTAAGACCATCTATAATAGAGGACATAATCCAAACTGCCCATTCTATTACAGGGCACATTTACTACCTGGCAAAGTGACCAGGTGTATTGATCTTAGTTACTGAGTGCTGTGATCACTTGTTATTTTGTTTACTAGAACAGCGAAATACTAGTAACTTGGTGTAGTCAGTGTTGCAATACAAATGAATGATCTCTCACACCTGCCAATATATGAGACACTGCTGTCCTGAAGAGAGGGTTGCATCTGAACAGAGTGTACATACACAGTCTCGCTGTGTATGTGCAATAAGCTCATGTAACAATAAGCTCATGTAAATAACTTGGCAGTTTCACATTCTTTCCAATACACCTCATGGGTTTGCCACCTAGTAGTTACAGTATAAAAGTCAGATTATTATATACTGAGAATAGAAGCCAGAACAGAGACAAGAACAAGGAGTAAAACAATATACAACATTTTGGTGCCATATTCTGGGAATGCATATTGATGGGCAAATCAATAGCAAAGTCGAAATTTGATTTTGTGTATCTTATGTTTGTAACTGGGCAGTCTAATTTTTTTGCCTGCTTCTAATTCAGCCAACATAATGCTGGTTAACCAACACCAAAATTTGACAAACTAAAGATTTCCTAAATTACTTTTTCTGACCCCTTTAGTTGGACCAAGTGCCATCCCTTATCAACAGCATATACTTGGTAATAGCATATGTTTGTTCTTTGATAATTTCTACCAGTTTTGCTGCTCTTTGTTGTTGCCTTTTGAGGCACTATCTAGTTTTGAGTTGCATATAAACAAGCTACAAGTGATGTTTTTGCTAGAAGAACCATTGCTCAATGGATATGAGGGAATCAGTATGCACATTTGCTGGAATTTCTTCTGGTTTCATTTTCCCTGCTTCTGACTAGAGAGAGCTCTAGTGGCTGTTTCATGTCACAACCACCTTGAATCATTTCTACTATAAAGAGTCTAGTATATGCAATGCAGATCTAATATGCTGTACACATGAATGAGAACGAGAGTTTGACCAAATCTTCTTTCCCATTCCCACGACCCAGGAAAAAGGAATTTGACCGTTTTTTTTGTTACACCTGCTAAAACAACTAAAAATGAAATTAAACATAACTTATAAGTCATATTGATGTACTATACAACCCAAATAATAAATATAGTTTCATCTTCCAAAGTTTAGTATTCACATACTGCTATTAATAAAACATCAACCACTCAATTTGATAGAGCAGCTTGCCATTACTTGTAAATGCCCACATTATAATACTTGTATTCTAACTTTGTCATTCTCTTTCTGGTTTCTGTTCTTGGTTATTGTGAACCAGCCTTAACATACCAGAGTGCAAATGTGAGTAGGCCTCTATAGCAATGTTGTGCATACTACAGTAATCAAGACCTTCACTTCACCTACGTGTGGTCTACATATGCCTTACAAGTTGCATTTACTCACAGCTACTATAGAGGAAGTATGTATACAAAGTAAAATTTCTACAACAGCCTTCTGAAGGCATAAAATTCAGTGTTTAACTTACTCTAGGATCCAGCGTAGCCAAAGGACTTATGTGGGCTAGGACAAGAGGCAATAATGTTGTCACTATATATGCATTTCCTAGTACTTCTGTAGCTATTTGGTCTTCAGCTCGTTCCCTTGCCAAAGCCATCAGATCATTACACCGCTGGATTATAGCTGATGTCATGGATAGTGTGCATTTGCAGGCCTGAAGTTCTGCCCAAGCTTTGCTGGTCTGTTGACTTTCCGAGTCTTGTGGATTGCTAGAAGAAATGAAATTGTATCATAATATATGCTATATCATTCTCTATAATATGCATGGAACTTGTCAATTATGGTTAGTTACAGCATAATTAACATTATTTATTACTAGAGCCAGGATGTTGAGGCAGTAATTACTATCAAAATAGGCAGGCAAAAGGGGCAATGAAAATGTAAGACAGCACAGTACATTTAAAAAAATCTGATGTGTTAGATGACTTGCTCTCCTCTCTATTGTTTATTGGTGGGTGTGTGCATGTGTGTATGTCTCAGTGTGTGGGGTGAGAGAGAGAGAGACAGACAGACAGACAGAGAGAAAGAGATTAACTGTCTTTTCACAAACCTTATGCAACAAAATTGTTCCATCAGTTGCAAATACATGGGCACCAAATTCACTACATAACTGTGAAGTTTACTTTTTAATATCACACATAAAATTTTACAAAGCTTAAAAAAAAAAATTGTTTCCTGTAGATCCTGGCACACGTGGCCTTACTGGAAATGAAAAAGCAGACTTCCTGACCAAGAAAGGAACAAAATAAAACAAATGAATTCAAAATTACGTATCTTTTAATAAGCTAGTATAAATGAATTCAACCAAAATTTCTTACAATACATCAAAATTATATATAAACTCAGAAATCTATGCACATTGGCGTCGTCATCGTCATCGTCGTCGTCGTCGTTGTCGTCGTCGTCATCATCATCATCATCATCATCATCATGGATAAACAACAAATAAATTATGGAAAACATTCTTTGAAAATACCAAATCCTTACAAGAATCTCCAAGAAGCTCAGCAGATGCCCTTTTTTGCTTAATGACAAGAATGTCTGGCTGCCTACCTGTTCAAGATATGCATTCTCTAAGATGCATACTATGCAACAATCCAGAGACAGTAATCAATAGAGACCACCTACTCCAATGTATGGCAATCTCAAAAATTAATGCCAGTGTTCTATTCTATGTAAATATTATTGGGAAGTCCTTAGAAAAATGAAGAAAATCAATTAGAAGAGCATTAGCAACAATATTTTTTTAATGTTTCAACATTGTAACTAAGTGATGTGATACCGAAATTTAGATTTCCGATCGAATGGGCTTTTGAAAAAGACACGTTTTAATTTAATTGCCGGATGTGAGATTTGCGATAAGTGTTAAGTAATAACATAAATAGATAATAGAGCAGGAAGTGTTGTAAGGTGAGCAAGATATGAGTAAATAATAGTCGTTAAATTTGTAGGATAAACACATTATTGGTTTGAAATTAACGAGTCATGACGTCATACTACATAGTTTAAATACACGTTCGAAAGTCAGGTCTGAAAACCTTAAAAGTCGCGCGATATATTTAATAAAATATAAAGTAAACATCGTTTAATCCTAAAAAGGTAATTATATATTCGAAATTCATAAAAGAACATGTTATAATAGAAAGGGACATTTCTAAATTGCGGGAAAAGGAAATAGCATTTTGGATACGAGGCTTTCTTGGATGACGTCATGACATTCAAATTGGAAGAGAACGGTCTTCTTAGCGTGGGTAAGCTAGAAAGCGTCACTACTCAACCAGAGACCAGTACGGGAGGTTGTGCTGTACGGACGTGAGCGCGATTCCTCTACATATACAGTAGGCATAGCTCCTGAAAATATTTAAAATGAAATAAATGATATGCAAAGTTGTTCTTGGGTTGTCCATTACACTTACGCAAACCCGAGATAAAAGTAAGAGATCTCAAGCTGACTAGCCGGAGCGAAACACATCAAAGGGCTACACCACGTCACCAACGACTTCAGCTTCAAATGGCGATCCAATAACTAGGACACAACGATTATTCAGCTTCAAATTGGCATCCCAACGTGTGGCGTCGAAAGAATGGACCAACCCCAAGACGACCAGATCAGCATAGAACCAGCAAACAAGAAGGTGACCCAACGTGTAGCGTCGAAAGAATGGACCAACCCCAAGACGACCGAGCCAGCATCGAGCCAGCAGACAAGAAGGTGCCCAGCGTGTGAACATCTGTGAAACGTGTAGTGAACAAGTTTAAGTGCGTGAAATATTGGTGAGTAGAAAAACACGTGTAAATAGTTTAGAAATGGAAGACAGTGATAGCGATTTTATAGGTTTTGAGAGTCCGGAAATTGAGAAAAGTGTAGTTAGGATGGAAGAATTTAATCAGAATGTAATTGGTAGCAGAATATGCCAAGAATTAGAAGATCAGAACGTTAGAGAAACACCTAGAGGTAGTTCAGAAATGTTTAGTACTAATTCAGAAAGGCCAGCAATTATGTCAGAAATAGAGAATATGTTTCAAAAGATAATGGAAAAGATGAGTAAGATAGATGAAACTAGTATAGAGTTAGGAAAGAAATTAGAGAAGGGACAACAGGAAGTGGGAATGCAATTGGAGAATCAGAAGAGAGCTTTCGAAACCTTTAGGGAAGAAGTTAGGGAGGAAATTAATAAAGTCAGTAGTGAAGTAAAAGAAAATAGAGAACAGGTTAAGGGAGAATTAGAGACAATACGTCAAGAAGTAAAGAATTCTGAAAAAAAATTAGGTCAACAAGTGAGTGAAAAATTAGATAAAGAAAGGGAAAGAGTAATATATAGATTAGACAAACAAAGGGAAGAGGTAGTACAAAGGTTAGATAAAGACAGGGAAGAAATTAGAGAAGAGTTACAGGGGTGTAAAGTTAGAATGGAAAGATCTGATGTAGAAAGTGAAAGGCAGGCTAGAAATTTGGAGGATGTTACAGACAAAATAAAAGGGGTAGTAACAGAAATTACTCAGGTAAAAGAGGCCTTAGAAAATTTGAAATTAAATGAAAATGCATGTAATCACAACAATCTTAGTAATGAAGTTGCAAGAAACGAGGCAATACCAGGTGTATCAGCTGACATTTCGATGCAAAATAGAGGTAACAGTAATTCCCATTCTGATCTCAGAAATAGTGCAGGGACAGGTGACAATTCAAATTTACATTGGCCTAACCATGTCTTAAATGAAATGACACCTCCAGTTTTTGAAAATGAAGATTCAGATGATCCTAAAGCCTTTTTAGAAGGGTTACAAGAGTACTTCACGGTGAAACGTATACCAGAGGAGTACAAGATGGTGATAGTAAGAAAATGCCTAAAGGGTAATGCTGCCAATTGGCTAGGCCTTTCTATGGGTAACAATAATGACTACAGGACCTTTAGAAACATCTTTTTAACCAGATATTGGGGAGCTAGTAGGCAGGCTAATATTAGAGTTGAATTAAGCAATGGAAAGTTTAATCCTAGATCAGAGGAATCGATGGTCAACTATTTTATGAGAATAGCGAGAAAATCGAAGATGTTGGATCCTCCCTTAGACGAAAAAGATCTAATAAATATAGTTACTCCACATTTTCCGGAAACGCTTCAACACTACCTAATCATAGCCCGACCCGATAGCATTGCAGCTATGATCGAATTATTATCAGCCTTAGAAGTCAATAAGCCAAAACACGCATTTGGAAATAAATATGAAGAAAAAGAAACTGTAAATTCTTTCGGGCAAGGGGCACAGTATTATCAGAATAGAAGTGAGATTAGGGAAAGATATAAAGGACCAGTACCAAGGATGGAATCATTCCGGTGGGAAAATCAAGGTAGATATAACCAGGAAGGGCGTTACCAAAATAGAAATGGTAATCAAAGGGGAAGAAATATAAGGGTGAATTATATGAATACAAATAGATTTGATCGAGGTAGACGGGGACGTTATTTTGGACATAGTAGAAATTCAAATGATGGGTATTGGACAAACGGAGATAATGAGTTTAGACCGAGGTCACCAAGACAGGGAGAAAGGTATTCTAATGGACGAAATTCCCCCGAAAATGCGGAAATGGTCGAGGCCATTAACACGGTCAAAAACATGGTAGGAAGTAACCCCGATTTAATGCAGGAAAACAGAAGTAACAATTCGGGAAATAGTACAGGAGCAATACCTAAAAATCAGGGAAACGCCAGACCCGGTCAAACGCGCCTTCAGTGAGAACTGGGTATCCTAGTAATGATTGTGATAAGTACTCGGAAATAAATAGTCCTGGAAGGCAAATGATGATACAAAAGAAAAGAGAATGGAAAAATAGAATTGACGAAAACGAAAAAGTAGGAGATCCGCCTAAAATCAAAATTGGAGTAAATGGAAAACAATACAATGCAATTATAGATACGGGATCAAATAGCACAGTATGCTCACAAAATTTTTATGATAATTTACAAAGTAGTGGTTTTAAAGTAATGTCTTTACCAGTTAATGGGATATATTGCTCGCTAGCTGTGGGAAAACGAAAAGAGAGAGTAAAATTTCAAGCAATGATAAATATTGAAATAAATGGGAGAATACTAGGAATTTTATTTCTGATTGTAGGAAGACTTGTGACAGATATTATAATAGGTTGTGATTGTCTTTATGCCTGGGAAGCTGTGGTGAATTTTAAAAACATGATTCTAGAAATGAAAGTTGAAGATGAGACCATTATAGTGCCTTTTGTGGAAGATAGTAGTTCAGAAACTATTGTACGAGAAAAAGAGGAAGAAGAAATCCAAGGGGATACATTCTTTGTAGAATATGTTAAAGTAGGAGCTATGGAATTAACGGAAGTAAATGTCAAAGAGTACAGTGTCGATAATAAAGAAAATGTAGAATGGGATAAAAATGATTTCATAGACAATTTGAGGGTTTCTGATGCAACTAGGTACTATGATAGGGAGAGTAGTGAAGACTTAGAAGAATTGTTGAGGGAAAAAGTAACTCAGGCTGATCAACTAAATGAACAACAGAGGGATAAACTGTTTGAAATATTAATCCGAAATAATGAAGTATTCTCTGAGAAACCTGGTAAATGTAATATTTATACTCATTCGTTTGAGATGATACCCATCAAACCTTTTACACATAAAGCGAGAGCTATCCCTAGTACAATAAGAGAAGAGGTAGATGCAGTTATAAAGTCAATGTTAGAAGATGAGGTTATTGAGATTTCGAATTCAGAATTTGTGAATCCCCTATGTATTGTAAATAAGGCCAATGGAAAGATTAGGGTGACATTAGACATGAGAAAACTATATCATTGTTCCTCATACTTTCCATCAGGGAATCCAACAGAACGTGTCCTCCGAGATATAGGAATTTATTTACGTGTACTTACACATCATAATCACAAGGATTGGGTGAAATATTGTCCATTGATAGAAAAGATTATCAATCATACCATTAATGTAACTACTGGGTTTGCACCAATAAAATTAATGTTAGGAATTGAACCAGAACCAATATTGATCGGGGTACCAAAAACACTGAAAATTAATGACATTCAGTTAAGTGAAGAAGAAAGAGCGAAAATTGCTTTTGAACGAATCAAGAAAAAGGCAGAGAAGCGAAAATTAAAGAAAAAGAGTAGAAAACATAAATGGGAACCTAAGATAGGCGATTGGGTACTAGTTAAAGACCATAACTTATCAAGTGCCTTGCGAGGTAGGAACAAAAGGATGGAATTGTTATATAAAGGTCCTGCAGAAATTATATCAAAATTTGGTTATCATACCTATGAATTAAAAGATGTTAAAAATGAAAAATGTCTGGGAAGATGGCATAAACAACTCCTTCGACCATACAAGAAACCGTGTGGTGCCTTGGAACCTTGATTTAATGTAAAAGAAAAATTGGAAGTGTCATTTGTCTATTGGCGCCCAATCAGCTTTGAGATAAAATGTAAATGTTAGCTTACTTGAAAATCATATATTGGTCAGGTACTTACATATTCATTAAAAATGCAGAATGTGAATTGCTATCTACTACAAAGAGCTTAAAAATATATTGTATAGAGCTCACAATAACAGCTTCAGAAAGATTGTTAAATTGTTCATCTCCGCATAGAGAGAAAACAGAATATTTACTTTGTAAACATTTGTTAAAATATTTAGATGTATAGATAATTATCACAGCAAGACAAAGAAAGAACTTGTCTGAAGAGTGTAATGGATTTATATAAATATATGTACCTTTTAGTGCTTAAAGGATATAGTACAGATATGTGTTACAATAACAAAAGTAAAAAAATCACAGTGCAAGTGATAGTGAGAGCGAAGTGAGCAAACATGAACTAAAAGAAGGAAGTATAAAGAAAGACTCTTGAAATTTAACCTTTATATAAAAGCTTCACAGAAGAAACCATAACATATTGTAATTAGTATTTAAGGATTAATGTTTAGTCAAGTGTACAATTGTTTGTCATGTTAAAAAGATTAATGAGAAAATGTGTTAATAACCAATTTCAAAAAAAAAAACAGTGTAATTGAAAATTGTATATAATGGGAGTGTTGCCGATTATTCAAAATACAGGAGTAATTTTTAATTTTTCTTTCGGGCAAGACATTTACATTATTTTATTATGAACTAATAAAATAATATAAATGGGGGCATTTGATACCGAAATTTAGATTTCCGATCGAATGGGCTTTTGAAAAAGACACGTTTTAATTTAATTGCCGGATGTGAGATTTGCGATAAGTGTTAAGTAATAACATAAATAGATAATAGAGCAGGAAGTGTTGTAAGGTGAGCAAGATATGAGTAAATAATAGTCGTTAAATTTGTAGGATAAACACATTATTGGTTTGAAATTAACGAGTCATGACGTCATACTACATAGTTTAAATACACGTTCGAAAGTCAGGTCTGAAAACCTTAAAAGTCGCGCGATATATTTAATAAAATATAAAGTAAACATCGTTTAATCCTAAAAAGGTAATTATATATTCGAAATTCATAAAAGAACATGTTATAATAGAAAGGGACATTTCTAAATTGCGGGAAAAGGAAATAGCATTTTGGATACGAGGCTTTCTTGGATGACGTCATGACATTCAAATTGGAAGAGAACGGTCTTCTTAGCGTGGGTAAGCTAGAAAGCGTCACTACTCAACCAGAGACCAGTACGGGAGGTTGTGCTGTACGGACGTGAGCGCGATTCCTCTACATATACAGTAGGCATAGCTCCTGAAAATATTTAAAATGAAATAAATGATATGCAAAGTTGTTCTTGGGTTGTCCATTACACTTACGCAAACCCGAGATAAAAGTAAGAGATCTCAAGCTGACTAGCCGGAGCGAAACACATCAAAGGGCTACACCACGTCACCAACGACTTCAGCTTCAAATGGCGATCCAATAACTAGGACACAACGATTATTCAGCTTCAGATGTTACGTGTGCTTTCATGAGACAGTAAATGACCATAACTGTTCATCAAAATGTTTTCCCTACAGTACTTCCTGATACTGGAGAACCCACTTACAAAGAGAAATGCTGAAGCAGAGAACATTGCAAAATATGGTTACATTTTAACATAAAGGAAGCCCAAGTGGTGTCCATCATCTAGAATTCCCTAGGAAAATAGGTGTGTGTATCTAATGCTTGGGAGCTAATAACGAAATCATCCTCCTTTTTGCTTTCCAATATTTTGATGTTAAGAGTTTCACAAGCTATAAGGTATTCACAGTTTTTTAAATGTTCCATGTCCATTTCTTCTTCTTTGAAGCACAATAATTTGGAGATATCACTATTCCAATTCTGATAAGATATAAAGATGTTGCGGATAATAGGAAAAATATTAAAATAAACTGAAAAGTGTACATTGATTTGAAAAAGGCAAAAAGTAACATTTATGACTGAAACAGGCACTTTGAGCCTATTGTACTATTCTTGCACAGTCTAGTCACTTTTTCACTTTTACTTGGTGTGTGCGATGTAAAGTCTGCTGGATGGTACAGGGTTACCTGGGATCGAACCTGGAATACTTTGGTGAGAAGCGAATGATCTAACCACTCGGCTATGGCGTGGCCATACAGTAACACTGCCCTGTTTAGTACAGTACACACACGTAATAGTTTCATATTGTGTAACAGCCCTCATTAGTTGAGACAGTACTTACACACTTGTCATGTGACTGACAAAGATGTTTCGTAAAGTCAGATTTCAATTATGTTCATGCAGTCCTCCTGTTATTAAACGGCACGTTTCTAATCTCAAAATGCTCAGATTGGTACCACCTTTCTGCTTCAATATTAGGCTTCTCTTGAATGATGCAACTGGCAGTCTGCCACTTCCACATCACTGCTACATGAGTATTCATGTAGTATCAATGAAAGAGCCTAGAAAGTCTCCCCTAAATAGTACTGATACAAAAGAACATAAATGTGATAAGCTTACACTTTATTATAAAGGGTATTTCGAATGATGTTCCTTTGGATCTATACAAACCTGGCACCTGCTCAACACACTGTATATTTCTGCAACTAAAATATTGGAAAGTGTAAGACATCTTATTTGCTGAGGGAATGGAGAGTTATTCCATAAACTATCTTGGGAAGTTAGTTATTCCATAAACAATCTTGGGAAGTTTAAGATGCTCTACATGTTTAAATCCATGATAGCTTACCTGTAATAGAGTATCTGTGGTATCTGCCCCCTTGTCTGAGTAGTGCCATTAAAACTGAGTGAACATGTAGAAAATGTGAAAGTTGTGCCATCTGGACCTTTGACAGAGCTGAGTCCACCATCCCCATTGCTTGTGCGGCCACCATGATTTCTTAGCCGCACAGCATATTTGACATTTTCCTTAATCGGTATAGGTCTGTCAAACTTCACTTCAGCCACATCAGCTACACAATCATCTGGTCCAAATGTTCCTCTTGCCATTTCCAGACTGTTCCACCGCTGTGTGTGAGATGGATCATTACAAGTGTTGTTTTGCTGCATGGAGAGAAAACAAAAATGTCATCAGCTATTGTGTGCATTACATGCAAGGTGGACTAAAAATACGAAATTCTTATTAACTTTACACAATTCACATATCATCTGAGAACCTTGTATAAATTTCAAAAGATTTACAAAGCTACCACTTCACCCTGCATAGAGTAACCAAATTATTTTTATGGAGTACAATACACTATGTTCCAAAATGTAGTCTGCATATATATTTCCCAGACCTGATTCAAAGTGAAATATGAATTTATAAGTGCTTAGTAAATGATTTTTAACTGTTCCCATTTTAGTAAACCTTATAGCCTAAAAAAGTTACTAACGACAGGAAAGATTTTTTCCTGATATTATAAATAGTACCTGGGTGACCGAGCTTCGCTTGGCACTTTTCCCCCCTTTTTGTGAAATCTTGTTTTTTTGGGAGAAAATATTATTGAGATAAACTTGAAAAGCAAAACATTCACTAAATAAAAATTTTTGTCACAACTGTTAAGTCATTTCCGAGATACAAGAGATATAGAGATATACATAAATATTTCATAAGCACCATCATTTCAGTCATAAAATGTAATATGTTGTATTTCTATTTTAAACATACAGGCGGGACAAGCTGAAACACAAACTAATATAACAGGTCAACTTTCTTGCTGTATTCTGATAGCCCTGGAAGAGGACTTTAAAACGACAGCTCGTTTGCTGAAATCGATTGATGAACATTTTGACATATTCATTCTACATAGTTGAGATAATTTTGCTAGCAAAAAGAACAGAAAACAGCATTAAAATGAACAGCCAGATCCATAAATAAAACACTAGGGGCAACACAGATTTTCAAATAAATTTCCATAGACTAGAAATTTACCAAACCAAACCATCAGTAGCTGCATGTTTGCTATATAACTACCACAAAATATGAAGGAAATAAAATGTATACATAAGTTTAAAGTAGAACTGAAAAAGTACACAGATGGGAGTTTTTACTCAATAGAAGAATTTCTAAATAGGGTATAAGCCATAGCTGTAGGATTATAAATATGTGTTAGATGTATGTACTAGTATAGATGTATATAAATATCTTTGTAAAAGTTCTTTATGTGCAATTATGTATAACTATATGTATTCTGATGCTATGAATTACGTTGTAATTTCTACAGCTGATAACAATAAACACTAACATAAACTCTCCCTTCACTGTAACAAGATCAACTGTACTGATTTTTGCGTGCATAATTATTGTAAACCATGTACATAATTTTTTGTATATTAATTCTGAGAAATCCTTTTACTTACATCATCAAGCAATTCTAGCTCATATTCATAAGTGCCAACACCTCCATAAACACAGACTCCGGCAATTACAATTCCTGGACGATCAACAGAGAAGCAAATAGCATCTGGAGAGCCATTTCCAGTGTTCCATGTGCGGCTTTGATTAGTGCGAGTGAAGCGAGATGGCGTAGTATGTAGAATACGGCCACATGCTCCTTGAAGGTCCTCCTGGCAAAAGACAGCGTGCTCTAGTGTTATTTGGGGACTTACACCAAATGAAATTGAACTAAACAGTAAACTTACAGAATGTAAACAAAGAGAGCTGCTATTACTTGAAAAGCTTATTTTTCAGTTTGGATTAAGTATAACACAAATTCTGGTAATGTAAAGAAATGTCAACACTGATACATGGCAAACAGAAAGAAATACGTTATTACAGTTGGTAATATTAAATTTGTAACATTTATGATGGGTAAGCATATTGTGTTTTATTAGCTCAATGTACAACAATTAAGGAAAATTACATTGCTGTTAACTCCAGAGCATTATTTACCTACATACCTATAATAATTAATTGATCTTACACACATGTCGAGCATAGTCTAAAGCTGAAAAGGCAGACTGGGATTGAAAAGTTCAATGCATAGCCAGAATTTTAATCATATGGCTTACCTTGCTGCCGTTGCAACTTGCTGAGCTATCATGGCAAAATACTGACACAACTTTAATTGTCCAACTGACTCACTTTTTTTTGTAAACAGCAAGAAATTCTCGTGGTTTACCAGGAAAAATAAATATGTGAGTCAGTTGGATAATTTAGTGTTATGCCAGCAAGGTAGCTCAGTTGGTTACAGCTGTGGCAAGGTAAGCCAAAGATCTGTGCATTAAATCCTGACTATGGCACTGAATTTTTCAGTCTGATATTACCCATTCAATATTGTTACTTTCTTAATTTTTTATGAAAATCTGATATTTTCTCATTTATTGTGTACTACAAAACAAACCATGTATGTACAGTTCCTAAGCATCGCTGGTAAAAGAAGTCTTAAAATTGTGAGAAACATAATGAAACAATGCTAGAAATCCTTTTGATCCTCCTAATCTCCAGTTCTATGTATGTTTGTCTGTTTTAAAGCTGAGAATTATAACTCTAGATACAAGAAGTTACCATGTAATCTTGTTATAAAAACAAAACAAAAACACATTAATATACAGTAAACAAAATACTTACATCTGTGCCACTTGATTGTGATGCAAGCTCTGCTACTACTCTTGCCAACAGATGGCAGCAGTTTTTAACCAGTTCATTTGAAAATGAAGTCTTTTCCTGACAGAGAGCTTGCTTCACCGGAAGGGTAACAATGTCCAACAACCTTTCAAGGACTTCTCGGAATAACCAGTTGCCAACCACACTAGTACCCTCTAACTGCAAATTTTGAATAATTTTCAAATGTTATACATGGAAAATTAATGTTTAAAGAGTAAGGTTCATTTACAATTTTTGTTATTACTTTCTCTATCATATCATTCCAACCATTTTTCTGAATCTACTTTTCTGAACATTCATTTTTCCAAAAGCTATATTTTTCCAAATCCATATTTCAAATTCTATTTTTCCCATTCAATTTTAAAGAATTCCCTTTTCCTGTTTCATTCTTTTAAACATTACACTAGTCTGCATTTTAAAACTTTTTGTCAAATATCATCTTAGAAGAAGGTGTTTTCGAATCAACTTTTTATGCTGATTTTGTAAAACTTACAAATCTTTGTTTAGATCAAAATTTCTTTAGTTTTAATGGTAATTTTTTTCAACAAGCTTCTGGCTTGGCAATGGGTAGTCCACTTTCACCATTTCTTGCTAATCTTTTCATGAGCTTTTCTGAAACTCAAATTATAAAATCATTCCCTCTAATTTTTAAAACATGGTATAGATTGTGGATGACATTTTTACTGCTGTCCCTAAAAAACAGATAAATGATGCTTTAAAACTTTTAAATTTACAGGATAAAGCCATACAATTCACTTTGGAAACCGAACATAATGGATGCCTTCTGTTCCTGGACTTAAAAATTAAAAGACATAACAATAAATTGAATTTTGGTATTTATAGAAAATCTACTCACTCTGATAATTACATAAAAAATAAAATTTTTAATCCTTTTGCACATAAATTTGCTGTTTTCAATAGTTTAATTTATAGGTTAATAAATATACCCCTTAATAAAGAAGAATTTGACACAATATAAACACTGCAGTAATTAATGGTTTTAATACATATTTTATACATAAAAAGATACAAAAATTTAAGTATCAAAAGGCTGTTAGAGAGGTTTCTACACTCAAAAAAATAAAAAATAATTGTATTTTTAAAAAGTTTAGTTACCATCCATGGGCCAATAAAAAATTTACAAAATTTTTTAAAGAATATGGAATAAATTTGGTCCCTCAATATAAATTCAATATAAAAAATTTACTAAATTTTTCTAAAAAACATAAAATTCCAAATTATAAAAAATCTGGCATTTATTAATTTAGCTGTTTGGATTGTGATAAGGTTTATATTGGTAAAACTAAATGTCATTTAGAAACCAGAATAAAAGAACATTTTAGAAATATTAAATATAAACAAACTGATAAATCAGCTGTGGCAGATCATTTTTGGTCATTTAATCATGAAATTAATCCAGAGGTTAAATTATTAAAACAATTAAGTGGGCCTATAGATTTAATGGTTTGGGAAAAGATATTTATTTTAAAAAACAGAAACCATTATGAATTTTGAAATCCCTCCAATAGACTGTATTTATAGGTTTTTGTTTTCAGAGATTGGTGATTAAAATGAGCATCAGTATCTATGGTGACTAATTTGTTTGTATAGCTTTGAAAATGAGTTGGAGTCAACTCGAAACTTGTTAGCACCAAAGAACTTGGAATATTACTAAGATAAGTGAAGCTTTTAGTTTCTAATTTGTTTTTACTTTGGATTTTTATGCTGATTCTAGAAATAACTTCCATTTTTGTCTACCACATCAGGTTTTTACACAAAATATGAAGTAATGTTTTGACAATTTTACTTATGAGGTTAGAAAATTATTCAAATACCATTTCACATTTGAAAATTGTTGGATGCAACTTGAAACTAGTCAGCATTTGAAGAACTTGTAATAATTACTAAGATAAGTGAAGATTTTAGTTCTTAGTTCCGTTCTTTGAATTACAAAACTTATAAACTAGAGAATCAACAAATGGAATATCTGTATATAATGGATACAAATTGTAATTTTAAGTTATTCCTATTATGTTATTCCCATTAAGTATTATTTGACAAAAATCCTGTGTATAAAAATGCTTTCTGAATGTGGTATTAAAAAACTCAGATAGGATTGCCATACATTTTTCTTAAAGCCTGTTATTCTAAAATGGAGCTAGTAAATAGAGGAAACATTGCATTCTACCCAAAAATTGAATGAAGATTTTCAGCCATGTCAACTACCCTTTACATGGAAACTATTTCCAAACTTTTATTTTCTCAAAAATGGCTCAAATGATTTTGATTAAATAGCATAAATATTTACATGCATATACAATACATATTTTTAAATTTTCTGAGAAAAACCTGTGAAGCCCTCTACATTCAAAACAAACATTCTATAATTTGGCATAACTTGTAAATCATAAGAGATGGACACAAACAAACTGTGCAAAAAATGAAGATTTCTTTGGAACACACAATTTATTTTAAATAACTATTTTTGTGGCATTAACCATTTCCAAGACATTCAATATTATTGGTTTGAATTGTTCAACATGTTATTTTTTAAAAGTGCTGTTTGCTATGCAATTGTTTCTTGTTGTCAAGGAAAGAGTATGGAATTTCCATGCCAGAAAATAACCTTTAGACATCTGGTTTCCTCTATCCCTATAATGAATGCATAATTAATCGATCTATATCTGATATCTCAATTACGATGATGTGACAGAAAAATAAATTTTCTTAAGAATAGGTTGTAGGATTTCTATAAACATAAAGACTGATAGAGAAAACTGTATGAATGTAAAAATAAGATTCTGTTCAATTCTATTCATCAATATATGCCTTATTTTTAAAACTTCTTTACAGAGTCATTTGGCATAGCACAGAATCATAATTTTTCCTCCACTATCTTAAATAATGTTGAATACCAACCTGACTCCTATAGCTCATTTGCTCCACTAATATAGGATAATGATGACCATCAACACAGGGCATCATTGGTAATCCAGTGTTATCTGATGGACTGAGTTGTCGCTTCAGTGAGGAATCTGATGCATCTAGAACACTGTTGAGTATGGGAAATGTGGAGCGAAGTCTAACTGTAGGACTGCACAGGGCTGCTAATACTGCACTCAACAGTCTGTCAGAAGTGCTTTGCATTTCTCCACTTCCCTAAAAAACAAATGTGATTATTTATTTATGCCAACAAACTTACTGTTGGTGTTTTTAAACACACAAGCCATGTGTGGGCAAAGTTTGAGAGGTAGAACTGGTTTACCAGGAGAAATACGAACTGGTTTGATTATTTAATGCCATTCTGGCAGTTTATCACAATAGCTCTGTGGTAGAGCAGCCACTTGGTAAGCGGAAGGTCTGTGGTTAAAATCCCAGTTGTGGCATTGAATTTTTAAGTTCCAGTTCTACCTCTCAAAAATGTGATTACCTATTATTTATTTATACCAACAAACTTACTGTTGGTGTTTTTAAACACGCAATGTCATGTGTGGGCAATGTTTGAGAGGTAGAAATGCCAAAGCTGGTATTTGAACCACTACCTTCCTCTAAAAAATGCTGTGTGATCGCTCTAACCATTATGCTACTGTGACAACCTGCCGGAATGACATTGAATTCTCCAACCACTTTGTATTTCTCCTGGTAGACCACAAAGGGAGTCTCACATCAGCAGAAGGACTGTGATTCAAATCCCAGTTGTGGCATTGAATTTTTCAGTTCCGATTCTACCTCTCAAACAAATGTGACTGCTTATTTCCTGGAAATAGTCGTGCTGTATAATTTGCTCAAACTTTATTATTACTTATGCTGAACGTCATAAAAACAGCAAAACACCTGAAAGTACGCAGTACTGCACAGGTTTCTTATGCATAACAACATTGGCCTAAGTGTTATTTTAGATTGAGGTTGAGGTTTTATTTATGGATGCTTTTTCACTACTGTAGTTCTCAGCATTCCGCTGTATAATGGGAATGAAAGACTGCTTATTTTGCTTGAAAGCCTCTTTTATTCAAGAGAAGCCCAATATTGTAATAGAAAGGTGGTACCGATCTGAGCATTTTGAGATTAGGAACGTGGAATCACAGGTGCCATAAATCATCACTGGCTTTACTTCCCTTCCAAGGGAAACCATGCTAAGGATTTTTATGCCTGAAAAAATCCATCATCCTTTGTTGGATTCAACCTGCAACCTCTGAAAACCACAGGCTAGCATGTTGCCCCTAGACCACGAAGAACGACTCAATACAATAGAGCACAACCATGTAGCATACAGGCAACATACTAATGCTCACTATAAGTAAAAGGCACACTCTAAAGAGCATTCAGTGTCTATGTGGTGATTTTTTTAAGTTCGTTCTGAGTCTGTGGTCTTTTTCTGCATTTGTTGAAGTGGTATAGTTCACACCTTTGCCTACACATTTCACACACATTGGTTGTCTGGTTGGTGGTATTTATCCTCTGTGCACATATTGTGGCGGTCTCCGTGAATCGTGATGGTTGTGTGCTTTGGATGCTGTTGGTCCACTCCAGGTTCACCATGGCATCTGTTTTGAAGAAATTGGTATCTATCTCCCTTTCCTTTTGCTTTCTCTTAGCAGTTGCTTCAATTTAAGTTCTTGTTACAGATAGTAACAGCTTGTATGTGTCTTGCAGGAAGAAAGTTTCTCTGGTGAGCATATAAATCATTCTTCTTAGTGCATTCACTATATATAGATGAGCAGAGGTGAGACAAAAGTTTATTATGAAACCAATAGATATTGCTGTTTATGTCATGAAAGTTGACAACTTGTCATCTTTAGTGATTGTTCTATTCCTTACACGCTGGCTACTAGGCTGACCAACAACAAATCAAATCAAATTTATTCACCATATGATTTCAAATACAGAAATATTAGCTTTGTCAAAACAATCAATACTACAAAATACAAATTTCAATAAGGTCATATGTACAGATTAATACTAATACATTAACATATAAATGTATAAAGCGATACTATTTACAACTAATTTTAATATACAAACATGGTTAAATCATATCAGAATGTAATGCATATTTATAACAACTAATTCGCTACACAACTTCCAGGTATTCATTCACAGAATGAACAACTACTATTAGAAATTTCCTTAATTCCTTTTTAAATATAGCTATATTTGGTAATTCTTAAATGATCTTAAATGATTGGGAGAGTTTATTATACAATTTAATTCCATTATAGTGAATGCTTTTTTCATACAGGTGCTTTTATACCCTGTATCGCGAAGATTTGACTTACCTCTAGTATTGTGCCTATGAATTTCAGTATTTGTGATATAACTATTTAACTGCTTATAAGTGAACACTAGTACTTTGTAAAGATATACAGAGGGAACTGTCAACATATTTAACAATATGGAATAAGGTATACAGTTTGTATTGCTGGAAAGGTTTAGCATTAAAAGTATTATCCTCTTTTGTGTTATAAAGATTCTGTTGCTATAGCTTGACTTGCCCCAGAATATTATGCTATAGGATAACTGTGAGTGAAAGAATGCAAATAGGCTATTTTAAGTACGTCAAGATTAACTGATGATGCTAGAGTACATAACGCAAAACAAATTTGGCATAATTTTTGGAATGAAGCATCAATATGAATTCCCCAATCAAGATTGCTATCAATCCAAATTCCCAGAAATGTAACTTTATCTGAAATACTTACTAGTTCAATCTCTAAGCAAATGTTAGGGAAACTTGCATTTTTGCAACATATAGTCATATGCCCCACATTTCCCTACTGCACACCTGTACGCTCCCTTGATTCATCAAGACAAGTACCTAGTCATTGTATGACTGGATTGCAACCAGCAGAAAACTACTTGGTACCTGTAAACAATATAATGCTTGCCGAAGTCTATTCCACAAGATCAGCTTGGTATGAGCCCAAAATATATAAATAGTATACGTTATTATTAACATTAAAAAGACAGCCAGGATTTCGGATATAGCACAAACATGCTACCATATTAAGAAGCCACCCCTGGTGTGTATTATATAATACCTGATTAATAAATCTTAGTGTTACCAGCAAATGACCAAAATCAGTTTTAGAATAATTCCACAGAACCTAAAGCTATAATAATTAATGTTTAGACATTTTTGTAAAATTAGCATGTTATACCTTATCTGTGATTGCTAGAAGATCACAGAGACAATTCCACTTTAAAAATGCTGTTGGATAAAATCCATGGAAGCAAGATACAAAAGTTTCATGGCATTCCTCCAGAATGCTAGTTGACATTTTCATATAAGGCGTGGAACCTGAAACAAGCAAACAGCAATATTTAAATAAGCCCTGTCTCAGACAAAGCATTGATGGTTTCTCTCAAGTATATGGCTCATTTAATCCCTTAGCTTAAAAATCCAAAACTAGTTCTTGGAAATAATGAAGCTGCATAAATAAATATAATATATATATTCAAATTTTGAATGATTAAAAGGACCACAAAGTCACTATTGTTAGCCTATGATGCGTCTGCTAACAGGGAGAAACCATTCCTTTCCCATACACATTTCCTTTTCTAAACTTGTGTTCTTTTTACTTTCTCTGCCACTTATAGTAAGCACAGAAAGTACTGCATATCACCCAAAAATTCAATATCAAGAGCTCATTAGAAATCACATTTTAAGATTAGCTGAAAAGCATATGAACAAACTCCTATGAAAAACATTTAGAGTAAGGTCAGAGAGAACAGCATAATCCAAAAATAAAATATTGGATGAATACCAAATTTTGTGCTATACAGGATAAATCTAATGACAGTGATGTGTAAGCGCGGCTCGTCAATATGTGCTACAGTACAATGATTATTTTGCAGGAAATAGTTTCTTCTTTGTGTTAAACATATACTCAATTATTATTGCACATTTTCTTTCACTTTCACTATTTTATATGCCGCGCGCTAGTATTCTTTGCTCATTGTGTGCGAAGATGATGCACGCCTCACATACACGAGATAAGTGATGCGTTGGGTGCTACAAAATTCTTCAGTCCTTTGCAGGGAATGTAGACCAATCCACGCATGCGAAACATAGATGTACGATCTTGAAATCTGTTCTCCTATTGGTTGAATTTACCTAGCGTTGTGCTCTCATGAAGTGGAACACATGAATTCATGCTGCTTCTGTACAAAGTCGCTAGATAGCAGGAACGCAATGTCATCTAACTACTATGCTTGCTGTTATGCAACTTCTGCCATCTATGTGGTGTTGAGACAACTATCTGTTGCTGTTGATAGACCTTGCACGCAACAGAGAGAATAAAACTCTCGGAACTTGGACATGTGGAGCAATTTCTGTTGGCACTACTATTTTTGACAGCAACAAATAACCACGAAATACTCCATAAACTCAGGTTCTGAATGTCAGTTTCGCGTGGTGAGCAATATCTGTGTTGTGTACGCTAAAATGAATTCTGTGGACAGCCTAATAAATTATCCTTTCTCTAGGAGGACTCTAGAAGAAATAGTTCAAGTGAAGCAGTTAGGGAGGCAAACACCAAATCTAAACATCATGCAACCTGCAAAAGGAGGGAGAAATAATTCTTACATCAGACGATTTAACCTCAAAATTTATGAGCATGCATGAATATGTGGATGTCAGGAAAGAAATGCTCTTTTCTGTTTTCCATGCTTTTTGGGAACAGTGATTCGTGGAGTACGACGGGAGTGACAGACCTAGGGCATATTAATGTTCTTATTAACAAACACAAACAAAATGTAAAACATTTAAACAATGTACTAGATGTAAGTGCTTTAGGTAGTACAAATATTGTGACTCAGTTAAGCCGTGCTTATCAAGAGGCGAAGCTGAAGCATAATCTACAAGTAGAGAAAAACAGGTATGTGTTGTCCCGCATAATTGACTGTATAAAGTTTTGTGGTGCATTTGAGCTTGCTTTGAGAGGACATGATGAGACTGAATCTTCTGAAAATCCTGGCGTGTTTTTAGGACTTATAGATTTAGTAAGTAACATTGATAGTGCTGTGAAGGAACACATGGACTCAAACCATATATTCAAAGGGACCTCTAAAACCATCCAAAACGAACTCTTGGATTGTATGTTAGAAGTCTGTCGTGAGGTGATTCTGGAGGAAATGCAAGAAGCTGATTTTGTGGCTGTTATGGCAGATGAAACCACAGATGTTTCGCATCAGACCCAGCTTGTATTAGTATTTAGATATGAGAAAAAGGGTGTTCCATATGAGAGATTTTGGGGTTTTTTGCAATCAGAGGGACAAAACGCAGAAGCAATTTCTGAAAGCATATTAAAAGTGCTTAATGAACTATTCAGAGATAAACGTCATAAACTTATTGCCCAAACTTACGATGGAGCTTCAGTAATGAGTGGTGCAGTTGGTGGAGTACAAGCCAAAGTACAATCTCAGTTTCCAAATGTGCAGTATATTCACTGCTATGCACATCAACTGAACTTAGTGATGGTACATGCAGCTTCGCAGAATAAGTCTGCCAGAATATTTTTTCTTAATCTCTCTGCTTTTCCTGCCTTTTTCTCGAGATCTCCACAGCGCTTGGCAGCTCTGGTTTCTGCGGTGGCTAGAAGAGTTCCTGGTGGTTCTGCAACTAGGTGGAATTTTAGATCCAGAACTGTTAATGTAATTTATGAAAATCAGGAAGAATTGCTGCAGTGCTTTTCGGAGTTGGAAAATTCTGCCCATGATAAGACTTGTCTGGAAGCAAATGGGCTTCTCCGTTATTTAGAAGACAGCAAATTCCTTTCATGGCTGAAATTCTTTCACGGAGTAATGCCTCATGTTGATGTACTTTATAATCAACTGCAATGAAGATCAACTGAAGCTGTTAAAGTGCAAAATGCTGTGTCTTCAGTCATTCAGTGAATCTGTGACATTCGAGAGGCAGCTGATGATATATTTGTGATTCCATCTGAATCAATGAGCATACGCCAGAAGGTAGAATGTCTAAAAATAGAAGCCAAAGAAGTGTGTGACTGCATTATCGAGGAAGCTAGATGCCGTTTTCAGTCGCTTAGTCATCTCGATGCAGCAAAGCTGTTAAACTCTAAATTCTTTGGCAGCTTTTTAAGTCAGTTTCCTGAGGGTGAACTTCAAACTGCTGTGACTACGTATACAACACTGAACAAGAAAATGCTAAAGACACAACTTAGAGTTCTGTATGCAAGACCTGACTTTAGAAACATTGACGGGGCTGTGCAACTATTGCAATACATAATTTCTAACAGTCTGCAAGATTCGTTTTCTGAAGTTACAACTTTACTAAAAATTTTGATCACAACGCTAATGACCACTTCTGAGCCAGAAAGATACTTTCATGCTTAAAACGCGTAAAAACGTTCTTAAGAAACACTATGTCACAGGATCGTCTTACTGCTTTGGCAATGCTGTCCATGGAGAAAAGCATTGCTTCTAACATGGAGGGGTTTAATACCAGGGTGATCGATAAGTTCTGCAGCCGAAAGAAGCGCCGTATGGACTTTATATTTCACCATTAGGTAAGACTAATTATATAAAATGTGTAATCATTGTGCGGTATTGTAGCACACACCTTATTTTGTTCACCAGCCGCCACTGGTGACGTGTATTTCCCTAATGAATGTTGAATTGATATTTGTGAATTTATAGCCAGATAAACTAGACACATTATTATTTAACTCTAAACCTGCAACAATAAGAATAGCCTTGAATAATATACTATAATGTGCAACAGTAACCAAAATAAAAAACATCAAAAAACTCGGCTAAAAATGAATAAAACTGTATCCTACTAATGAGCCCTCTCATATGTTCGACTCCTGGGCAACAAAGAAAGTAACAAGCATATTATAAAAACAACAGACTACCAATGCCATCAATTAAAAGCATGATAAAATCCATATCTAATTCCACATTTAATAAACACCAAAACAAAAGTATGCATAAGGAAAAAGCTGGCAATTGCAAAATTGTGGAACAAAACGCTATAAAAGCCAAGGAAACCAGTAGTTGCTACTTTAACCTCTTGAGCACTATGGACATAAAATTACGTCCATGTAAAGCGGCAGATAAGTGCTATGGGCGTGTATACACATCCTGTGCATTTGTGCATTAACCCTTATCTAACTCAACTTATTTTAATTTTCCCTTTATGAAACATTTAAATAAATTCTATATATTTTACTGGCATACCTTTATATGTTCTTTGTGCAGTGATATGCCTCAAAACAGGGATAAACACACAAGGGAACATCTCCACATTCGCAAATTCCCTTCTTGCAGCACACGAAACACTTTCGAGATGGGAGGTTGCTGTTGGCGGTATCCTTTTAGGATAACGTTTTCCTTGAAGTCTGAGGGGTGCAGGACTTCTGGATTTTCTACCCCCAGTACGAAGAGGCCTCTCAATGTGGTATTGTTCAATTAGGCTGCGAGCTATTGATAGTCGGAAGTCCAGGTAGGTCATTGTCTTGTGTGGGTTTAGAGCTCTCCAAATTACCAAACAATTGTATATGGTTATATCCAGTTAGTGCAAAAATACCTTTTTATGCCACTTCTCACTTCAGCTACAAGCAGGAAAGTATATGTATGTATTTCAACAAAGAGAGAAATGGAGCCTGCAACCCAAGTTATGAAACACGCATAAGGAAAAGTTGCAAACATGCTTTATTCTGATGACTCTCAGACCTCGCATACCCTATGCTTTGTTTTGCCGATGCACAGGCCACATATACAATGGGTCGACTGTTTCTTTCAGAGAACTTACATTAATGCATTCGACAGAGGAAAGTTAACTTTTCACCACAGTGAAACAAAATAGTGCCATTTCAACGATTTGTCAATGCAGCTCTACTTTGCTGATGACGTTCATGTATACTGCATATAACAAGTTTTATACCAGTTTTTGTTTCATTAAAATAACTTAATATTTATACAAAATACAGCTGTGTATTTACGAAGCACTTTCAGTGCATTTAACAATTTAAATGCCCCGCATTGGGTAGCAGTTCTCGACCCACGGAGGTTTTAAATGGCCAGTGCTCAAGAGGTTAAGATTGGAAACAGGATATGACTTCCTGGCAGAATGCTTTTATACACTAAAAATGTCAAATTCTCACAGCAGCACACTGTGCAATGAACCAAATTCTGTTATGGATGCAGAGCATTGTTACAAAACCCTATTTTGGACAAAGAAAATAAGGACTTGACAGCACTTTATTGGGATGCTAGAGGAAGAATGGGATAAGAATCAAGATTTCCAATATCAATGAGAAGAAATTGGGCACATAGGAGAAAATTATTGTAATAAAGAATACATATGATGAATTTTGATCCACTGCCACAGAAGACTGGAAATCCCTTTCACCATCACAAGACTTCATGACTTCAATCATCAACCAGAACCAGTCGGAGACATGCTTAGGATGGAGACAAATGCTCTTCAAAACATGTTCATGTAAGTAAAAATTTTCTCGATGAAATGTAACATTAATTAAAAAAATGTCATATTTGAGTCAGACACCTAAAGTATTCTAAGAGAAGGTTTCTTAAGAAAATGATACTACTCCAACTATCCTTTACCTGGAAAAACTTTCATTACAAACATTTATCACTTATCATTGTCATCATCAGGTTTAAGCCTTCTAAAGGCTTGTTCTGGTCTCATACATTAAACATTTGTTGAGTCACAAATATAGTCTGTTTGAGAGGTAGAACTGGAACTTAAAAATTCAATGCCACAGCCGGGATTTGAACCACAGCCCTCCGCTTACTAAGTTTCAGTTTAAGGCGATATTTTCCACGTAAGCCCTCTGGAATGGTTAAATGCAAAGTTATAGTGGTGGCGGAAAAGGCCCCCTAAAATTAGAAATAATGTTTATAGTTGGCAAAAATGTGCATATTCAAGTATTCTTCTTCTTAAATAGCTTGGGTTGGCATCGGATGAAAAACGTGAGGTCTGTATATGATTTGGAAGTCTATCTGTATATAGTGTTGAACCAAATGAATATTGTGTGGTGAAAGATAACTGAAATAATAATGCAAAGGACAAATATATATTTTTGGTAAGCGGCGCACGAATAGAAGAGAATTACGAACTTACAATTACACGTAGTCCATGTTCAGGAAGTGTAAACCCCATAGCACATGATAGAAAGGATGCCGATCCAGGAAAATTGTAAAATATATTTATCCTATAACAGAACAATAAATCAATTTTCAATGTGGAACTGAAAATTAATCTTTCTAAAAAAAAAAGTGTTGGCCCGTACCACGCCCTGGATATGAAGAAAATAGAAAAGAGAGTTGTTCACGCTCACCGCTGTTCTAGTCCGGCTGAACGAAATTACCACGCCCACCGCTATTTAAATACGTTCCAAGTTCTACCTCTCAAACATTGCCCACACATGGCTTGTGTGTTTAAGAACACCAGCACTTACAAAGCAGTAAGTTTGTTGGCATAAATAATGCCTGTTATTCATAAAAATCTGATGTATTGCATTCACACTCTTACAAAAGATTTTTAAGCAGATGGCTAAGTGATGGCTTTGAAGCTCCATGCTTTTTGTATGACCATGAGAAAAAATGAATAGAAACTTATGACTTAAAAAAAGTATAAGTATTTAAAACTTCAAAGCAATAACAAAGAATGCTGGAAATTATTAATACCACAAAAAACGTGTTTTTCATATAAATTATTTAACTTAAATAATTGAGCTCCACTGAGAACAATGAGATGTACATTTTTGTGTTGTAGGATTTTGTCTATCTCTTATGATATACTAATTATATTTACTAATTATTTGCCAACGACTTAGTAATGTGACTTCAAAACCAAAAGCAAGAGTACAGAACTAGAGAAAACCATGCAATAATCCTTAACCAACCTACAAAAGTGGACCAAAGAAAATTTAATTACTGTTAATATAACAAAATCAAACTACCAAATCTTTTCACTGAGAAAAAACCACTAAAAATAAAACTAAATTTTGAGGGTCAACAATTCCCAGAAACAAAGGAAGCAAAGTATTTGGGAGTTATATTTGATACTGTTACGGGTTTTATTAATAAGTCTTTACCTAGCAGCGGGAATATAGCAGCAGGAATAATGTTTTTACTGAAAGATGGAAAGTTTGATTGATATCAGACGCGATTATCTGCAGGGTCGTGGTAACAGAATGGAATGCACAAATCAACGTTCCTTTATCACAACATATTTATTCGTTAATTTACACTTTTATCACTATGTTAATTAGTTAACAACTTTCAAAATTCGATAGAATCTACACTGGTTAAAAGTTTGGGTGTAATTTACATGTTCACACGCCATCAGCAAATATACATCCTTTCACCTTGAGCTCACAGACGCTAATGAAAAAAAAAAGAGTCCCAGGCGTCTCTATGACGCAACACCGCCATTCTTATGTATTCATCCGCGCAACAGTTCTCATTGGTTGAACTCAAAGTGACGAGAAAACGTTGTCTATCTTGAATATTGAAAAAAATAAGTCCCTGATACACCCAAATTAAAAGAATTAGAAATTTACACACTCTTACAAAAATATTTACATGAACGATTTTCTATTGATCAATATTCTGTCTCATATGCCCCTTGTTTTGTTTTTCAAGTTGTCACCTTATTTACAATCTTGAAACACAATACAATACTTCTCCCTACTCCTATGATTCAATCACTTTGTACAATATTTTTTTTTTTTTTTTTTTTTTCAGTCTTCTTCACTGTTTGTCTTTGTCCTTCGTTTTGACATGATACAGCATGTCTTTATAAATTTCACATATTCGATTACTACACAATGCATTCAGTTATTATACAATACATATCCAGTTATTGTACAACACATTTAGTTATTACACAATATGTCCAATTATTATACAATATATATTCAGTCATTGTACAATATACCCAGTTATCATATCACATATGTTGTTATTATACAATACACCTTCAGTCATTATACAATACATATTCAGTTATTGTACAACACATTTGATTACTACACAACATGTCCAATTATTACACAATACATATTCAGTTATTGTACAATATATCCTGCTATCATACCACATATGTTCTGTTATTATGCAATACATATTCAGTTATTACACAATACACATTCAGTTTTTGCATAACGCATTTAGTTATTACTCAACATATTCAGTTATTACACAATATATCCAGTTATCATACAATACATATTCAGTTATTGTACAACACATATTCAGTTCTTATACAACACATACTCAGTTATTGTACATTTGACATTGACACAAATATAATTTAAGTGTTTCATGTGGTTTTTGACTTGTATTCATTGCTATGAGGAGAGAAAAACAGGATACAAATTTTGAGCTAATGATTATGATCATGTTTATGGCAATACTTTATTCAGTTCTTTGCCTTCTTTGTCTTATAAGCTTATGTATAGGCAGGTTATTGAGTCGGTTCTTAAACTCTGATGTTACTAATGGTACTAATTTTCTTGATTGGGTTATTATTCATTGTTGTTTGGTTCAACATTTCTTCGAGCTTAGCATTGGCTATATTCATCTTAATTCATGGGCATTGTTTTTCTGGTTATGGTTTTCCTCATTTCACTAATTGTCATTTCTTTGTCTCTTATTTCTATAAGAGAAAACTTCTATACTTACAATTATTCTGTAATTGTATTATTTTTCTTCTCAATTTACCCTCGACATCTTTGTGTCGAAATATTATATCTTTTTCATCATAATTGATTCATTTTTATTTTTGTCCCTGACATCCTTGTGTCAAAAACATATTATCTTTCGTCGCTATGATTCATTTCTTTAATGACAATCAGTGTCCTCGTCTGTTTTTGTTGACAATGCTCTTTGTGGTCGATATAGCCAATGACTATGTTGATTTTCTTCCTTGTTGTAATTCCTAATCTGAACATAATTTTCTATAAGTAACCCATTAAAAATTGTTATCTTCTTTCATCTCCACTACTCCTGCCTTACACATTTGTTGACAAAGACTATTTGGTCCTTTCTTTGTATGGCTTCAATTTATTTTTATGGTATCTTCCTACCAACTTGCCATTTGTATTCTGTAGCTCATACGTGTGGTCACCCAGCTGTTTTGTTATGACCAGTGGTCCAGTATACAATAGCTCCATCTTTCCAGATCTTTTTTCAGATGCCTTGGATGCTTTGTGGCTTTTTAAGAGCACCTTTTCTCCAATTTGTGGGGACCATTTCCTGACGAATCTTTTCACCTTGTTCCTCCCTTTTTCAGCCTTCTGCTGTAACCTTCTGAATGCCAATTGACATTTTTCCTTCTCTGATAATTCTCTTTGGGCAGCCATCGTAGTGTCAATGTCAATTGCTAATTTTCTTGGTTTCGTGTTGGTCATCAGCTCGATAGGGGCGAACTTGGTCGTGGGGTTCACCGAATGGTTAATCACCTCCTCTATATATCCGCATTTTTCCGTCCAGGAAGTGTGGTCTCTGTGGCAGAGTAAATGAAAATAAATACTTATATCCCTCATGATTCTCTCAGTCGGGTTTCCCTGGGGATAATATGCTGAGGAATAGTACAATTTTATTCCTAATGTTTCTAAGGTGTTCTGAAACAACTTGCTCTTATGCATGGTTGCATTGTCCGATAGAATACATTTTATCCTCCCATATTTTGGGATGTAGTCCTTGACGATTTTATCTAAGCATGTTCTGCTTTTGATGTTCTTAATGGGGTATATTTTGGTGAATTTTGTGAAAACATCAAACATGACAAAGATGTATCTGTTTCCATCTTTACCCCTTGGTAGCTCTCCATGCTCGTCAATACACACCAATGCATTTTTCTCGTTCCTCACGATGGATTGTGGGATGACATCGTACTTTACATTAATTGGCTTGGCCTTTTGGCATAGGTCGCATGAGGAAATTAACTTCCTGACCTTCTTGCCAAGATGTTTGATGTACAATACCTCCTCGATGGCAAGCATTGTTCTCTCAGTACCGGAGTGAAGCATCGAGTGGTGGAATGCCAAAATGACCCTGTCCTGTAAGGAATTTGGTACCATCATTTTCCATTTCCTTACGTCGCGACCATGCAATTTAAATAGGATGTTCCTAAATTTGCCTATCTTGGCATCCAATCTTGGTATTATGTCTGGAGCCTTGTCGAATAGCCTCTTCAATTCAGGGTCTTCTTGTTGTAGCTTCGCTATGTTTTTGAAGTCTTGCAAGATCTCGTTGCTTTCTTTGCTATTTATCTGCATGATTTTAATTTCATGGTGTGGATTGTATATCGTCTCGGGTATGTGACTCTCCGACCTTAATCTTGACAATAAGTCACTGAAGATGTTCTCCTTCCCCGGGATATGTTTGACCTCTATGTCGTGTGACATTATCTCATGTATGTACCTTGAGATTTTGGAGTTGGTTAGCTTGCATTTTTGAATGAAGGACAGGCTTACGTGATCTGTATATATAATTATTTTATAAAGATATATATATTGTCTGAACTTTTGTAACGCAAAATGGATTGCACCTATTTCCAATTCGGTTATGCAGGCATTGGCTTCTATCTTGTTTAAAAATCTAGAAGCTGTGGCAATCACATGTTTGTTGCCATCTGCATCTTCCTGTGCTAATATTGCTCCATATGAGTGTGCACTAGCATCGGTGTATACTAGAAAAGGTGAATTTGGATCCGGTCGTTCCAGGAGAATACTGTGCTTGAAAAGTTCTTTGATACTCTCAAAGGCCACCTGGTGTTCAGCATTCCATTCCCACTTAGTATCTTTTTTCAACAGTGCTCTAAGGGGTACCAATTCCTTAGCGTAGTTGACCACGAATTTTGACTGGTACTGTAAAATGCCCAGAAACCTTCTCAACTGTTTTAAGTTACGTGGGGGTGGTATATGCTCTATGGCCTTGACCCTCTCCGGATTAGGTTGTATACCATCAGGTGTAATGATGTGGCCTAGAAATTCAGCCTCTTTGACGAAAAATTCACACTTTTCTAAATTTAGGGTCATGTTGCTTTCCTGGAACCTGGATAATACATAATCTATGTGATGTAAGTGCGACTCGGGATTCTTGCTGTATATCAAAAAATCGTCGACATATTGCGTCATAAAAGTCTCGATGGTATCCCCAAAAACTTTGTCTAGAGCCCTCAGTAGTGCACTGCTACTGGTCGATAGTCCAAAGGCACATTTTAAAAAATGGTATACCTTTCCTTTGTGCAAGAAACAGGTATATTTCCTCACATCTGGATGAAGAGGAATTTGCCAGAACGATGCTGTCAAGTCGAGACTTGTGAAATGTTGACCTCCCTTCAATTTCGATATTAGTTGGTCTACCCCCTCAGGCCTGTAGTGATCCGGCAAGGTATGTGTATTTATCTTCCTTGCGTCGATGGTCATCCTCAATTTTCCCCCTTTCTTATGGACCCATACTACTGGATTCACATAACATGAGTCCGACGGCTCTATTATTCCGCCCGCTAACATTTTCTGGATCACTCTGTCAGCTTCCTCCCTGATGGAGTTGGGGATGGGCCTGGATTTATGTGAATAGGGGGTAATATCTGTTACTGTAAAAGTATGTACGTACTTGTTACACGTACCTGGCTTTTTATTGAAAACTTTCCTGTTTTTAACCAATATTTTCCTAAGTTGGTTTCTTTCCTCTTCAGAGATGCCATGTGCCCACCAGACCTTCTCATCGATTAGCTGTAACATCGATTCTTCTCCATCCGTTGGTAGTGGTTCAGGTTGGTAGTTGTCCCAGGTAACATATTCGTCTTCTGTGCAGATCCAATGGCTGCAAACGTTAGTTTCTTCATCGCTCGTCCAACCTGTTTTCTTCTTATTTACCCTTAGGTCTACCAACCTATTCTCGTGGACATTGATGTTCTCCACAAAGAATTGTTCATCCGGATGGATCCCTGTCTGGTCTGGTTCCTCCTGGCATGTTTCTTCCTCCAGGAACTTCGCAGTGCATTCTGAGGCTCCTTCCTTAATGATAAATTCATGTAGGTCATAGTTAATCACCGACCTCCAAAGGTTAAGCAAATCACTGCCAATGATTAGGGTAGCTGTTAGTCTAGGTATTACTAGGGCAATAAAATCGAACTTCCAACTTCCGATTTCAATTACCAGCCTTACCTGGTATTTAACATGTTCCTTTTTCTTGCCAATTGCTGTGCTGCAATACACTCCACACACAGGCAAGAATTCAGCATTTCTTTTGGTTATCAGTTCCTGGAATAGCTGTTCGTCACATACTGATGTGCTGGCTCCTGTATCAATCATCGCTGGCAATTCGATACCCCATACCTTCAGCCTAATCATTGGTGGATTGGTTATTTCCTTTCTTTCACTCGCCTGTCTTCTCAAGGTACCTACATTACATTGGTCAATATTGCCCCTACTGCCACACAGGTCAACTTCCGGGACACAAAGTTGACTTGTACTTAGTTTTCCTGGACGTTGGAGGTGATCGTCGTTTCTGTATTCTGTGCAGTATCGGTCCTATCCGGCACATTTTCATTCTGTTCCTGTTGTCTTACGTTGTCGGTGTTCCCTTGGTTTCTACCCCTTTGACGTGAACCCCTATTGTATGACGGCCTATGGCTGTTCAAGTATTCCCTACAGAATCGTATATGATTCACTTGATGGGTACGGTCTCCTGGTCTTCCACGATCGTATCTATGCGTTCTGTATCTCGATTCACCCCCCGGTATTGTGTCGTGGTACCGCTGTCTTGTGTTCTCCATCCTCTCGCCATGATTATGTGGTTGTGGGAAATGGTGTGCCCCTCTCCCCCTTTCATGGGTACTCCTAGTATTTCTATGTTCTCCCTCACTCTGGTTGTTCGTAGTCGTGTTTCGGTTTAGGATGGGTGAGTTTGGGTGACCGTTCCTATGTCTATGCTCATTAGGCCGACCATTTTGTGTTTCGAAGGCTGTTAGCAATTCTATCATATCTGCGAAATCTACTGGCCTCGCAACAATTAACCCTGTTCTCACTGTGTCTGGGAAATGTCTTGTTATGCTGGCAATTAGTTCTGCCTCCGACAAGTTGGGGTCTAATAGCTTTCCTTTGTTGGCTACTTTCATAAAATAATCGACTAACGACAACCCTTTGGTTGGATCGTATCTACCTGTCGCTAGCTCTACCCTAGTTTGGTTTTGTTTAGCTGGGCCCCAATACCTTGATAGGAATAAATTTCTGAATGAGCTATACGACTCATGACCAGCTAGGGTTAACCTGAGCCATTCTAATGCCTTGTTTTTTAAGCTTTTCTTGACTATCATCATCCTAAGCTCGTTTGGTATCCTTTTCACTTTAAAATATTCTTCCATCTCTTTAACAAAGAGTTTTGGATCGTCTCCCTTCTCCTCGTCAAATGTAGGTGGTGTGATTTCATGTAATATGCTGTTAGTGTAACATGTGTTATGTGTTGTGTCATTGTTTGGTTGTGAACCTCTTTCTCTGTATGGTGAATCAACATTTTGTACATTATTCAAATAACTCTCATCTTGTACATTACTTACATCTAAATCATCTTGTCTTTGTAATGCCTTCACAACATCATTTACATTAGCCAAACTTTCTTTCCCTTTTTTCATTTCTTCACAAATTGATTTTAAATCATTCTTTATTTCTAAGTGGCTTTGTTTCATATCATTTATAGCATCCTGTTGTGAAAGCATCACATCATTCATTGTCTTAATTTTAGGAATTACAATTTGTTCTACAGTTTCATTAATAATGTCTTTCTTTACTACCTCAATCTCTTTCCTTAATTCCTCAGTTATTTCTGCTTTTACATTTGTAATCTTACAGTCTACACTTGTATTACATTCTGTTATTTCATCCCTACATCTAGCAATTTCTCCTTCTAACACAATCTTATTCTCTCTCATCTCTGATTCTATCTTTCCCATCCTGTCTCCTACGATTTCTATCCTAGCTTCTAAGGTTTCCTTTGTTTCATTTAAGTTTTTATGTACTAACTTTAAATTAGTTTCCATTACTTTCATATTTTCTTTACACTCCTGTCTTCCTAATTCTATTTTCTGTTCTAAGTTCTGTCTTCCTAATTCCATTTTCTGTTCTAAGTCTTTTCTCACTTCCTCCATTTTCTGACCTATTTCTTTTTTATTATTTTCCAAGTCCTCTCTCACTACCTCTATTTTCTGACCTAAACTTTGTTCTATGTCCTGTTTCAGTTCTATGTTATTTTGTTCCATTTTCTGACCTAATTCTATCTTGTTTTGTTCCAGTTTTTGTTCTATACTCTGACCTAAACTTTGTTCCAGTCTTTGAAACATGATCATCATTAACCTTTGGTCTTTGCTTATTTCCACCTGTTCCTCACTTTCTAATCCTACCTGGTAACTAGGCCTATCTGCCCCTTCCCCCACTCCTGTTTCTATCTCTTTTCGCGACATTTTAATTTCTTTATCCAATTCTCTTAATGTTGAAAGTCCCAATATTTTGCCACTTCTGAGTAGCATTAACAAATGGAAATAAAATGTATGTAAAAACAAAAATTTTGGATCCTACTTTCTTTTCCGTTGGTTCTCCGTCCAGTTATTAACGTCTCCCGGGTAGTTGGCTTCGCTAGATGATCTCCGGTGTTTTTCCCACGTTGATTCTCCCGTATATCGATGATATCAAACGATGTTTAATGGCGTCTTTTTCCTGCGCGATGGGATGGCGTCCTTTTGATGTTTTATCGTACTCGTAATTTTGCATTCCATTCTAAATTCGCGCTCCACGTTGGGTAAGCCATTTTGTTACGGGTTTTATTAATAAGTCTTTACCTAGCAGCGGGAATATAGCAGCAGGAATAATGTTTTTACTGAAAGATGGAAAGTTTGATTGATATCAGACGCGATTATCTGCAGGGTCGTGGTAACAGAATGGAATGCACAAATCAACGTTCCTTTATCACAACATATTTATTCGTTAATTTACACTTTTATCACTATGTTAATTAGTTAACAACTTTCAAAATTCGATAGAATCTACACTGGTTAAAAGTTTGGGTGTAATTTACATGTTCACACGCCATCAGCAAATATACATCCTTTCACCTTGAGCTCACAGACGCTAATGAAAAAAAAAGAGTCCCAGGCGTCTCTATGACGCAACACCGCCATTCTTATGTATTCATCTGCGCAACAGTTCTCATTGGTTGAACTCAAAGTGACGAGAAAACGTTGTCTATCTTGAATATTGAAAAAAATAAGTCCCTGATACACCCAAATTAAAAGAATTAGAAATTTACACACTCTTACAAAAATATTTACATGAACGATTTTCTATTGATCAATATTCTGTCTCAATACCATGTTTACACTAACCAGACAAATAGAAAATGTAATACCACGAGCAGAAAGGTGCTTTCACTATTAAAACGTCTAACAGGAACGAAGTGGGAATGTTCCAGAACAACTCCTAATACAACATACAATGTATGTATAAAGCCATTATTTACTTTCTGCAGCAAAGTTCTTTTAATAGCAATCACAGGAAGGGGGAGCAAATATGGATGTGATACATAGAAACTTTTGCAAGTTTTGGGTTTACCACGAGCTTTACCAAATGGAGTGGCACAAGTAGAATTGGGAAGACTGGGAACTAGAGGGATAATGGTCAACAGGGTGTTAAAATATTGGGCGAGAATTAGGAGTTTAGATGAGCAGAATATTCTATGTCAATGCTTGATAGTACAGGAAAGACTAAATCAGAAAGATTCACGGCTAAACAAGATAAAGGAAATGATGCTAAAAATAGGGTTTGATGACATGTGGGAAAACAGGGAATTATTGCAAAGTGGATTTTGGAAAGAACTTAGGCTAAGAACGGAAGATATTGAAAGGCAAGAAATGATAGGAAGTTTCAATTTGAAAAGCTCACTGGAATTATTATTTATTTATGCCAACAAACTTACTGTTGGTGTTTTTAAACACACAAGCCGTGTGTGGGCAAAGTTTGAGAGGTAGAACTGGAACTTAAAAATTCAATGCCACAACTGGGATTTGAACCACAGACCTTCCGCTTACCGGGCGGACGCTCTAACCACTGAGCTATTGTGACAAACTGCCAGAATGGCATTAAATTCTTAAACCAGTTCGTATTTCTCCTGGTAAACCACAAAGGCAGTCTCACTTCAGAGACAAATTACCCCAATGGTGACTTACTATTGTAAGCACTTTATATCCCAGGATTAAATAACCTTCAGAATGGTAATTATTATTTATTTATGCCAACAAACTTACTGTTGGTGTTTTTAAACACACAAGCCGTGTGTGGGCAAAGTTTGAGAGGTAGAACTGGAACTTAAAAAAACATTTGTGGTTTACCAGGAGAAATACGAACTGGCTTGAGAATTTAATGCCATTCTGGCAGTTTGTCACAATAGCTCAGTGGTTAGAGCGTCCGCCCGGTAAGCGGAAGGTCTGTGGTTCAAATCCCAGTTGTGGCATTGAATTTTTAAGTTCCAGTTCTACCTCTTAAACTTTGCCCACACACGGCTTGTGTGTTTAAAAACACCAACAGTAAGTTTGTTGGCATAAATAAATAATAATTACCATATGAAGGTTATTTAATCCTGGGATATAAAGTACTTGCAATAGTAAGTCACCATTGGGGTAATTGTCTCTGATGTGAGACTGCCTTTGTGGTTTACCAGGAGAAATACGAACTGGCTTGAGAATTTAATGCCATTCTGGCAGTTTGTCACAATAGCTCAGTGGTTAGAGCGTCCGCCCGGTAAGCGGAAGGTCTGTGGTTCAAATCCCAGTTGTGGCATTGAATTTTTAAGTTCCAGTTCTACCTCTTAAAGTAACAAATATTTTTCTATGTAAAGAAGGTTAATTTGAGTTAGGGGATTTCCTTGAAAATCATGTAGCATCATTGAAGGATGCTAAACTTAACACCATATTTGACATTTTGCCAACTTTTCGTTCTTGGCACACTTGTACATATGCATGCACAAATACATACAGACACAGAATAGCTGATTCTAAAAATGATTTCTTTTTGGATTCTGTGAGTCTCAAACTTATTTCCAGTGAAATCTTGGTAAGATAAGATAAATTTATGTATCCATAAATCAAGGAAAATTGAAGCTATTAACAGTGAAACAACAGAATCTAAAATACAAACAAATTAGAAACTAAAAGCCTCACTTATCTTAGTAATATTGCAAGTTCTTCAATAACTGACTAGTTTCAAATTACATTCAACTCATTTTCAAAGCTAAAAATGAAAAGTTCTCTAGTTCTCTCAGTTGTCTGTACTATTACATTATTCTAATTTTAACAAGTGAATTTCCCTACTACCTGAATGTATGAAACCACCAAACCGTTAAGTTGCTGTCTAGTCTACTGGTCCCAGCCAGCTACAATGCTGTGGTTATCCCGTTAGTGGGACCATCACATACTGAGCTCCCTACACCTAGTGTTCCTAGATCTCTTCTTTGCCTAATTTTCTTATCCATTTTTGTCTTACCCTTCCTAAATAACTTCTGGTTTTCTTAATGCCCTTTTCTGATTTTGCTTTAAGAAACCTTACCCCTATTATGTCTTTTGGTAAATTATCCCACTTCTTCAACTTTAAATTACTGCTCATTTCTTTACTTTCTTCACGCTCTAAAATTGCATGCCAATAATTATCCTTCTTCCCACACATTGGACATACATCTAGATCTCTTCCTCTTCCCAGACCTTTTAGTTTTACTGCCCTTGCTCTTGCCCACGCAAATTACTTCCTAATTATTTTATCTCCTTTATCCACATATGGCTCCCTAACTCATTCTACTTTTAACTCCTTGCATATATTCAAAATCTTGGTATCAAACTTTTAACTGGAATACATTACATCATCTGCTTAAAGGTAAGAGTAGAGAAAGTAAAAATTAGTATTTTATTATAATATAAATAAACCTACTTAAATGCAATTCCACTTTGTGATATGCATATAGCAAAGATATTTATTATAATAATCAGGAATTTTAAGGCAAATAATCAGCATTTGTGAATTATATGCATACTAAAAACAAGTAAACTTACTTTTCATGGAGCGTGTCTTTCCTGTTCGTCTTGAGACATGAGCATTAGGAACTGAATCTGAAAGAATCTGGCGCAGCAGTGCTCTTACATCACCCACACACTCAGCTAAGCGGACTGACTCAGGAGGTATCTTCTTAGAACCAACTGAGGAAACAACAAAGGCAATTAATATGGCATTCTGATGCTGTTCATTGAGTACATTAACATCACTTGAACAAAAAGGAAAATTCTCACACATTGTATACTCACGTAAATTATTTGTTTCTGGGTTTTCTCTCACAGACATATGAATATCATGTCTTAGCTAGTTAGCAAGCATTGCTACATAGAATATATAGAATATATAGGGGGAGCCAAAGTAGCTTTTTGCCCTCACATATATCAGCTCTGATTAGATGCTAAGAAGGGAAATGGTGCCAAGTTGATTCCTACAGTTAGAACATAACTTTGCTCCTTTCATTCGTATGCCATTATACACATTAGGCACATTATACACATTTCTTCTATGTTTTAACATGCTATTAATCTTTGTGTAAGAGTGAAGCTTAATATGAGACCAGAAAATATATACTTCTCAGGGACCTCTAAGCTTCCTGTGCAAGATGTTATTTAGACATCCACAAGATCTACACAAATATTTGAACATCCACATTCTGGTGATCATGGTCTTTGATTAAACCATACATAACTATCTCAACCCATTACCGCCTGGTGTTGCTGTATGGCAACAGTGTGCACAACTCCTCCTCCTCCTTTCTCTATCCCTTATGCCTTTAGGTGTCAGGGTTCTTCAGCCACTTCCTGAATTCATTCCTGTCCTGAATAATTGATGTTCACTCAGATAGATTATTAGCCAAACGCTGAGCTATAGTAGGCACAGCTTATTGAGATACCTCAAAAAACAACCTTATCATTTTCCCCCCATTATGGCATAATCTGGTTATATTTGGTGATATTGCATCCATTAGGTTGCATTAGTGCCGCCAACTGTTTGTAACATATAACCATGGTAAAGCTACGGCCATAGCGGTGTTATTGCGTCTATTATGTTGCCACAGAAACCCTTGTTTATAAACGTGGTACAGCGAGGCCAGCCAATAGATTTTAAAACAAGATTCTGTTTAGACACCGTATTAGTTAATTAGTTAATCTGTGGACTTACTGCTTGTGTTTGCATGATTTTGTCTTGAATTGTTTTAGAGCAGTATATGCAGTTACAGTTACTATTATTATTTTTGTGTTCGCAACAGTAGTGCATTAAATATGTTGTTAGCTAATGCTGGATTTCTGACAATGAAGTCATTAATCCTCTTGCTCTCCAATATTTTTCACTGATGATATTGAAGAGAGCAATAGCAGTAATAGTAACCGCTTTTTAGAGAGCACCATATTTTTATGTTTTGGCGGTCACATCGCTCTCTCACAACCCCCAGAATGTCTGGAGGACCACACCTGTCATTGGTTTACGGGTCTCACCGTCCTGACCGGGAGGATTATCAAAATAAATTCACCAACCATATCCTCTGATCACCAAAGGACAAATTACATGCCATGACAGGTCAGCATGTTAGGGGTTAAGATTTTATAGAGAAATGGAGAGGTTGGAAAAATAAACTCCCTAACCCTCGGGAACCCTAATAGCATCGGTGTCGGAAGAGAACAAGAGATGACCAAGGTAAGGTCAGATAGAAAAGTTACAGTGAGGAGCAAAACACCAGTAAGTGGAAGTAATGTTCTGCTAAGCTTGGGTACCTTGTGGTCGCTATTCACATATCCCCTAGATGGAGACCCCTGAGTATAAACAAAAAATGTAGATCTCACTAAAACACACAATTTATGTCTAAATATTGTTTTTTTTTTCTTTTTGTAGAGTGAACCACTTCGGAGACATTCCGTGTTATTTGTATCAGTTTTGGAAAACTTAAAACTTTAGTGAAATGAAACATTATTCAATTTTTTTATATGTTAAGCATGCAAAGAGAACACTCAAAGCTTTAAGAGATTTGACTATCACTCAAAGCTTACTGTATTCTAATATTCCCCTTGCACCTACAAGAAAATAAGCAATAAGATAATTTCTGCAAATGTTTTTCTGTATTAACATGAAGATATAGGAATAAGAGTTTGTGAGAATAGTTAGTACAAGAAAAAGTTAGCACAAGAGAAGCATTAAATATATATTGTGCTATTTAGAGCTCGGAAGTGATTTTATGTAAAAATGTTATTGCAGAACAAGATTTGCCGAAGGTGTGTGTGTTCTTTGTTGTGTGGGAACAATATTCAAGCATTATTATTGTTTGACAGCATGATACTTTAACCCTATGATATTTGAGGTTAGAAATGCCTTCATTATGTACACTGGCAGGACTGCTTTTTGGGATACTTTCGTCTGCTGTTTAATGTAACGTCGGCCATGTTGAACTCTTGGGAACTGCCGATAAACTGTGTCCACTATAGCCTGGAGGAGGGCTGCCTCCTTAAGACCTCCAGACCTGCCTGATTTGTTTAGAGTTTACTCCCCTAGCCTTTGGAGAACCAACTCTCTATGCTACAAGGCAGCAGCAAAACAGGGCCTCTTCTGCCAATTTTCAAGGTTACTGATGGCCCTTCTCAGTTACTATAGCGGTCCTAGGGTACACAAGGTCCCCACCGTACTTCATCCTATCAGTCATGTGCACATGACTCTAGTGAATATTTTCGTATGCATTTTAATTTCAAACTGAGTGGTGGGGAGCATTTCCTTGAATGCAGAGAGGTATGCAGAACTCGGCAATATGGTCAGTGTTAGTTTGTCGACCTGTTGTTGCTGTGCTATTATTGAAGCAACAAGACCGTTGACAGATGCTGAATGGAACATGATTCAGCGCTTTGATTAAGTTATTACTTAGCATATAAAATTGATTTCTAGAGTAACTTATTATGTAGTGGTGTTACAGATATACTGCTAAACGTGATATTATAATGTTGTTAGCTAATGCTGGATTTCTGACAATCAAGTCATTAATCCTCTTGCTCCCCAATATTTTTTTATATTGAAGAGAGCAATAGCAGTATTCAGTAATTTGAATTAGTAATGACCAACATATCATAGTTTGAACATTGCTACTGCCATATGGCAATGCTAGGCATTTGCACTACCTATATCATTTTTCAGTTCCTTTTTACATTTTAGGCTAGGCTTTTCTCTTGGAGAAGCCCTAAGTTATTAATAAATGAAGAAATCACTGGAGATATTTTCATAGAGCCTCCAGATGTCAATGTAGAAACATGAGGATTCAGGAGATGAAAACAAGGGCAGGTAAATATGTTATTTCCTACATAATTCACAATTTTGCTATTAATGCTTTTCATATCACTTACTAGTGTTGAATATACCATTACAGGCTCATTGATAATTTATCATCTCAGCAGTTAAGAGCTAATACAGAAGTCAGACTTCTCGATAATGAAAGAATGGGCATCGACTCTGACAAAGACACTTTATTGGCAGGACCTTCATTTTTGCCTGATCCAGCTTCACATATTCTACCTCCAACCAATGACGGTGCTATACCAATCCCTTTATTCTCAAAGATATTGAAATGGAGCAATGAACGAGAAGTAAGACCACCACAATGGATAAACGGAACAGACTTTGACATTAAATCCCAGGTGGCTCTCAAAGGAACTGGAAGACCATCTGCATCAAAGGGTTCATTAGCAGATAGCCGGATATCCGATTCCACAAGGTTTAGCCAAACGATCATTTTATTCAACACACAGAAAAGAAGAAAAGAAAAGATGTGCTTGCAGTAAGTGTAAGTCAATTGTAAGAACAATCTGTTCAATGTGCAAAGTAGAATTACGCATTGATTGTTTCATCCCATTTCATTCCCACTTTGTATAAGATACAGTTCATCTAATAATTCATTTATTGTATACATGTGTGTTTAATATTGTCATGTTGTCTATATTTTTGTGAATGCTGCACTCTAAAGGATTAATTTATATATCTAAATATGGTTATAACCTGCCTATATTGGGTGCTTATGTAAATGTGGAATAGTAGCTCCTGTAAGCACCTAGTGCTGCCATATGGTAACAGCATTTATTTTGAAAATTAGAAATTTGGTAATTATTCTTACACTGCATTTCATTTTTTGATTAATCTTGAGGCATCATAAGTAAATACAAAATAGAAAAAAAAATTAATTCTGGCCCTAATGGGTTAAAATAGTGCATATATTCTGTGATTCTATTATTTTCACTAGAATCTGATGTAACTTTTGACAAACTAATGTGGGGTGAGGTCAACACCTGCTGGACTGGATGCCTCTAGTAGGTTCCTTTTCTAGGAGGCTTGGCCTCTCTTTGTTTTGAGGTAGGTGTCAACAGAGACAGAATTTGCTGTCCTTGACTTATTTGAATATTTTTCAGAGGGAGATTATGATTGCCAGGGACTTTAGAAGGCAACTTGCATCCATGTGACTGCATGCCTGCAAAAGTCATATTTCCCTCGGCTGGTTAAGATGCTTTTTCCAAAGCTTGCCTTGCAAGGAATGCGTGAAAGCTGTTGTACAAACTCAGGAGACTAGGTGCAATCTCCATATATTCCAAACCATGCTTGCTTTAGAAACAAATATTTTTAAGTTTTGCAGTATGTAAAATTCAGCAAATTAAAGAGTACTGTGGTATAAGATTTTGATTTCTTCATATTTTGTAGGATATACAATTTTTTGTTTTCCAGATATTTTATTGGGCCAGTTTTCTGTGAAATACCCTTAGAAAACCTTTCCAACACGCCAGGTGCAGCTGAGGAAATGTAACATTTCCTCTATGTAACGTGTGTAAAATTAAACGCCCTCTTATTGTTACCAATACTTATAGTACCACATTGTAATTGGTCTTAAGAAAGGACAAAGCAAACAGTAAATTCTTTTTTGTTTTCTCTAAGTTTAAGGGTTTCACAATAATTAAAATATATACACCCTATGTAATTTATATTGAAATATTATTAAGTATGGATAAAACTATAAAGTCTACTTTTTAAACCACAGAAGGGAACATACCCCAAACCTACGCCATAGAATTATGGGGGAGTACTAGTAAAGTAAATTCCAGTAAAATTTTTTCACTACAAAAAAGGGCTGTTAGGTACCTTGCTAATCTTGCAAGCAATGAATCTTGTAGGCACTCCTTCAGACAGTTAAAGATCCTAACACTTCCCAGTCTTTACATATATAAAACCATCCTGTACTTAAAAAAGTTCAAAACACAAATGTCAGTTAATTCTGATAATCATAATTACGATAAAAGAAATAAGAATGATTTTTACTTTAAGGGTCACAGGCTTCGTCTTTATGAGAGGATGCCTAGTTTTATGGGGGTAAAATTCTATAATGCTTTACCAAAAGAAATTAAACTTGTAAAAAATGATTGTAAATTTAAAAAAGCTTTGCACAATTTTCTGATAGATAGAGTCTATTATACTATTGAAGAGTATTTATTGTAAATAATTGATTGTTCCACTTTATTTGTGTTTTAAGCTGTAATGCAATCCAATGTATATATTATTGACATGATTCAATTATGAATCTCACTGTATTGAATCACAATAAATTCTATTCTATTCTATTCTAAGTGTTTAATGTTTTGGCTTTAAAATATATATTTCATAATAGTTTGGGAATTTTTTTTTCATATTTTGCCTGTCTCTAATTATAACACAATGATTCATGTCTGTGGGTACATTATTTGTAATTCATTCACTGTTCAAAATCTATACATCCACACACGGATCCTCAATAATCAATTCTTTAACTATATTTACAATTGTATTTAAATGAGATGGACATGAATAAAACCAATATCTGTTCCAATTAGTGCAACCATGTGAATCTGCATCCATCCATTTCATATGCTATGAGGATAGTACTGGTACACCATAGTGAAATCTGGAAGGGGTGGTTGAATATGATTTACCAATTATTAATTTACCATTCCATGCTACTTTTGCTTTTTAAGTAAATATTGTGATTAATAATTATATGATTGCTGTGACAATGAGGCTTTGAGCCTTCAAACTTAAATATTATAACTTTATAATAATTACAGAGCAACTACACAGGGTGTGGCAATAAAGAAATTGGACTAATAGTCTAACTCTTTATCGAAAAAGTTTACACAACTGAAATGTCCCCTCCCCGATCCCTGCACCACTCCATGCAAATTTTCACTGTTGGAAGCAGTGCTGCAGTCTTTTTCTGTTATGCTGTTTAGCAGTCTCGTTGCTTTTCCTTCACTGCATCTATGGACTCGAATCTGGTCCCTTTGAACACAGACTTCACTTTAGAGAAGAGAAAAAAAGTCGCAAGGTGCTAGGCCTGGCAAATATGGTGGATGTTCCGTCACCGGGATGTTGTTTTTCGACAAAAACCTCTTCACAGACATCGTATTATGGGCAAGTGCATTATGCTGGTGAAGAATCCATGAGCGATGGGTGCATTATGCTGATGAAGAATCCATGAGTGATTCTTCCATTTAAAACAATACTAGTCGATGGAACAACTGAATGATGGAGAGGACCCTCTCCGAAACTAGTGCTGTTTTAAATATTATTACGAGTAAGTTTGAGTAGAATGTGTTTTTAAATGTCGATAATTATCATTGCTTTAAATTCTGGTTTGCTCCTGCACGCTTTCTTCTTCCTAGGGAATTGAGGGCTCTTCCAATGCATGGATTGTCGCTTAGTCTCTGGATTATATTGGCATATCCACGTTTCATCACATGTAATTACTTTGCAGAGTTAATCAGGGTCATTTTCAATGTTTTCAAGGGTGTCAGCACAGCAGTTCACTCACTCAATGTCACTTTTGCTCAGTTGTGAGGATTCTTGGTACCACTTTAGCAGAAACCTTTGGCATGCCCAGATCATTGTGCAAAATCTGTGTTTCCTTATTGATACAGGAAAGTTATGAAATTGCTCAAATGCTCAGGTGGCAATCTTTTAGAACAATTCTACCAGCCTTCTCCACATTCTTTTCAGTTTTTACACTGGAAGGACTGACTGATTTTGGATCACTTTGGACATCTTCCCTACTGTCCTTAAACTTCTTAACCCACTCGAAAGTTTGCATATGAGATAGATACTGATCACCATAAACTTGTTTCAACAAATCACAAGTTTCTGTGGCAGGTTTTCCAAGTTTTGTGAGAAATATGATGTTAACACATTCTACTTTAGACCATGGCATAATTCCAATGAAGCTCAGACACACGATCCATTTCTAAGACAGCTCAGAAACCGACTAACTGCCAAACAGTGTAAAATTTTATGTGTGTGAGGGAGAGTCCCAAGGCCAATCCCCCACTCTTCTCTGTCATTGTAGAAGCCAGAAGTGTGCACCACTACCACTCTGGTTTCTTTATTGCCACACCTCGTACATTATCAAAATTATGTTATGAATAAAATAAAAGATGTAAAATAAATACATGCATAAGATAAATTTATAGATTATAATGAATATAACAAAATAAAGTGTATGTATTTTGAAAATATTCAATAAGTAATATGGCTTGGGCATACATATTAAATTCAGCTTCAAAATACACTGATTGACTGGTTCTATTCAGACATTGGAGTATGCTGTTAAAATGCTCACCTTGATTAGGATAAATTTCATTGGTGTAGGTTCTCAGCAACCTTAAACTAGCTCTACTGATGTATACCAATCTTTCTAAGTCTAGCAGTGCTGCCAGGTGACCAGAAGTTGAACTGCTAATGTGCGATATGTCAATTAGGCCAGCTTTGAAAGTATTCCAACTCCACTGTAGAAGAGCCAACAATGACTGGAAACATTCCTGTTAGGTACAGAAAATAAATTATTTAAAGGAGATTTTGCTGTAATGTTTACTATAGATGACAAAGACAAATAATTGAAAAGGTCATTGGTTTTAAGGAAATGGCTACTAACAATTACTTCTGAGGAAAATAAGTTTACTCAAAGATAAAGAGCCAATAGCAGAATGATATATTAGATAATGACTGAAGTTAAGCAGTGTATAAGAATTATAGCTATATTGTAAAGACAATATTTAACATTAAACAGTGTCTAAAGTCAAGTTTAAGAGTAGATGTTTAAATAGTATCCAGAATACTGTTTTTGTAATCTCAAATCTGAGTCATTTCTCTTCCTGTGCGGAATTGTTGGAAGAGTCATGCGCAATTGGACAAGAATGTGACAATATGGTCTGCAATAAAATAATTTAGATTAATGAAACATTTCCTATATATAAATATGTAAATTCTCTATGACTGAGTAACTTAATTTATTCTTAGACAAGAAAATACACAATGGATCATTATTATTTATTTATGCCAAAAAACTTACTGCTGGTGTTTTTAAACACACAAGCCATGTGTGGGCAATGTTTGAGAGGTAGAACTACAGTTCGTATTTTTCCCGGTAAACCACAAAGGCAGTCTCACATAGAGACAATTACCCCAATGGTGACTTACTATTTCAAGTCCTGTATGTCCTGGGATTAAATAACCTTCAGATGGTAATTATTATTTATTTATGCCAACAAACTTGCTGTTGGTGTTTTTACACTGGTTTGAGAATTCAATGTCGTTCTGGCAGGTTGTCACAGTAGCTTAATGGTTAGAGTACCTAGTAATCGGAGGGTTTGTGGTTCCCAGCTGTGGCATTAAATTTTTAAGTTTATTTATTTTATTTATTTATTTTTTCAACCATAAAAACATATACATGTTGTGGTTGTGTCACTAAAAAAACTACTTACAAATATAGTACTTACATACATAATATTCACAGGCACAATCTATCTATAAACCCTCATCTAAAACTCAAGATCAAAATCCTCCAGACTACAAAGGACACCTTGTACCAGATACTGTTTCACCGCTTACATCCTTAGATCTGCATTTACCTCAACAATGCAAAAACTCATCAGTTGAATAATAACACTTTTCCATCAAAAATTGCTTGAGATGTTTTTTGAAACGGTGAATGGAATTTATATTTTTTACTTCAATGGGTAATTTGTTGTAATATTTAATGCCTCTGTAGTAAAAACTATTTTCAAACAATTTTTTGTTATGTGGGGTTAGATGTAATTTAGATTTTTCTCTTGTGAATTTCAGAATTGGTGGTAAAATCTTTGATGTGTGTTTGCACTAGTACAATTGTTTCATATAAGTATATACAGGGCAATGGCAAAATGTTTAGTTCTTTAAAGAATGGTTTGCAGCTGACAATAAAAGGTAAACTGAGAATAATTCTAATGACCCTTTTTTGTAATTTGAATATTTTAATAGCTTCGCTACTATTTCCCCACAAGGATATTCCGTATGAAATTAAGGAGTGAAATTTGGAGAAATACATGACCCTAAGTGCATTTTTGCTCACTGAGTGTTTCAAAATGTTAATTTGGAAGCAGATTTGACCTAGTTTTTTAATTAATTCATTAATATGAGGTTTCCAACTGAGATTTTCATCAATATATAATCCTAAAAATTTTTACTTATTTGAATATTTTATATTTGTTCCTTCTAGCTGTATGGTAGGAAAGTTTAATGATTTGTTGTTTATGTGATGAAATCCTACAGCTAAACACTTCTCCTTATTTAGACATAGACTATTTTCATTAAACCAAGAAGCTGTGTGTAATGTGACTGCGTTAATATTTATTTTTAAAGTGTCATCATTTTTTCCTGATGTTAGTATACTGGTATCATCTGCAAATATTAAGTATTTTATACTGTTATTTTGATTGTTATCAACAAGATCATTTATATATAAAAGAAACAATAATGGGCCTAAGACTGAACCTTGCGGAACTCCGCAATCAATTGTGCGTTCCTCTGATAAAAAAGATTTCAGCTCCTTTGTGCAATCATTAAAATAATCTATTTCCACTACTTGTTTCCTGTTTGTTAGGTATGAATTGAACCAGTTATGAGCTACACCTCTTATTCCATAGTCGCTTAGTTTCCGAAGTAGAATTTTGTGATTGACGAGGTCGAATGCTTTTGATAGATCAAGGAAAATTCCTACACAATGTTCTGAATCATCTAATCTTTTATAGATAGCATCACAAAATTGAATCAATGCTGTAGTGGTGGATTTGCCCTTTTGAAAACCGTGTTGACATAGAGAAAGAATATTTAATTTTGAGATGAAGTTTAATATTCTGTTGTATATAATTTTTTCTAGTACTTTAGAGAAAGGGGATAAGAGAGAAATCGGCCTATAGTTTTTTGTTTCAGTTTTTAGTCCCTTTTTAAATAATGGTTTTACTTTTGCAACCTTAAGACACTCTGGAAAACACCCTTCCTTTATAGATAGATTTATTACATAACAGAGTGGTTTTAGTAAGTGATTTGCACATGCTTTTATCATGAAGTTGGAGCAGCCATCTAACCCATAGGATTTTTTATTTTTCATGTTTTTTATTATAGATATTAATTCATCTTCTGTTACAGGCACTAAGAAAATAGTAGGATAAGAATTTCTTCCATTTAATATATGTTTATGAGTTTGTACTGAAGATTGATTTAATAAACTTTTTGATACTTGTACAAAATAATTATTAAACATTTTGGCTATTTCTGTAGGGTCTGATATTGTTTGATTCTCATCTTTAAGGTTATAATCTGGATACTTATTTGTTTGCATTTGTATTTCTTGATTGATAATATTCCAGGCAGTTTTTGATTTGTTTGTTGAGTTTGCTATTAGTTTGTCATTATATAGTCGTTTTGCATTTCTAATAACCTTTTTATACATTCGTTTATATTCTAGAAAGTATTGTCTAAATGATTCTGTTGTGTCTGTTTCTTTTATGAGTTTGCTTAAGAAATGTAGTCTTTCGTTAGATGTACGTATACCTTTTGTCATCCACTGGGCACTATGTTTTTTGTTCAAATTAACCAGTTTAAATTAATTTTTTGTTCCAGTTCTACCTCTCAAATAATGGGTCATTTCTAGTGCTGCCCCTGAATCAGAAAATATTATGTTCCAGGGAGGAAATTACTCATACATAGCATACAAACGTTTAGAAAAGTGAATACTATTCAACAATAATTAACTAAATTAGTTTAATGTCCACCTCTGTGGTGTGGTGGTAGCGTGTCTGTCTCACATTCAACAGGTCTTGAGTTTGAGTCTTGGTTAGGATAAGTTACTTGGACAAGGTTTTCTTACGAGGTTTCCTCTTATCCTGAGAAGACTAATGTCAGACCCATGGACCTTGGGTGCATTTGAGCATCAATTCACTAATTTCACTCATTCACTGTCTGATATGACATTATGTTGGAGGATGTTAATATATATTCAAAAAATCGATCTGTTCCAGTTGACCCTCAAGTGATGACTTGGGAATTTTTGGCTGCTTTGGGATCCATTGCGTTCGGTTGACAATTGCTAAATGAGAAGTTTTAGTTTGTAAAAGATTTAGGGAGTACAGATAGCAGTCCTCTCATTTTAGTAAATGTTGTAGATGATCTATAATAAAATTATGATGAGTAATTCTAAAACATAACACGTTTCTGGAGCAAATACTAAGATAAGTGAATCTTATAGTTTCTAGATATTTGTTATATTGAAGAACTGTGTTGCTTCACTGTTACCAACTTCAGTTTTTCATTGAATTTTACTGAATTAATTTTTTAATGTGACTGAACTCCTATTCATCCCAAAGGTGTCATTTGCAGGACTAGATTCCTTTTGCAGTTTTCACTTATGCCATCTGAAGCCCCTTTCTAATGTGTGCATGGCCTCAGTAATAGTTAGCTGAGGTTCCTGATGATATTACTGTTTTTTGAAAATCACAGCTCATCTTTCATTTGTGATACAGCTTTTCAATTAGCATGCAGGGAAAAGTAAGTTTTAAATTTTAGGTTCATGATGTATTGGCAGAGGAGAAACATGTGGAGAATGTGAAAGATTGCTATAAAGGCTACAATGTATCAGCTAGATTATGTGTCATTTTGCACTGTACAGTTAGCAAATTACCACACATCTAGAGGGATTATAAGATTTTCCATTGGTAAAAAAGGTTCCTTTAAAGCTAAAATAGAAACTGGAGAATTTCCTTCATACATGCACGGCTAAAATATGTACTAGCATATGATGGCTATGCAATATAAGACAGATTTACATATTGTGACACTGGGTCATTCAACAATATATGGGCAAGAGGAGGCCGGGTGACCTTGGATACGATGAGCAGTTTTGTGTGTGCGTGACCCATTACATACACTCTTCAATTTCATTATAATGTTTACAATAATGCATTTTAACATCTAGACAGCAAATCACGTCCATTATCATCAACAGCATTAGCATCATCATTGTCACTGCTGTTATGATACTGATGATGAAAACATTTCCTAAAATGATAACCGTTGTAACAGCTAAATTCTGAAGGTTCTGAAATATGGAGATCATGTTGCAGTTGAAATCATTCTATATTTGAATAAATACAGAATTCCTAATTACAAATTCTAGGAGCAACAATCTAAAAATTAATAAAAGTACCATTTAATGAAGAATTACTACAAATGAGGAAGGCTGCATACCCTGCTAACTGCACGTGAGAATTCTCTGCTGAGAATATACACAGGTTCTGATTGATCAGTTTGTCTGCTGGGAGACTGGTTCTCTGGTGTAATCACCCTGTACAGTAACTGTGGAATCTGTCCAGCATTTACATCAGTACCATTGTTTGACTTCTTCGAAGATTTAAAGTAGAACACAACCCTGAAACAGTAAAAGAGAGGCAGCATCATAGTCAGGATTATTTGCAACCAAATGCAATGGTAAACTTTAAAGAATATTCCCGGCCACTTCTAGCGCTCCATCCATCAGTGAAAAATATTGGAGAGAAGAGGATTAATGACTTCACTGTCAGAAATGCAGCATTAGCCAACAACAACAATATATTGCATGGAATGTAAAAAAAAAAAAAAAAAAATAAAGACATTTATACAGGAAAAGTAAGTAGCTATTTTTATGCAGCAGCCAATGTGTAATTTGCTATTTTCTATTGATTTATCATTATTTTTGAAACTTTGACTTTGACTGCTTTCTATACGCATGCCGTAAACATAAATAAAGAACAAGTGGAAGAAACAAACAACAAACTGAATCAGTTATCAGATGCACTCCGGAAAACGAGTGTGTTTATGTACTATCAACATGGACTTTAACAAACACCACTTGTATTTTCTTTGTATGGTTCTTCCATAACCATTGATGATCGTCACTTGCACCATATTTGATATATATTATCATCAAAATGAGGAAATTGTATGCATATAAACTTATCAAGTCATTTAAAATTATTGTACTCCGGAAGCGTCAAAATGTAAAAATGATGGTTTAATAAAAACTAAACATTAAAATTCATGAATATAATGGGAAAATGTCAAAATTTGAGTTTTTAATGAAAAAATTTTAAAATTCATGAATAAAATCTCGTTATTGTGATCACGAATTATGCATGTCCCTACAAATTAGATACATCTGCTACATAAGGAAGAATAAAAGTTACAAAAGACAAACCCAGCTAATATTCTGGACAAAAGAACCAAGGTAGTGCAGTTGTGTGATTTAATGCACCTCAATTTATTTCTCAACCACTTCACTGTAACTTCCCAGATAAGAAAACGTAAGTGAACAGAAAAAATGTTTTTAAAAAACTTCAACTTATGTTAACTAAGCAATTGTACACAATATACTCACTGATCCTCAGTGGTGACCATCCCTTGTCCACTGGAGCCACAGTCACTTGATGGACCACTTACTCTTGCCCATGCTACATACCATCTGTTTGCCTGTGGAAAATAAAATAATTCATTTAATTTTTCCTTTTTATCTTCACTAGCTGTTCTCAGATTCTTGTGTCTCCCTTTTTTCCCTTGGATAATTCAAAGTTCCCCTGCATAATATAAGACAGAAAGAAAGATGATAACCCAACCCATGGGAATATGAATTCACCGGCTACTGCTGCTGATGTTACCCATCTTAGCAGCAGGGGATGAGAATTGTTGATCTACACTAATATTCTAAAGAAAATTTGTGAATGTACAGGGTAATTTTGAAAACCATTAAATCAATTGTGATAATTCTTTAACTAATAAAAGCTCTATTCTTCCTGATGTACATAGCCAAAATATTTCCAAAAAAAATTGGGAGGTTTAGGAGGGATTTTAAAATTCAGTCCCTGAATTTCAATTCTGTTTAATTGAATATGAATATCAGAGGATTCCTTTTCTCTTTATTATAAACAAGCAACCTTTAATGACTTTTAGGGTAAAATCGGCAGCATAAATTGGGTTAATGGCTTTAGCCTGAGCTGTTATTAATAGCAACATTTTATTCAGATAGTTTTTTATTACATTTGAGCCATGTTTACATGCAAGTACTTATTTGTTTATTGAAAGAAAATGTGCAACTAAATGAGCACTCATAAAAGGAGGTTATAATTGTGCTACTCTAATGGTTAACATGCAGCTGGTCAAAGTCTAGTGAGAAGATGAATATTTCCAGATGATACATGGGCTGGAGATCTGGGGATGCAGTGCTAAATCACACATGGAAAGACTTTTTAAATTACAGAAGAAAGAAATTAGAACTATATATCACTTACACCCTAGGGATTCATGCAGACAGTATTTTAGGGAAGAACAAATTCTTACAATATTTTCACTATATGTATATAAAGCAATTACATATGCACTACAAAAAGACAACTTAAGAAACAATAATGTCCATCATTATAACATGGTGCATAACTGCAACTTTTATAGACAAGGCTTTAGATTAAATATTAGTTACAAAGACCCTTGTGTAATGGGGCTGTCTTTATAATGAGTTACCAAACTCAATAAAGCAAACTAACACAACTAATACTTTAAGTGTCAGCTCAAGAGCTATTTAATAAATAAGTCATTGTATACTCTGGATGAATTATAAATTTGTAATTGAAGATACATATTTTAATTATGTAATTGAAATTTGTCAAAACTGTATTGCAGTCTATTGACAATAAAGTTCCCTAAGTTCCTAAAGTATTCAGTGTCGCAAAAAGCAACATTGTCACGTTTTCTCCAAGTAAGCATTCGCATCCACATGTGAACATTTACTTCTAGGAAGATTTCAGGAAAAAAGGAACAGAACGAGAGAACACAGGGTAGATGTTGCAATGCTGTGTTTCACTCCATATGGAGTTAACAGCTTTCTGTCATTTGTAATTTCTTTTATTTCACTGGTTGAAGTGGCATGCTCACCGGTGCAAAATGAAACTGAGCAACTTCCGAGAACACACAATGCATGTGGTGTGTGTGTTACATGAGAAGCTTCTGATGATCAAAGGTAAAGCACATGTTAACCATTAGAGTAGCACAATAATAACTATATGAGAAGCTAACTTTATGTCAGTTTAATTTGTAATTGCAAAATCAGAATAGAAAGCACAGGAGGTTAGGAAGATGGCTTTATTGTATCAGGAGGTTCTCCATTTTGAGAAATAATGTTTAGCTTATTATTTATTTATGCCAACAAACTTACTGTTGGTGTTTTTAAACACACAAGCCGTGTGTGGGCAAACTTTAAGAGGTAGAACCGGAACTTAAAAATTCAATGCCACAACTGGGATTTGAACCACAGACCTTCCGCTTGCCGGGCGGACGCTCTACCACTGAGCTATTGTGACAAACTGCCAGAATGGCATTAAATTCTCAAGCCAGTTCGTATTTTTCCTGGTAAACCACAAAGGCAGTCTCACATCAGAGACAATTACCCCAATGGTGACTTACTATTGCAAGTACTTTATATCCCAGGATTAAATAACCTTCACATGGTAATTATTATTTATTTATGCCAACAAACTTACTGTTGGTGTTTTTAAACACACAAGCCGTGTGTGGGCAAAGTTTAAGAGGTAGAACCGGAACTTAAAAATTCAATGCCACAACTGGGATTTGAACCACAGACCTTCCGCTTGCCGGGCGGACGCTCTACCACTGAGCTATTGTGACAAACTGCCAGAATGGCATTAAATTCTCAAGCCAGTTCGTATTTTTCCTGGTAAACCACAAAGGCAGTCTCACATCAGAGACAATTACCCCAATGGTGACTTACTATTGCAAGTACTTTATATCCCAGGATTAAATAACCTTCACATGGTAATTATTATTTATTTATGCCAACAAACTTACTGTTGGTGTTTTTAAACACACAAGCCGTGTGTGGGCAAAGTTTAAGAGGTAGAACCGGAACTTAAAAATTCAATGCCACAACTGGGATTTGAACCACAGACCTTCCGCTTGCCGGGCGGACGCTCTACCACTGAGCTATTGTGACAAACTGCCAGAATGGCATTAAATTCTCAAGCCAGTTCGTATTTTTACCTTACCAACAGTAAGTTTGTTGGCATAAATAAATAATAATTACCATGTGAAGGTTATTTAATCCTGGGATATAAAGTACTTGCAATAGTAAGTCACCATTGGGGTAATTGTCTCTGATGTGAGACTGCCTTTGTGGTTTACCAGGAAAAATACGAACTGGCTTGAGAATTTAATGCCATTCTGGCAGTTTGTCACAGTGGTAGAGCGTCCGCCCGGCAAGCGGAAGGTCTGTGGTTCAAATCCCAGTTGTGGCATTGAATTTTTAAGTTCCGGTTCTACCTCTTAAACTTTGCCCACACACGGCTTGTGTGTTTAAAAACACCAACAGTAAGTTTGTTGGCATAAATAAATAATAATTACCATGTGAAGGTTATTTAATCCTGGGATATAAAGTACTTGCAATAGTAAGTCACCATTGGGGTAATTGTCTCTGATGTGAGACTGCCTTTGTGGTTTACCAGGAAAAATACGAACTGGCTTGAGAATTTAATGCCATTCTGGCAGTTTGTCACAATAGCTCAGTGGTAGAGCGTCCGCCCGGCAAGCGGAAGGTCTGTGGTTCAAATCCCAGTTGTGGCATTGAATTTTTAAGTTCCGGTTCTACCTCTTAATGTTTAGCTTATTGTTCTGAGCAACAATTCAATTCTAATGACTTAAAATAATTAAAGTATGCATTATTATTTATAACAAAAATACATATGTGCAAATACGAATCACTTTCCCAATAAAATACTCAATCTATGTATTGCTACAGAATAGCAATTAAGTGCAACAACTCTGCATATATTTTCAACTTGATTAAAATGTGAAATGAAGGGAACGATTGAAAAGTGAACATGGCAGAAATGGACACAAAAAGAATGTTATGTTATCAACAGATATGAACTTCTGAACTCCACCACCAAGAACTTAGATAATTGCATAATCAATGTATCAGTTAACCTTGCCGAGGGGTAAAAACCAACACTTGAAGCATTGTCTCCATTTCGTTACAGGATCTGAAGTCTATTTATAGTGGTATGTTTCTTGTCGTACCAAACAAAACAGCATTATATAGCTGTATATCAGTCATTACTTGGTTTTAACCACTTAAAGAGCCTTTAAGATATGTCATTACCCTACAGGGCTTTTTACCTGTAGTGCTATAGGTTCTTCAAATAACATGGGAAATTTCTGTCGAGGTCCACATTCATAGGGCACCTCTTCTGTCTCTGCCAGCATCTCTCCATCAGTCTCTTGTTCTCCTCCATCCACACCAATGTCAAACAGCTGAAACATAATGGAAATACCAATACATTCAGTTTTGATGAATATTTCAGGAATAATCTAGAGTTATAGGTTTGGACATTGTCATCAGTATTTCATTTTTCTTCTAAATTAAACAGTAACCTTTTTTCTTGTGAGCCTATAAATTATAACAAATACAAGGGGGTGTCAAAAAATAACCGGAATTGTTGTTTTACTGGAAAATGCTGCTCACCTTTATTCAAATTCCATTACACACCTTCAAAGTATTCTCCCTCGGACACAATAGAACGATTCCAGCATTCAGTCCAATGTTCAAAACACTCCCTGAAACCCCTTTTTGATAGTCTGTTGAGTACACCTGAAATTTTATTGTTTAGCTCTTGATCACTCAAAAATGATGATCCTGAAGCTCTTTTTTTACTGCAGGAAACAGGTGGAAGTCACACGGGGCTAGGTCCAGTGAATAAGGTGGATGTGGCATCACCTTCTCTAAAATAGTAGAGGGATTATTTCTCGTACAGCTACAAAGTTTCTGTAATAGGTTTCAAATTTTATCAAAATACCAGTTTGGGTTTCAAAAGAAAAAGTCTACAATAGAAGCAATTTGTAAAGGAAATGACATTATTATAAATGCTCTAAATAGAAGGGAATATGTAATCGCAATATTCCTTGATCTTTCTAAAGCCTTCGATTGCGTTAACATAGAAACATTGATGACGAAGTTAGAAAATTATGGAATTAGAGGCTTACCATTAAAGTGGCTTGGCTCTTATTTACAAAATAGAGAACAATGCGTTGAAATAATACACAATGTAAGTGGAAAGCTAACAAAAATTCGATCACAATTCAAAAAAGTAAAACATGGAGTACCACAAGGCTCAAAATTAGGACCGTATCTATTCTTACTCTACATAAACAGTTTATTTAAAATAATTCAAGAAGCTGGGGGAATAGCGATAGGTTATGCAGATGACACTACGATTGTAGTTACAGGAAAAACAGAAATAGAGCTACAAATTAGGGCAAATACTCTACTAGAAAAAGTCAGTCAACATCTAAAAAATTTAGGTATGGTATTAAACGCAAACAAAACAGAGTGGATGCAAATTAGTCTCGGTAACAAAAAACAAACAAATACAAATATTAAGATAAAAATAGAAAACAGAGAAATTCAACAAGTAAATAAAACAAATTTCCTAGGATTAATAATAGACAGTAACTTGAAATGGAATATGCATGCTGAAAAAGTCATAAGCAAGATTAATTCAGGTTTATATGTACTAAAACAAATAACACAAATAATAGATAAAAGAAGTGTCAAGCAAGTATACTATGCCTTCATTCACTCGCACCTAAACTATGGAGTGGTATTATGGGGCACAACACATAAAACATTACTTCTAAGGCTGTTTAGGCTGCAAAAGAGAGCAGTACGCTTAATTGCAGGAATAGAAAAAAGAGATTCATGTAGAAATGTGTTTAAAAAACTAAATATTCTAACGTTGCCTTCTTTGTATATATATGAATGTACTAAACTCACATTAAAAAGTTATAATCAAAACAAAAACAGCAATATCCATAAATATAACACTAGAACAAAAGAAAATTATTTTAGAAATAGACTTATAGGTGGTCTAAATAATAAGTGCATAGAAAATATTAGCAAAGATCTGTACAACCATCTACCATCTAGAATTAAACAGATAACAAATGAAAAAATCAAACTAAAGAATATTAAATCTTATCTATTAGAAAAGGCATTTTACTCTGTAGAAGAGTACAAAAATTGATAAAATATGGTATATTGCACTTCCCAATATTCTCAACTAGTCTCATATTTATGTAAATATACTTGTATTGTATGTACATAGAATTTGACGATCCTTGTAAAATTTTTTACAATTGGAGAAATAAAAATTTAGCCAATTACTATTAAAATTAAAATTTAACCTCAATGCCTAATTCAGTGATTGTTTCCTGACTCTTAATGATGCAATGAGCGTTTGCCACTGATCACACAAGGCACCCACTTTGCTGCAACTTTTCTATACCCCAGAACATTTCGTACAATGTCTTCAGCTGATCCGTAGGATATATTCAAAATCTCAGCAATCTTTGTCAACAATAAACGATGGTCTTCCGGGACGTGGAACATACTCAAGGTCATTTTTATCCTCCCAAAATCGTTTATACCATTCAAACACTTGAGTTTTCCCCATTGCTTGCTCTTTGTAGGCTTGCTGCAACATTTCCAATACTTCTCCTCCTACCCTCCAACCGAGCACCTCCAGGCCAATGATGTGTATGCCATTTCATCACTCAAGGTCAGACCTCTCCGGTACTACCAACTCCCATCTCATGCACAGGTGCTTTAAAATGCAAAAAAATAATTCCGGTTTTTTTTGACACCCCCTCTTATACAATCATTATATAAAATATAGCATTAAAAATTAAGGTAGTGGTATAGGAAGGACAAGAAAGTATAATCGGTTTACTGTAAAGATACAGTAGATGTAAGCAGAAGCACGAGACGCAAATGAACCTTATTGGCTGGTGCATTTTAATACTCCCATACTCCTCCACAATATAGTTCCAAGGCCTATTTAGCTTCTTGCTTTACTTGTGTTTAATAAACCACTTAAACTGTTGTTTATAATATAGAATATAATGTTATATACTGCAATAATACACTATATACCCTATTGCCAATCACAGCACATTCAGTTCTCAAGTTTTGAATACCAGTCATCAAGTTGGAGGGTGCCTGTTGCCTCAGCATCATCTTAGCATGCAAATGGAAACAAGATTGGTAGAAGTGGTTTTGTTTAACATCTGTGAGGAAAGTCTTTAAGGAACAGTGAAAAGGTTATTGCATTGAATATATTCAATAAGTTTTCGGTGAAGTATCCTACCGTGGCTAAAAAGATCTGGTAAAGCGTGATAATGGACAATGCCTCTTATCATCCATTAAGAGCAGAGTGCATTCCAAACAATACATGGAAAAGATCTGAAGTGCTATCTTAGCTGATATCTAAGAATCCTTACAATGTGATACATGTGATTACCGCAATAACAATGGCTATAAGGCAATTTTAATATTGCTGTTACAGCAGATTATACATTTGAGAGGTAGAACTGGAACTAAAAAATTCAATGCTACAGCTGGGATTTGAACCCCAGACGCTCTGCTCACCAGATGGGTGCTCTAACCATTAAGCTACTTTGACAATCTGCCAGAATGACACTGAATTCTCCAACCAATTCGTATTTCTCCCGGTAAACCACAAAGGCAGTCTCACATCAGAGACAATTATCCCAATGGTGCCTTACTTTATGTCCCAGTATCAAACAACCCTCAGATGGTAATTATTTATTTATGCCAACAAACTTACCTCCTGGTAAGCAGACAGCCTGTGGTTCAAATCCCAGCTGTGGCATTGCATTTTTCAGTTACAATTCTACCTCTCAATTATACATGATTAAAAACACATTTCATAATAAAATCTTTTCTGTTTTAGTAAAGACAAGTCATTCAATCTTTGCAAATGAAGTTGACTTTATCTTTAAAAACACTGCACACATTCAAGAAAACAGTTATATTTTACAATCAGTCATTCTTCCTGAAACCGCTGTGTTTTCTGAAACACGAAGGACAAACAGCAATGAAATATACAGGTCTTCTGGCTACTGTGTAGCAAAACTTTTTCAAAAATTTAAGCAGAGAAATACATTTTTAATATAATGTAAAACAAAAACTTAATATATTTAGGAATGAAAGAAAGAATAGAGAAAAAAATAAAAAACATAAAATTCTTTGGCAGATATATTGTCAGTACATTCTAAATTAAAATCAATTAAAACAGGAACTGTCCTCCTACTGCTCACTAATTTTGGGATACATAATTATTTTAAAACTAATATATTTTCATCAAAATATCCCTGCTTTCCTTGAACTGCTCTTCATATATTTTACCTTTATCTTTCCTGTATATTCTCCACGACCACCAAATAGACCAAATCCTCCTAGCAAAATATCAGCATCAGCCATAAACCGAATGGCTTCAATGGAGTGTCCAGAATATCCCCAACCGCCCCCATGACCTGCAATGAAACAATAGCTTTCTAAATAATCTGTTATGTGTAAATACCTACTTAAATTAACATTGATTTGCAGAGAGCTTTTGTCCATGTACATAATGACCACCACATAGCCTTGGGTATCCAGAATAAAATGTGAAAGCATAGTTCAAGCACTTATCAGATTTGAAACTTTCGACACTTTCTTTGTCATCCACCTAAGATAGTGAAAGTGTTAAATACAATCCAATTTGCATAACTTTTTAAATATTCAATAAATGCAGTATTAAATATTCAATATTTGGAATAAATATTATTCCAATTTTAATAAGTGTCTAAAGTTATCAAAAAACGGAGTAAGCTTTGGTCATTTAATATGTACATTTTGCTGAGATAATAAGGAAATATTTTCAATTTTTACTGCTTACATTTGGCAGGTAATACAGAGAAATTTACATACCATCCTTGGCAGACCAGAGATTTATGAAAATATTTAGAAAACAAATTATTCTAGCATCACAAAACAGATACACCATACTTACTCTGCACATCCTTAAAGACAGAATCCCCACACACTGAAAGTTCAGGTATTTGTCAAATTAATTGTGCAGACTGTGACTAAATATACATAGGTAAGACTAAAAGAAATTTGAAAACTAGATTAAAAGAACACATCCAATGTATAAAATATAAACAGATCGACAAATCAGCCATAGAAATGGGAAAACATATACATTATAAAACCAAGGACAAAATTACAAATTTTGATTTCTCACTAACAAACCAGCTTAGTAGGTTCATATCACCACCACCAGAGACCTCTACCATCAGTAGTATCCTGGACAACACAACATCTATATGCAGTTGTTAGCTGAAGACGGGAACAATTGTCCTAAAAAAAAGTCCTAATTTTGTAAAGTAAGCAATGTATACTGTAAATAAAACTTACCTTTAACTATTAAATATAACTCTTCAAAATGTGCATGCAACAGTTGTGTCAGGCAGTGCAGCATGGGAAGGAGAAATGATCTTGAGTGAAGTTCTGGCTGAGATAGGAAGTGACAGAAAGGGGAACAAGAAGAAGAATAAAGAAAAGGAAGAAAGGAGTGAATTAATAACTGAGGCTATTAAATTAGTAAGTAGTGACTGCAAGGGGGCAATCCTGACAAAGAAATCATTGTAAAGTACAGTTGTGAAAAGAAAAGTGATCAGAAAGACATCTGTTGTGTATGGTAAGATAAGACTAAAGGCAAGCGGTTTATTGCACATGAAATAACAGAACCAAAATGTATAAAGCAGAACAAACTGGCAACACATAGACCTCGCCATGTGATGAGACATAGCAAATCATTTTGAAACTTGCACTTAGGAGTAAAAGAAGGAAGATAGTATGTTAAGTTAAACTAAGTATGTGATTGTAAACGTGAAATCAAGGAAGCGTCCGTGAAGTAGGGTACATGGGGAGAAAGAAACCAAAGGAGAAAAGTCTTAATAACGAGTGAGTATAGAAAATATTGGGAAACAAAATTATGGAGGGGAAAAAGCTTATAAAGAAAGGGTGGTGTAGACAGATAAAGAATAAAGGGATAAGACCAATAAAAATAGAAGAGAAAAACTATAAATAAAGAACTATAACAAATGTGAGCATGATACAAACTGTCCAGTGACAAAATGTAATTGTATAAAATGTATTGCAGAGAGCTGTCCAAGATGAAATGATTAGGATTTCCATAGAAACAGAAATAGATGGGCAACTTCCATTTTTAGATTTAAAAATCATAAAAACAAAAAAGAGAAATACCTTTGGGATCTACAGAAAACCAGCAGACAGATAATTATATAAAATGCAATAGCTTCAACTCAAGACCACACAAACAAGCAGCTTTCAACAGTTTAATTGGCAGCTAGAGAACATACCACTTTCAACACAGAAATATCAAGTAGAACTTAAAGAAATCATTAGACTTGCAGAAATTAATGGCTTCCGGAAATCTTGGATATATAAAAAAGTGAATGTAGCAAAAAAGAAGAAACTAGTAAAGGAAACAACCACCCTAAGCAAACCAAAAAAAGAAATGTCATTAAAAAAATTCACATACCACCCAAAGACATTTGACAAGTTCAAAAAGACTTTTAAAGAATACAATAAACAATTGGCTCCAATCAACAGATATAGCGTTAAAAACTTACTTGGCTCAAATACTAAAGACAGCATTGCAGCAAATAAAAAATCTGGAATCTACCAAATAGAATGCAATAACTGCAACCAGGTGTATATAGGGAAAACTAAGAGGAATTTGGAAATGAGAACAAAAAAACATTTCAGGTGTATAAAATACGAACATTTAGAAAAATCAGCAGTTGCCACCCCTTTTTGAAAATAAAATCCAACATTAATCCTGATCCAAAATTATTAAAACACATATCAGGAAACCAAGAGTTGTCAACGTGGGAACAGATCTTCATCTGGAAAAACAAAGACCAAGTTTTCAATTTTGATATACCACATGGCGATCTGTTATACAAGTTCTTAAAAGCACCACCAGAGCAGTCTACAAGAAGATACCAACCAAGGGAACCAACCTCTACAGTTCAGTCAATGTCTGGTTGACAATGGAGGAAAGCTAGCTTGCGGAACATGTACCGGGAAAATTTAAAAGTGTGTTTAAAAACACCAACAGTAAGTTTGTTGGCATAAATAAATAATAATTTAAAAGTGAGTGTTTAGTATTATTAATCGACTCAAAATTGCTATTTTAATAGAAGCACTATTAACAGTGAAGTATTCTTCATGTTTAAATTTGATTTTATGAGTTTGAACTCAAACTTACCTTTAATGTTAATGTTTTAAAATGTTATTTATGTTTGGCAGCTCATTATATGTTAACATTAGCTACTGATTCAAAATTGTAAAACACTGGATACATTTTGATTGCAGACACAGAGATGTCTTACTTTCGAAACGAGTGACAGCTGAAAAGTCCTCTCTGCTGTACACCTTGCCACAGCCAGCCTGGCGATCCTCGCTCTCTTCTCGTACAGTAAAGCGCTGATCCTGTGCCTGTGTCAAGGTATCCAGACAACTGAGCAAATGCAATGCTGCCTGGGATCTTGTCACAAAACACGATGACACTACAGGAAGAGCCAGCTCAGGGCTCAGGATGGAGGGTGGTAGTGAAGCTGTTGCACGGGTCTCACAGGCCACTACATTGTAGCAGGTCATCTCATGTGTCCCTGGATGGTAACTGCAAAATTCACCATATTCTGTTACACACTTTCTTTTCACAGCAGACTACATGCTTTTATTTAATTTTCTTCTCCAACCTCTTATTTACATTACTCTTTATTTTGAACATAAATTCTCCACATGTTTACTTTCTCTGTGACCTACATACAGAAGGTAAGAGGAAGTATTCCATTCAGCCAAGAAACCTTGGATATTAAGATTTCACTGACAATACATGTTTTGAGGCTGCCTGAATCATTTTAGAAAGATGCATGTACTGTGTGTATTGACAGCATAACTCAACAATTAAAAGTTGGTTAAAGGCTGCTTGAATAGTTTTAGAAAGATGTTGTTAGCTAATGCTGGATTTCTGACAATGAAGTCATTAATCCTCTTGCTCTCCAATATTTTTCATTGATGGATGATACTGCTTTGGCCATATGTTAACCAGAGATTCCACATTATGAGTGTAGCATGTGTCCAATACAATTATTGTCAATAAAGAGCTGTTTCACTGAAAAAAAAATAACCTGTGTCAAATATTTAGAAACATCTAGCTTCTTGAGAATGGATATAAATGATTTATTATTTTAATAACTGCCACACAAACATTGTGTGAACAATGCTGTAATGCCTTTTTACCCCAATTTGAATAAATCTAGCCACAATTTAATGTTAAGATATGCAAAGTTTAATTTCTGAGAGAAATGTAGCAATGTCACAGTTTTTCACTCACCTTGGTTGAATGGACAGATGGAGGAGGAGGTTAGGGGAGGTATTGCCTGGCATTACTGACAGTCACGGGGATGGGAAGGGCAGGTGACAAAGACATGCACCAGGTAAAAGCATTGATGGGTGGAGTGGCTGCTTCGGCTGTCATTTATGAGAAGATCATTAGTTTTATTTCAGTCCGATAATCCACAAATGAATGCAATTGTTTTAGGAAAATGAAGAGAAAGACTTATTTATTTATGTATTAAAAGTAATCACAATACTTTAGCTCCTAAGAGATGATAATGACAATGTGCATTATTGGAAAAATCTCTATCCCTTTATGGCAGCCCAAAAACACAGTTTGAATGGTTTCATTTTTCTGCTTCCTTAACTATCATCACTAAATCATTATTATTACTTGAACGAATAGTCATTTAAGCAACATTAACACCTGTCAGGCATTACATTTTGATTTGTGTGGATTTGCCTGAGATGGTGGTCACTTCAGTGGTACAGTAAATACACTGGGCAAGTTTTTTGTTTATATCCGAGGACTGTGCTCAAAGCACTGCCCCAATGTGCAAAATCGCTTTCCATGCTTAACAACATGCTCAGTGATATGCATTTCTGTTCTGATTTCTGGAAGTTATGAACCAAAATGTTTTATGTTGTTTTGCTTCCTGCTCCGGATTCGAACTCTCAGGGTACTGAGAACTAGCCTTTAAATGAGAACTGATATGTTATACAGCAAACTTCCAAATGTTCACAAAAAATACAAATTTATAAACTAGTAATAATTGTACCTTAGTGAGAAAAAATTTATGAAACAGTATGGTAATTTATATATATTATTTATTTATGTCAACAAACTTACAGTTGGTGTTTTTAAACACACAAGACGTATGTGGGCAATGTTTGAGAGGTAGAGTCAGAACTGAAAAAGTCAATGCCACAGCTGGAATTTGAACCACAGACCTTCCTCTCACTAGGGGAGCACTTTAACCACAGGTCATTCTGGCAGGCTGTCAAAGTAGCTTAGTGGTTAGAGCACCTGCCTAGTGAGCGGAGGATCTGTGGTTCGAACCCCAGTTGTGGCATTGAATTGTTCAGTTCCGACTCTACCTCTCAAATCATTTATACATATTACCTAGGATAGGGCCCTAGTTAAAGATCTATCTGCACAATAAAAAAAAAAAAATAAATAAAAAAAAAAAGATAACATTTAGCATCCTATTATTAATTTATTTTCATGTTTCAAATAAAATGCTTGGGTTCCAACTTGTGTTAAATTCCTATTCATTTGAGAGGTAGAACTGGAACTTAAAAATTCAATGCCACAGCTGGGATTTGAACCACAGACCCTCCGCTCACTAGGCAGGTGCTCTAACCATTAAGCTACTGTGACAACCTGCCAGAATGACATTGAATTCTCAAACCAGTTCGTGTTTCTCCTGGTAAACCACAAAGGCAGTCTCACATCAGAGACAAATTACCCCAATGGTGACTTACTATTGTAATTACTTTATGTCCCAGGATTAAATAACCTTCAGATGGTAATTATTATTTATTTATGCCAGCAAACTTACTGTTGGCATAAATAAATAATAATTCCTATTCATTTGCTTTCCTTTCCTACTTCCATAGCAGGAGTCAGGAAATGGGTCATTGCAAGTGCACGAATGGTTATGTCACGGAACGCAAACCGATATGCACATAACCATGGTTTGAAAGGGGTTTAAAAGTTCCAGTGGCGGCGTAAAGAAACTTTTCAACAAACAGTTGATTTTATACATACTGAATACATATGGATTGAGAGGGCTTTAACATTTAGTTTTCATTAATTTATTCTTTACTTTATCTGGAGCATTATAGTTTCGCATACATCTAATGTTAATTCACAAGTACTGACGCACAACAGAACATGTAGGTTCTCATGTCAATTGCAATCTGCTAGATTTTACAATCTTCAGTTTATAAAACAATTGCTTGCACATATATGCTGAGCCAAACATAGTAGTAATTTATGCTGATGGAGAGACAGAAATCTTGCCATATCAAGTTCTCTACATCTAAACCAGTTTTATTTTCTAATTGTGATTTTTACATAATGACCTTTAACGTTTTAGGTCTTTTAGAATTAGTACACTTTCTAATCCACTTCTTTTCTTGACTATAAACTTTAAGTGAATATTTAAACATTATGATTACGATTATGGACAAATGTTTGTTTTATATTATTCTTTTAAAATGCCTTAACATTTCCTATCTGTGACTTGCTTGTGGTCTTTGAAACAATATTCATAATGTCCTTTAATGTTTGACTTGTAAACACAAATAAAAACTTTTCAAACATGACAGACATTTCACATTCTTGTCCATAGCACAACAAATATGTTGTTCTTCCCACTCCTCTTGGAATGGGAAGGTTACCTTGCATTTTTGTTATTTTGAAAGAAGTATGTCTTATTGATGAGGTGTACACCACTTCTTGTTTACCTCTGAACGTGTGTTATGTGAAGGAGGGAGCGCTACATACTGCTTTGCCCCTGACAGTGGTATTATGTCATATCATCAGTCGGTACAATTTTGCTGACCCCTATTCTACAGGTAAAACCTAATTCTTTTCTTATGCGTGGTATAAGTCACACTTACCTCCACAGAACATTATAAAGAGGATCGAGACAAGTTGCTGTGCTTGAAAAGTCAACTTGATCATTACCACAAAAACTGCTGCAGTTGCCATCTCGTTTGTTAATGGCAAGACATTTGAAAGACCCTGCATGATCACTCTGTGTAGGAAGAAGAACTGTAATAAAACAAAACACAAACAATTTAAAGCTTTGGTTCAACCATATTTCTTAAGTATTGAATCTGAGTCACTGTACAATTCTGAAAAGATAATTTAGTTTTATGCTGATTGTTTCCCTTGATCCTCAAATAGTATTTTATAATACTTGGCAATCTTTCCAAATACATTAAGACAGCTTATTCTGATTCTGATTTTATTTGCAAGATTTCATGACAAGTAGAGCCATTTATTGTAATGATAGTAAGTCACCATTGATATAATTGTCTCTGATCGAGACTGCCTTTGTGATTTACTGGGAGAAATACAAATTGGTGGAAGAATTCAATGTCATTCTGGCAGGTTGTCACAGTAGCTTAATGGTTAGAGTGCCTAGTAAGTGAAGGGTCTGTGGTTCAAATCCCAGCTGTGACAATGAGTTTTTCAGTTCCAATTCTACCTCTCTAACTTATTGTGTTTTCCCACAGAAAGAATTCTAATAGTATTATGTCTTTTTTATTGCATAACAGAACAGTCATTAGAGCAGTAAGCCATAATTAATTACAAAGTATCCACCTCTGTCCTGTAAGAGTATTGTATCTGCCTTGCATTTATGAAGCCCTGACTTTGAATCTCAATTACAATGAGTTACCTGGATAAGGTTTTATCCTGAGAAGATGAATGTCGGGTAACTATAGGCTCCAGGGATCCTGGGCTTATTTGAGAAATCTTTCAACCATTTTTGCTCATTCACTGCCCGTATGACCTATCCTACTAAAGGATTTTAATCTTCAAGCTCTCCCCCCCTCAAAAAAAAAAAAAAAAAAATAAGAGAGAGACAACTTGTACTTAGATTAATGGAGTTACTAGGTTTCCTTACCCATTATCGAGGTTCATTAATACATGTTGTCTTATTTAGTAATAATTACATTAATATATCATAGGGTTATCCAGCTGAATATTAATGTGTATGCTGAAGAAACAAATTTATCTATTTATCTACCATTTATCTATTGTGCAGGTTAACAGCAATGCTACTTACTTATGCTAGTTTTATTTGCCATAACGGTAGAGCGAGTAAGACTCAGTGAATTGATTAGACTCTCGTCTATTTTGAGGTATGTCTGGTCTCCAGAAGCACCAACCCATGTGGCACGTCGACCATGTCTCGGCCCTATGTTTGGTACCAGCCCAGGGTAAGAATACCATGGGCCATCTCGTGCCAGACGACCATCCTTCCTGTTGCTACTGTTACTTGGAACTGGAGATTCTGGTCCCGTGCTGGGAGAGGGTCGTCCTAGCTGTCCTTTCTGTAACATTCAAACAGTGTCTACATTAAGTGAAAATTGACACAAAAGTAAAGCATACCACCATTTTCACTTTCTCTACTGCTTGTCTATAGTAGATAAGAAAAAGTATTATACTTCAACCAAAATTCCATATTAAATTTCACTGGAAATATACAATTTGAGGCTCAAAATGTGTGTCTATCCATCTGTGTGTCTGTAAACAACATAACTCAAAAACTAAAAGCCAGTTAAATATCAAGCTTGGTATTTGAGTTCAGCCTCTTCAAACAATGCAACACAAAGATTTTCAAGAAAATCCCAAACTATACCTTACAAGGAAAAATAATTGCTTATTTTTATTTTCTCAAAAATGGCTCCAACAATTTTTATTAAAATACTATATGTTTAAGATATTTGCATGACAATATGTATAATCTGAATTTTCTAGAAATAGCTCTAAAATTTTCATCTTAATTAATTTTTGTATAGTTTTGTACAATTTGTAAACCTGAAGGGATAAACAGAACATTTAGATCTCACTAAAACACAATTTTTTCAAATGAACTCTTTTGTGACATTTATCATTTCCAAAATATTCTATATTATTCTTTTGAATTTCAAATACTTTACAGATTGTTCTTTTTCTCTCTCCTGGTCATGAAACGGTGACACTTCAAAGCAAACACTCCACTTTTTAAAGATTTTACTATTGTGTAAGCCTTCTTTAGCATTCTTGTAGCTACAACAAAGTCTGTAATAGAAGCCTTCCTGCAAGTGTTATGTGATTTTCAAGAAAATTCCCTGAACCCCAAATATGCTTTAACTGGAACATTTTCTGAAATCTGATTTTCTCAAAAACAGCTCTAAAGATTTTGATTAAAATAGTATAAGTTTAACACACTTGCATCACACATAAAATGCATATTTTAAATATCCCATAAAGTCCTCCGCATTCTGACTGACTTTTGCATAATTGGTAAACTATAAGAGAAAAGATAAAAACTAACTACACAAAAAATGAAGATCTTTGTGAGGTAGAATTGGAACTGAAAAATTCAATGCCACAGCTGGGATTTGAACCACAGACCCTCCACTTACCAGGCAGGTGCTCTACCTCTCAAGCATTGCCCAGACATGGCTTGTGTGTTTAAAAACACCAACAGTAAGTTTGTTGGATAAATAAATAATAATGAAGATCTTGTTAAAGGACACAATTTGTGTCACATTTTGTTGTTGTTGTTGTTGTTTTCTAGTGCCTTGCATCTGGCAATGAAGCCATTAGCATTCGTGCTTTCCAATACTTTTGAACTGTAGTTTCTTCTGATCTTAATGCTTCACAGGTCTTCAAGTGTTCTTCATTCATTTCTGCTGGATCGTTACACAGGACACATATTGGTGAAGCTGAGATACCCACTCTGTAGAGATGACTTGCCAAGCAGTCATGATTTGTCAATAGTCGGAAGGCTGCAACAGCTGTTTTCCTTGGTCTCTGGGGGATTATATCTGGATTGGAAAGTAGTGTAATCCATTTTTTATCTTTGGCATTTGTTTCTATTTCTTGTAGGTATGAATGACAAATATTTTTAATGATCAAGCGTTTTATTGAGGAATATGAGAAATTGAATTTAGACTTTTGTTTTATTGTTGTGCCTTTCTTTGCAAGTGAGTCTACAGCTTCGTTCCCCATGACTCCACAGTGTGCTGGAATCCATTGGAGATGAACAGTCTTATTAACTTTATGGAGTTGTGTTAACATTTTGTAGCATTCTCTAATTTTTGTTGACTTCTTTGTAGTATTTGAACATATTCCCTGAATTGCAGCTTTAGAATCTGAAAGAATTACTGTCTTGTTAAATTTATTTAAGGGAAGATTTAATAATTGTCGGAGAGCAATGTATATAGCCTCTATTTCTCCATCATAATTTGTTGTGTCTCTGCCAACAGAATGATAAAAGGAAAAATGTGAACATGTAACTCCAGCTCCAGTAAGGTTTTCCTTCGAGGATCCATCAGTATATATGTGCAGCCATTCTTCTGTGGGATACCTAGTATTGATTGTTTCCAGAGCTAGAAGTTTTTGTATTTCTTTTGGTGTGTCTGATTTACTTATTTCTTCTATTAATTCCAAATTGAAGGTAGGTTGCAATAATTCCAATGGATTTTCTCTTATAAGTAGATTTTCTCTGGTGTTAGGAATGTTCAATTTGGATTTAATCTGTGTTACCTTTTCTAGGAAACTACTATGAGTTTTAAGGATTGAAGGGGGGAGGTTCTCTTCTGTCCATTTAGAGTTTGGCAGTCGTAACATTTTCTCGTGTTGGAGCAATGCTTGTTCTTCTATTTTTGTTGTTATTGATGGGGTCCGTGTTAAGGCAAGCATGGCATCAATAGGTGTGGATTTAACTGCTCCAGTGATTAGGCGAAGAGCCTGATTTTGTATTTGTTCAAGTTTATTGATGTTAGCATTTGCTGCTGTTATTAAAGCTTCAGAACAGTACAAGAGGTTTGGTTTAATATACATTTTGTATGTTGTGTTAAGGACTCTCCTTGAGCAGCCCCATTTAGCACCAGCTAACCTTTTCAGGATTTGCAATTTCTTTTCAACCTTTTCTGAGATGTTTGTTATATGTTTTTTCTAACTTAGCTTTCTGTCGAAAGTGATGCCTAAGTATTTGGCATCATCAACTGCTTTGAGTGGTTTACCATTATAATTTATGCTAATATTAACTGGTTTGTATTTTAGTGTAAATAATTCATAATTTGTTTTTTCCACATTGATAGTCATGAGGTTTTTGGAGCTCCATTCATGTACTTTGTTTAGGGCTGTTTCTATTCTGTCTTTAATTAATTCAGGTTTTTTTGAAGAGCCTGAAGTCCAAATGACTACATCGTCAGCAAATAAAGCAATTTTGGTTTCTAAAGTTTTTATTATTGATGGAAGGTCATTTATATATATGTTAAAGAGTGTTGTGCTCAGAACAGCACCTTGTGGAAGTCCTCGGTGTGTTTGTTTATATTTGGAAATGTATGTATTATATTTTGTGGCACAAAATCTTTGTGAAATAAACTGAGTTATCCACTTAAGCATGTTACTTTTCACACCTATTGATTGCAACTTCTCAACTAATTTATTTCTCCAGACTGAGTCATATGCTGATTTAAAATCAATGAATACTGCCAAGGTATCCTCCTTTCTATTGAAAGCTTCCTTGATGTCTTGGCTTAGTAGGAGTACATTTTCACTTGTACTATGATTCTGCCTGAAGCCGGTCTGTGAACTATTAATTAAGTTGTAATATTCTAGGAACCAGTTAAGTCTAGATGCCACCATTCTTTCCATCACTTTTGCAATAACACTGGTCAAAGATATTGGTCTGAAACTATTAATATTGTTTGAGGGTTTGTTTTTCTTTAAAATCGGGATGATAATGGCTTTGTGTCACATTTTGTGCAGTGTTAACATTTCCCAGATATTCTTTATCATTGGTTTAATTTGTGAAGTACTCATACTGTTTTCTGTTGTCTATTGCTAGGCCTACATATATCTTTATACCTGTAAGGAGTATGTAATAAAAGTCTATTACAATTAGTAAGAAATAGAAGAATAAGTTTTTGTAAAACTAATTAAAGAAAATTGAAGCTATTAACAGTGAAGCAACAGAATCTAAAATAAGAACAAATTAGAAACTAACGAACTGGTTTGAGAATTTAATGCCATTCTGGCAGTTTGTCACAATAGCTCAGTGTTGTTGTAGTGTTTAACGCCCGCTTTTACTACTACGGCACAGCAGGCGGTGACACTGATGATACGTGGAATGAAGATGGAGCACCGGTGGAATGAGATGGCGGGGGAAACCGGAGCACCCGGAGAAAACCCGCCCTGACGCCGCTTCGTCCACCACGAATACCACATGCAGGTCCCTGGGATCGAACCCGGGCCGCCTAGGTGGTAGGCGAGCGCACTAACCGCTCGGCCACGGCGCCGCCTCAATAGCTCAGTGGTTAGAGCAGCCACCTGGTAAGCGGAAGGTCTGTGGTTCAAATCCCAGTTATGGCATCGAATTTTTAAGTTCCAGTTCTACCTCTCAAACTTTGCCCACACACGGCTTGTGTGTTTAAAAACACCAACAGTAAGTTTGTTGGCATAAATAAATAATACTAAAAGCTTCGCCTATCTTAGTAATATTGCAAGATATTCCACAGCTGACATGAAAATAAGTTGGATACAACTTGAAACATGTCAGCTGTGGAATGTCTTACAATTTAATAAGATAAGTGAAGCTTTTAGTTTCTAATTTGTTCTTATTTTAGACCTTGTAAAGCTAGTTTGTAGAAGGGTAGTGAGGCACTACCAAGGCCAATACTGTACACATGCAAGTGATAAGTTAGCACTGTTGAGGTGAACAATAAAAAGCATAAGGAAAATTGAAGCTATTAACAGTGAAGCAACAAGATTAGTTATTTATATTAAATTCTGCAAGCACAGAAAACCAATTATAAAATGATGCTATAAGGTTTCACATCTAGTATGATACAGTTAAGAAACTTGAAGTGGTTTTTTGCAGCTATGTGATAACAGTGCTAATAGCTGAATGGTTTTAACCAACCAAACAGCTGTATTAATTTGTTGTTTGAAAGAAAGGCATTTATTATGCAAAATGCTCATTAAGAATAATAATATGGGACAAGGAGAAGACATTTGTAGTGCTATAAATTGTACCAACAGTAGGAAGGAGGAGACCAGATTAATCCTTTTTATGATTTTTGAAAGATCCAGTAAGATGAGTTTGTATGGGATTCTGCTTATATAATAAATATATTTATATTGATAAATATTAATGTTTAAAATTTTGCTTATCTTTTGCAATTATGTATTAATTCCAGACATGTATCGCAAATCAATTACTTGCATCCCAATGTTTTGAATGTCTTGTTTTCACAGTTTATAATGGTTTTAATACAGATTTTATACATAAAAGGATAGAGAAATTTAAATATCAAAAGACTGTAAAAGAAGTTTCTACTTTCAAGAGAGTAAATCATTATTGCAATTTTAAAAAAGTTACTCTGGCATTTATTAATTTAACTGTTTAGATTGTGACAGGGTTTACATTGGTAAGATTACATGTCACTTGCAGACCAGAATAAAAAAACCATTTTAGCAATGTTAAATATAAACAGATTGATAAATTACTTGTCGCAGATCATTTTTGGTCATTTAACCATGAAATAAGCCTAAAGGTTAAACTATTAGAACAATTAAATGCACCCATGGATTTGACAGTTTGGGAAAGGATGTTCATTTTGAACAATAAGGATTCCATAATGAATTTTGAAACACAGCTGACTGATTCTAAATTTGTTTTGCTTTCAGTAGTTGGTAATACAACAGAAAAGCAGCCAAATTAATAACCATAAAACAAACAGTCAACACACCATGAATGCAAATCATTGATTTGCAAAATATGTTTGGAATTAATACACAATTACAAAAGGCCAATATTTGTGATTTATATTGCTTGAAGTCAACAGCTTCAGTTGTTTTGTTGTACAGTGGAACTTGGATAACTCAAACGTTTATAATTTGAAATCGTTAATTCAAAGATTTTTCTTGGTCCCTTAAATTTCGTATTAAAGCAATGTAAAAACTTGCCTATAATTCAAATTTAATTTTCCTTAATTCAAAGTTTTTGTTCAGAAATGTCAGTTGAAAATTAATCTAAATCTGGACATTTAACATGATAACTTCATCCATGTGTTTCAGCAAAAGAGCTCATCGCTCCTGGGTTGTTTGTTTTGTCGGAATGTCGTTTAGGGTGGAATAGCTTTTCTAGCTGTCAGCCTTGAGCTTCTATTCCTGCTCCCACATGCCCTTGTTTAAAACACATGCATCTTTAGTTGTTGCTTGAGCTACCAACAGTTCATTGTGTTGCAAATCAATGCCACTGTGTCTCTTAGTAAACTGGGTGTCCAGAACAAGACTTTAACTTTAGTGGAAAAAGCTGCTGTTATTTGAGGAGTTGAAAAAGGGTTTGAAGAAAAAATCTGAAAAAATCTGAAAGCATAAAAGAATATGGGATACCACAAACATTTTGTCAACTTATCTGAAGAATTAGGAGAACATTTTAAGCAGTGCCTTGAGTGAAAATGGAAAGAGTCACAAAATTCTGATGGAAGTACATATGTAGCTGTATTGCTAAAAAGTCAATTTCAGACATAACTTTTGTAATTCAACTGAATATGTTTTACTGTTTGCTGAGATGATCCTAGAACCAGGACTGTTAGTATCAAACCAATGTGCTTTCTCCACATATGGAGCTTCATTAACTGCATTAAATAGGTTGTAGTTTTACTGTACTATCTTCTTATTGTTTTAATGTTTGCCATACCATTACGGAGTACTCACCTGAAAGCTGCCAAAGGTATATATCTCGCCTTTAGAAGTGAGCACCGCTGTGTGATTACTTCCAGCTGCTACCTGAGTGATGTGGGAGGCCAGTTTTACAAGGGTAGGTCCACCACGGGGTAAGAGATCTCCTACTCCCAACTGACCATATGTGTTGCTGCCAAACGTCATCACCTCCCCACTCTGCAGCAGCAGCACTGTATGGTGCAGCCCACAGGCTATCTGTGTCACGGGACTTTCAACTGGCAAGTGAACTCTCGCTGGTGGTAGTGACGTTACTCGACTTGCATCTCTCTCAACGTCACTGCTACCTGCCTGCTCCTCAGCTGCAAGATACACATCAGTATTATACTACCAAATATTAAAATTTTAGGCTACAGCAATTATGCTTTATTATTCAGCTGATACATAACAATTAGACACAAAATTAATATTGTAACATTAGTTAATAATGAACAATATACCAAAGTCTTACAGAAACAAAAAACATACAGATACAAACATATTGCAGTTGTATAATATTAACCAACTAGTGTCATTTGAATATGACTACTTCAGAAATCTGATTGAAACCCCGTACAGCTGCAGAAAGTGTTGCGAAGTTTAAAAATACATATAAAATCAACCAATATACTGTCAACTCGAAACTTGTCAGCACCAAACAACTTGGAATGTTACTAAGATAAGTGAAGCTTTTAGTTTTTAATTTGCATTTTATTTTTAAAATATACTGTATTTACGTGAATCTAATGCACACCTTTCTTTAACAAATGTAGTCTTAAAATCGTAATGTGCATTAGATTCCCTAGTGCATTAGATTCGAGTGCAAATCCATTCCACAGAAAGCCAATAACTTAATTCAATTTTTTCATGTATTATGTCAGAATGGATTGCTGGAGTCAACATACATTCAGAAACTTTCAACAAGTTATTTATCATTGGCCTATTATTGAGCATTTTTAGTTATGATATGGAGGGCAAACAGAGAAGAATGCCTTATGATGCTTCTTTAAAGCGCAATCTTTTATTCTGGGAAAAAAAAAAAAGGCAACAGAAAGGCAGTTCAATGTATCAGAGAGCAATGTTCGCATTATTTGCTACAAAGCTAGCAGGAAGATATCTACGGATCCCTGCAAAGGAAGTCATCCTTAAGTTGAAGAAAAAGTGTTGGAATTTGTGTGTGAAAGGAGGAAGAATAGGAAACCTATGATAGTGAAACTAAAAAAAGCTAAAGAAGCTGAAGTTCTTGGTATTCCAAATATGTACTTTGCTTATTTCATGTCCACAAATTTTCCTCTTTAACAAAGTGTCGCCTAACAATAGAGCACTTTCAGTTCTATAATCTGATGGCTTATATATCCGATAAATCCATTGTTGTATTAAATAAATTCAAATAAAATAGCTATTATTTTCTATCATTGATGTGCTTTACATTCAATACAAACCCTTTTTTTCATAGTTTTAAATTTCAAATATGGGATGTGCATTAGATTTGTGTAAATACGGTAATTTCTTTCATGAGATTTTGTACGCATGATGCTGGAGCTTTGACTTACCAATTTTTATGGCCTAATATTATCATTGGGTGTGGTAGATCTCAAAACAGTTCTCCAAATAACTGATAACATAACACTTGTGTACCAAGAACTGCTATTTTCCCCTCTAATGTTTTTTTTTTTTTTTTTTTTTTTTTTTTTTTTTTTTTTTTTTTCTCCCATTTTTATCTTGCTTGTCTGCAGGTGGAATGGAGAGACAGAATATATGTTGAGACAGAATATATGGTTAGACCCTGAAAGGAAAGCATTTATGTAGATATTTGTTGCAAATGTAATTTATTTTTTATGTTGGTAAGGATTAGTTGAGTAATGAAAACGTATTGCTACTTTTTCAATTGTTAAGAAAAATAGAATTGTTTGAAAACATCATAAATGTTAAGTTTCATATCTTCCTTTCATAGAAATTTGAAAACAGTGTTGTTATAATTGTCATGCAATTTTCTGTATGTTTGAAATAGAGATGTTGCATATTACTTTCACAGCGGTTTCTCTACTCACTTTTAGGTGGTACATTCACATCTCTTTCTCTACTCAGTCTTCTATAAACAATTTTCCATAAAAAACGTGATTTTGCACCAAAAACACTTTTATCCCCACTTTTAAAATAAGTCATACCATGTTCGGTATGTTTGAAACAGAAGTGCTATTACATTCACACTGTTTTCTCCTCTCACTATTAGGCGATACATTCACACCTCTTTCTCTACTCACTCTTCTACAAATAAGTCATGCAATTTTCTGTATGTTTAAAATTGAGATGTTGCATATTACTTTTACAGCGGTTTCTCTACTCACTTTTAGGTGGCACATTCACATCTCTTTCTCTACTCAGTCTTCTATAAACAATTTCCCATAAAAAACGCAATTTTGCACCAAAAACACTTTTATCCCTACTTTTAAAATAAGTCAAACCATGTTCTGTATGGTTGAAACAGAGGTGCTATTACATTCACTCTGTTTTCTTCTCTCACTTTTAGGTAACACATTCACATCTCTGTCTCTACTCAGTCTTCTATAAACAATTTTCCATAAAAAACGCAATTTTGCACCAAAAACACTTTTATCCCTACTTTTAAAATAAGTCAAACCATGTTCTGTATGGTTGAAACAGAGGTGCTATTACATTCACTCTGTTTCCTCCTCTCACTATTAGGTGATACATTCACACCTCTTTCTCTACTCACTCTTCTACAAATAAGTCATGCAATTTTCTGTATGTTTGAAATAGAGATGCTGCATATTACATTCACAGTGGCTTTTTTCTACTTACTTTTAGGTATCACATTTACATCTCATTCTCCACTCACCCTTCTATAAACAATTTTCCATAAAAAACGTAATTTTGCACCAATAAAACACTTTTATCCCCCCTTTTAAAATTACTCATGCCATGTTCTGTATATTTTAAATAGAAATGCTATTACATTCACACTGTTTTCTCCTTTCACTATTAGGTATCACATCTCTTTCTATACTCTTCTATAAAGAAATCATGCAATTTTCTGTATGTTTGAAATAGAAATGCTACGTATTACATTCATACTGTTTTCTCTACTTGCTTTTGGGTAACACACTCATAACTGTTTCTCTACTTACTCTTCTAGAAATAAGTCATACAATTTTGTGCATGTTTGATATAGAAATGCTGTATGTGACATTCACAGTGTTTACTCTACTCACTTTTAGGTAACACCTTCACATCTCTTTCTCCACTCACTCTTCTACAAACAATTCATATCATCTATACAACTTGAATGTTTGTATATATCTAACTGTTAATCTCGAAAACCGCTTGACCGATCACAGCGAAATTCGGCATGTATATGTATTTTTTTCATTGAGAGTTTTTATGGTAACAATTTTACTACACAATATATTACTTTCAAATGGTTTTCTACTCGCTTTTCTTTTACGTAGCGCATTCATGTATCCTCTGTTTGCCCTTCAACATACAATTCATATAATATTCTAGGATTGAAATATAAATGCAGCATATTACATTCACACGATTTCCTCTACTAATTCTTCCTTTACGAGACACAATCAGTCTTCTTTCGCTCTTCGCCCTTCAACATATAATTCATACAATTTGCTATATGTTTGAAACAAATACAATGTATTACATTCATACTACTTTCTCTACTCACTTTTGGTTTACGTAACAATTCACATGTTATTCCCTATGGTTTATCAACTTCATACATACCAAGGCCTATACATATCTTATGTTGAAGAGTGATTAAATTCCAAAACAGGTTGACCGATCGCCATGAAAAGTGACATATCTAATTTTTTTCATGGCGAAGGTTTTTATGCAATCCATTTTACCACACAATGTATTACGTTCACGTGGTTTTCTCTACTCCCTTTTCTTTTACCTAACATACTACTCTTTCTTCTGCAAACAATCCATACATTTTTACATGCACTTGAAATATAAGTGCAATGTATAACATTCACATGGTTTTTCTACTCATTTTTCTTTAGTAAAACACAATCACATTTCTTTCACTACTCCCGCTTCGACGAACAATTACGAACAATTCATACACTTTTCTATATGTTTGAAACATAAATGCGTAGTACATTCACATGGCTTTATCATCCACCTTTTCTTTCTGTCGTATTTGTTATTCTTCAACATTACTTTTGCTTAGTGTCGCTCCGGTGTTTTAATAAAAAATAAAGAAATAGTTAAAAAAGTAAAGTAATCACAATTGGTGTCCGCAGTGCGACGAAAAGCACGATATGGAACAGTTGATGAAACAAATGTTAGCCAAGATGGACATAATGGGAAATAAAATGAATTCCGGATGCGGCAGAGGAAACAAATATGAAAACCGGATTGGAAAAATGTAAACTACGGAATAGAAAATATGGGAACAAAAATGGAAGGCAAATTGAAAATGTAAACTCAGAAACGGAAAAGATGAAGACAGGAATTCCAATATGAAGACAGGTCTATCGAAGAATACTAACGAGCGACTGGCCGGCTTAAGGAAGCCATGGAAGAACTCGATGGAAGTATGAAGGACCTTGGCCAACGTGTTAACGTCCTGGAGTCAATCACAGCAGCAAAGAATGGAACATAATGGAACATAATGGAACAAATGCTCGACGAAAACCTCAAACTGGGTGGATATCTATGGGGGAGGCCTGCTTTCAGCAGTACACGTTTTACAGCTGAAATGATGGTGTTTATGCAATATTTTTATGTATTTCTATATCTCTTGTATCTCGGACATTACTCTTAACAATTGCGACAAGTAGTTTTATTTAGTTAACGTTTTGCCTTTCAGATTTGTCTAAATAAGTATCTTCTCCCACAAAAAATAAGATTTCACAAAAAGAGAGGCGAAAAACGCCGAGCAAAGCTCAGTTGAAGAAGCATCGCCATCCGCACCATGTAACACCATGGAAATCCAGTTATTGTCAGGTTGATAATGGAGGAAAGTTAACCTTCGAAACGCGTTCCGGAAAATTATGTTGTAAGTGTTGTTTAGTGTTATTAATTGACTCACCTTTTAAATTAAGTTAAGTTTCATGTTTAAATTTAATATGTATAAATATAAGAAGCATATATATATTTAATGTTAAAAGTGAAGGGAGAATAGATAAAGATTGCTTCCCTAACATTACAGGAACTATTTAGCGTAGGAGAATCTCAAAGTGTAATTCGCGGCAAAATGAGCGCATACGCACATTAATACAAAAACATTATGTAAAGAGGCGTCAATTTCTTTGTCAGTAGCGTCTCTTAGTTTGAAAAGTGAAGACACATTTTTGTAATGTGCGTAGATGTGGGTCTAAAATACTTAATAAAGTGAAAAGACTGCCAAGAAAATATAAAAAGGTGCAACGAAAGTCAATTCAATTGTAACGAGTGTAATATTCTATGAAAAAAGTGTAAATAAAAGTGATATATTGAAGTTACATCCAGTGTTCGTTCATTTCACCCTATACCATGACCTGAGATAAAGAAAAGAATCTCATAGCTCAACGTAAAGTGTAAATTATAAAAACCCAGCACCAATGTTTTAGCTTGAAGTCTCAACGGGGTGAGATCAACCTCTACCATGGAACTCTCATAGTGTTACACCTTAAAGCAGTTGATAAGCAACATTGGTTGCTCATGCAGTTTTAGGAGTCATTTTGTGAATCAACGGAATGCTTGAATACTAGCAAACAGAGAAATATTTTCCTGTAATCTTTATCTGTGTGCTGCATTACGAAGTAAACCTGATATTACAAATTAACACTTCTCATTCACTTCTGGTACTCAAGAGTACACTTTGGTTTAACTGTTGCTTGGAGGACTTCAGTAACAGGGATGCCCAAGTGATGGTAATCTCAAAGGTTCAACTCCCACTGCTGATTGTAGAGATTGCAGAGAACTACAACCAGCAATGGCAGTCAGACTTTCAAGGTTGAAAATGGAAGCCATGGCTTTTGAAACTAGTCCCTCAAAAATGAACCTCTGAGTGTCTGCTTGCCTGTTGCTGTAATATTAGCAGCAGCATCTTTCATTGATAGGAAAAACATCTGCACGGCACATTCTCTGTAGACCATGTTTTATAGTTGCCACATTTCACTTTATTATGAGATACTCAAAGGACATAGGCAAACCAGATGCACCTCGCATCACTGCTTTGGCATGCAGTGTTGCAACATTGTGGCATGCTTTACAAACTCTTTTCACGTTATAACACACTAGAGACATCACATCCATTTTTGCTAATAATACAGCAAATTAATATTAAAGAATAATCATCAGTTAACACACTTTGTCACACTTTAACCTCCAACTATTCAATTCTGAACAAGACGAATGTGAGAAAGAACATAACAGAGAAACTATGTGGTCCATATAGCTGCTATGTTGTGCTTTAGCAGATGAAAACCAGTTGAAAGTTTAATGAAATGGTAAAAATAAGTGCTGTATTTGTTTCCAGTGTTACATATAGCACTGCTTATACACTTAGTCATTTTGTTTGATCATAGATTTGTTAAGCATTTAAAAAAAGTCTGAAATATTAACTTTCATGACTAAAGGTGACAATGATATGACCTGTCCCCTTCTCAACCGCACCATCCCCTTACCCTATGTGCTACTTCCACTTTGTACCGCTCATAGCCTAACTTATGTATAGCAAAAATAATTGTTGGTTAATTCAATGTTTTACCCATATGAGAATTGACACATTAGAGGCCAGTGAGGAAGATTCTCTTATTATGAGAACAGCAGTGCAATATCCAACATTACTGAAGCTTATAGGACAATATTTTTTGCAAGTGCACTGAAAGATATGTGACATTACCCCTGGAATATTTTCATAATACGTAAACTACTAGATTTTGCAAATATTCATTATAATTATATTTACATTGCTTCATTGTCAATAGCTTTGGTTGGTCTTTTTTTTTGTTTTATTAAAAGTATACATTTTTCTATCAGATAAATAAATTCTAGAAGTATGAGAGTTTTGCATCATCATCGTTGTCATCATTACACGCCACTTGAATTCTTACTATGGAGTTTAAAGAAGTATGTGACGTGTGGATGTTTGTGATATTAATGAACAAAAATTCTAAACTTTAATTTAAAAGGTAGTTAATTAATAACACTGAACAACACTTACAAAATATTTTTACGGGACGCGTTTCGAAGGTTAACTTTCCTCCAATATCAACCGCACAATAACTGGGTTTCCATGGTGTTTCATGGTGCGGATGGTGATGCTTCTTCTGATATTTCTTCTGGTAATAGTTCAATGAACTTACTGAAAATGTTCCTCTGAGGAATGTCCGGTTGATAATGGAGGAAAGTTAACCTTCGAAACGCATCCCGGAAAAATATTTTGTAAGTGTTGTTCAGTGTTATTAATTAACTCACCTTTTAAATTAAATTAATTACAACAACACTGTTTTCAAACTTCTATGAAAGGAAGATTCTAAACTTTATTTATGCCAACAAACTCACTGCTGGTGTTTTCAAACACACAAGCTGTGTGTGGGCAATGTTTAAGAGGTGGAATCGGGACTGAAAAATTCATGCCATAGCCGGAATTTAAACCATGGATCTTCCACTTATTGAGTGGCTGCTTTAACCACTAAGCTACCATGGCCAGCTTGCCAGCATGCCACTAAATTCCCCAGCCAATTTGTACTTTTTCCGGTAGATCTCTGATGTGAGATTCCCTTGTGGTCTACCCTCATTACTTTTAAAATTGATTATCAAAAAATTTTGCCCTTCATGGATTTTAGAACAATATGGAATTTCTAGAAGAATCTTCTGGGCTGATTTGCTGTGGTCTGCTGGAATAACTGGGTCCAGACATTTTGTCCACAACTGTAGTGGACATTATAAGTGGCACGGTCAAATTCTTCTTGGTGAAGGTTCAGTTGCATCTGAAGCGTTGAATGTTTCGGATGTGGTATTTGTGCATATGAGCATCTTCTCTGATTAGCTCGGGGCCTGGTTGCTTCTTGGTCGCTACTAGTTTCTGATTAGTTTGTATTGCTTCGCTGTCTGGGTTGTTGTTTAATGTCATTGATTATGGCATACCAAATTCTGTTGAGCTTAAAGCACCCCAACAATTTTGACAGGATGGAAGAAGCTCTTAAGTTCAACAGAACTTGGTATCCCATCATCGATAACATTAAACAATAATCCAGACAACAAAACAACATGAACCATTCAGGAACTATACCCAATCCGATCTTAAAGTGCAAATGGATGTCAACATTACACTGCAGCACAACTTTTAGAGCGAGTGAAATGGTGAAGCGCGATTGGAAATAGCTCGTAACTACATTGCAGATATTATCACTTATTTGATACATTCAAGTTATGAATGGGGTGAATAAATACTGTAATTCAATTTAATTTAAAAGGTGAGTTAATTAATAACACTGAACAACACTTACAACATATTTTTCCGGGACGCATTTCGAAAGTTAACTTTCCTCCATTATCAACCGCACAATAACTGGGTTTCCATGGTGTTTCATGGTGCAGATGGTGATGCTTCTTCTGGTGTTTCTTCTGGTGGCGGTTCAATGAACTTACTGAAAATGTCTCTCTGAGGAATGTCAAAATTAAATACTCGGTTTCTATTTTTTAAAATAAAGACTTGTTCCCATGTGGACAGTTCTTGTTTTCCGGTTATGTGTTTGAGAAGTTTCGGTTCTAGCTTTATGTCATGATTTTTTGTCCAAAAGTGAAATGCAACCGCTGATTTTTCTAATTGTTTACTCTTAATGTTTCTAACGTGTTCCTTGGATCTAATTTCTAAATTTCTTTTGGTTTTTCCTATGTATATTTCATTACAATCACTGCATTCAATTTGGTATATACCAGATTTTTTGTTAGGTGGAATAGCATCTTTGATGTTTGAAAGTAGTAGGTTTTTTATGGAGTAATGGTTTACTGCTGCTAGCTGAATGTTGTATTCCTTGAATACTTTTTTAAATTTATCAAAGGCCCATGGGTGATATGTGAATTTTTTGAATATCATTTTTGTTATTATTTATTTATGCCAACAAACTTACTGTTGGTGTTTTTAAACACACAAGCCGTGTATGGGCAAAGTTTGAGAGGTAGAACTGGAACTTAAAAATTCAATGCCACAACTGGGATTTGAACCACAGACCTTCCGCTTACTGGGCAGACGCTCTAACCACTGAGCTATTGTGAAAAACTACCAGAATGGCATTACGAACTGGTTTGAGAATTTAATGCCATTCTGGTAGTTTGTCACAATAGCTCAGTGGTTAGAGCGTCCGCCCGGTAAGCGGAAGGTCTGTGGTTCAAATCCCAGTTGTGGCATTGAATTTTTAAGTTCCAGTTCTACCTCTCATCATTTTTGTTTTTGCTGCTGTGAGAGTTGTAGTTTCTTTTTTTCTTTTCTGCTCGTTTTACCTTTTTATCTACTAATTCTTTGGGGAAGCCTTTTTTTGTGCTATTTCAATTATTTTGTAATATTCTTAAGATTAAAAGGAGAAGCATTATATATAGTGATGTCCTGATCATTGTGAAGGTTTTTAGTTGCTATTTATATATTCAGGTAGACAATCACTTACTTGTAGTTGTAGATAAACAGTTTATCTACAACTACAAGTAAGTGATTGTCTACCTGAATATATAAATAGCAACTAAAAACCTTCACAATTGTAATATTCTGTTTTATATTCTTCTGCTGAAAGAGGGATGCTCACCAATCTATGTGTTAAACTATTGAAAATTGCTTGTTTGTGGCTTCTTGGATTGTAACTATTAGCTTTTATGTAGTTGCTACTATGACAACCCGCCACACTTACTTGCAATAGTAAGTCACCATTGGGGTAATTGTCTCTGATGTGAGACTGCCTTTGTGGTTTACCGGGAAAAATATGAACTGGTTTGAGAATTAAATGTCATTCTGGCGTTTTTGTAGCTTAATGGTTAGAGCACCCGCCTAGTAAGCGGAGGGTCTGTGGTTCAAATCCCAGCTGTGGGATTGAATTTTTAAGCTCCAGTTCTACCTCTCAAACATTGCCCACACACGGCTTATGTGTTTAAAAACACCAACAGTAGGTTTGTTGGCATAAATAAATAATAATTAGCATCTGAAGGTTATTTAATCCTGGGACATAAAGTACTTGCAATAGTAAGTCACCATTGGGGTAATTGTCTCTGATGTGAGACTGGTTTTGCGGTTTACCAGGAAAAATACGAACTGGTTTGAGAATTTAAGGTCATTCTGGCAGGTTGTCACAGTAGCTTAATGGTTAGAGCACCTGCCTAGTAAGCGGAGGGTCTGTGGTTCAAATCCCAGCTGTGGTATTGAATTTTTAAGTTCCAGTTCTACCTCTCAGATATTCCAATTTTTGGGAAAACTACGTTCTAACTTAGTTGGGATTCAGTTTGCAAAACGAAATAAAATTAATGTGATAATTGATAGGGAAGACGTGGTGTAGAGAAGACATTACCTGAGATATGTGATGCCATGCCTTTATCTGACGACTCTGGTTAATATAAATCTTTTACTCACAAAGTTATCTATATTTCATAACTTTTCTGAACCAATTGTCTTAATTAGTTAATTTAGTAAATATGAGCTATACCCCATCCAGCCTTAGATCTGCCCCTTGTATCCCTCCGTGACAACCTGCGACTAATACAAAACAAAATACACCACGTGGATTCATGCCTCGTGTTTATGTTGCAACAGAACGATATTTATTCAGGAGTTTTAGGAATATTGCTGCTATCGCGTTACAATCAAGTAGTCTTTATGAGGGTTATCATACATACTGAAAACTCGCAGATAATCGCCGATATTTAGGGTACTACATTTCATGGTGTGCTTTGGTTTTGGCATATCACGGGTTAGTTGTTGGCGGCTTGTGTTTACACCAAGTGCGGATCTAAGGGTGGAGCAATTATAGATGCAACTCTAAACTCACATAACTGCAGTGATAGATACCATGGTTGTGATAAGTCAGATATAAACAGAGAATGTCAACATGTGTTTGTTGGCGGAGTGATAGAACTGCAATGTATATGTGCGTCCCCATTTTAAGCTTGGAGGTCCTATAGTAACAACCGAGAAACAGCCAGGCCCCTCCCACCAGCTGTACTGCCTCAGCCAGGCCCAAGCCAACCAGAGAAGACCCTCCTATGCATAAATGCAGCATGCCAGACAGTCAACACTTCAGAGCAACTGAACTTTCACCAAGAAAATTAAGACTGTGTCACCAATGATGTCCACTGCAGTTGTGGATGAAATGTTTGGACCCAGTTGCTCCAGCAGACCACGGCAAATCAGCCCAGAAAATTCTTCTCGAATTATCCACTCTTCCTGTGAAAACCTGCGCTTACTCAGTACACAATTTATTTATACGAAAATACTTTTAATTTGGGATTGATATATCGAAACAGTTATTTACATTATACATGCAATCCTTAGCATCTTATACCACATCCATGGTATTGCAGATATCAGAGAGCTGTTCTCACTTTACATAAGTGTAAACATTTTTTTAACATCATATTGCAAAGAAAAACACATACTAAATGAAAATTACGTGAAGAATTACATAATACAATAACGACATCACTATGTAAAACTTCAAAGAAATTATTCACATGATAAACAAAATTAATAAATTACACAAAGAAATACAGTGGACTCCTGATTACTCGGCTCTCGATAACTTGACATTCTGCATAACTCGATGACCCTTTTTATTTTAATTTTTTTTTTATTCTTTATCGTTAAACTTGACTGTAATAATTTCTACTATACGGTGTGAATAGTAAAGGTAAATTTTAATTCGTATATGTATACAAGCTATGGAATTCTCCCTCACAGTAACAAAAGGACTGACTGCGTCAGAACATAAGCAGCCAGCAAACCACTGTCGTGAAACCAAAAGCTTCCCGCTAATAATATGGGTACATAGCAGAAACACTTGTTTGGAAGGCCTTAAGCTTTATTGCTTTACCCAGTACAAAGGTGTTTTTAGGACATAACATATTGTGCAATGGTTTATGACCAAGTTCACTTTTGTATTTATAAGAGCACAGGGGTGTTAGATTAGCTTTCCGACTTCCATGTAGTACAGCTTGATTATTTAGACCTGGCCCTGCAGAAACACAGAGGAGAAGGTAGTCTAAGGTGGGGGAGAAAGGCTGGCAGTATTCTCCTTACCTGCTTTCGTTACCCACATTGTGAACATACACGCTACTCGGCTACTACTGACCCAAAACCCCTCCCAGAAGATAGTGGACTAGTCCAACTACTGCGTATACAGCTAAGCAGGTTCAGGTTGAAAAAAATCATACTGTACATAAATATTGTGGACCGTGCCAGTGCCATTGCATATTATCAGCAGCGTCTTGTTTATTTCAAGGAAGGAAACAGAGACCTTACCCTATCACCAATTTTCATGATATTCATGCAGACCATAGTAAGCTACACTTTCAGTTACATATTTCTGGTCAAAGTGCAGCTTACAAGATTTCAGGCTTACTGTTAGTGTTGTGTTGAATTACTTGTGCTAGTGAAAATGTTGAACGAGAAGAAAAGACCAGTTAACATGAGATGGAAAGTAAATTATGTTAATTATGTTAAAGAGACCGAACAAAGGGGAACATAAATATTTTTAAAGACTGTTATGCTTTTATTTCCTATATGTGTTAGAATATATATTTATGCAATTTGCAGTAACATGAATATGAATAACAGACACCTTATTTCGTAAAACTCAACAGCATCTCAGTCTACATTAGCTTTGAGTTATCGGGATTCCACTGCATCTTTATAATATTTAGGGCTCTGATATTTAATTCTTGTCACACAACTTACACTGAGATGCTAGATCATGCAAGGAAGGAATTAGGGGTTGCAATGACAATTAAGCGTTAACATAATGTAAAATTAAGCATGAAGTTAACATGACAGTGACAAACAGAACAAACAGCAGCCAATTGCAAGAGAGTGTGAAATGGCTGAGCTAATGACAGAATGAGCACCACCAGTACATATGACAAAAGAGGTTATGTTCATGTATCCAAATAAACAAGAGCTATCCAGTCAGAGGACGCTAAGCTCACAAAAAATAACCACCTACCATTACAATTTGTTTGGCTCCAATTTTTATAGATATTGCACTGATTCCTGACCTATGACCTTAAACAGAAAGGCAGTTAGTGAGTCAACATATGGCGACAGAAAATCTGATGTGAGAAGGTAAAATGATCATGTGATGAAAAATATAGAGAATTGTTCTCTGATTGGCTAATTTCTTATGCCTGACATAATATATATGAAAGCTTGGAGTTCGCAAACTTCTAAGTTTACATTATACCGAGAGCCAAAAAAATTAAAATGAGCTGCGCTGTGTTTTGCCTCTTCATCCACCACACTCGTTGCTGTCTGCTGCTATCATGGAAAAGCACGGATGAAACTATATACCATTTCTAAAATTACTTTTAAAAGTATTTGCCAACTATATGAAAGGAGATGCTGAAACTGGTCTCTGTCATCCATACATTTTTGGCATCACTTTAGGAAACTATCCATCACTCACTGTACTTCATGTTGAGAAATGCTGGCAATTTGCTGGTGGATATTTTGTTTTAATTTTTCCAGGGTGTGTGGGTTTATCTTGTACTCTTTATGTTTTAAGTTAACCCAGAGAAAGAAATCACAGGGGGATAGATCAGGGGACCACAAACCTCTACTGATAATTCTGTCCTGAAACGCAATTTCAATTGTGTTCATCGAAAGATTAGCCATATGAGCTGCTGCAGAGTTGTGTTGAAAAAGGCAAAATCATGTTCCCTGTCTATTAATTCTCTAATAAAGGGAGCAAAATTGTATTAACATAGGTAGAGACGTCAACTGTTGACTTGAAAAATATTGGCCCTATAACTTAGAAACTAATATTGTTCATGAAGTACCCCTTCACAATGAAAAAATTGGTGTAAGGGGAAAAAGGTTTCTCATAGCCCCAATCGACAATTTCTATTTCTGGGGTAACTTAAAACATAAAGTGTACAAGACAAACCCATACACTCTGGAAGAATTAAAACAAAATATCCACCAGGAAATTGCCAGCATTTCTCAGCGTGAACTACGGCAAGTGATAGTTTCCTAAAGAGGTGCCAAAAATGTATGGATAATGGCAGTGGACAGTTTCAGCATCTCCTTCCATGAAGTTGCTAAGTAAAGCCTTTAAAAGCAGTTTTAAAAATTTATGGTTTCATTCATGCCTTTCTATGATAGCAGCAGATGGCAATGAGCGCCGAGGATAAGGACAAGCAAAACACTGCACAGTCCATTTGAACTTGGTTTGCTCTCCTGGCATAATGTTCATGTCAATGTCAATCAAGTGAATACATGCATTAAGATAACACAAAACAGGATTCTGTGCTTATTACGCATAAGTTTCATTGTGAATGGTACCTTAGCCTCAACAAAGAATTGTGCTATGTAGGTAATAGTGGCCATTTTGTAGTACAATCTAAACAAAAATTCCAAACCTCATGTATTATCACAGAAAAACAAACGCAAATAATCCTAATGGGAGGGATTGAGGAAGATTGAAGGAAATGATTTCTTCTTGGAGGATTAAGCACTCATTCAGGGATGTATTATGGTGTAACAAAAGAACAGACATTTAACTGTTTAAAAAAAGTCTATCAAAGTTGCTTTTAAAAGCAACAAATTGTCTTTATCACCAAATTGTGCAAAGCATCTGAAATTCAACAAATTTGCAGACTTAATGGCAAAGAAATGACTCAATTTATTATATAGTCAAGCAAATCATTTACAAAATCACCAACTCACCAAGTATATTTGCAGCTGCTGGTACAAGAGGAGGGGATGGTCTGAAGAGTGAAGATACTGGTTTTGAAGTTGCCATGACTACAGTAGATGGTCCTGCTCTATTGCTAACACCCTTCATCTTAAGGCTACAATGCTTCGAAGATCCAGTGGCAAGACGTCCCCGTTGTCGTTGTTTACGTTCATCTAGACGTCGCTGCAAGTCCTGCAGACGAGCTCCATGACGTCCTGAAAGTTTGTTCTGTTATGTTAATTATTTTTAATTACTCATGCTTACTTTCCAAACATATGTTCTGCATGAAGCTAGGGTTCATCCACTTCATTACCATGTCAAAAAATTTTACAATAATGAACAAACCCTTGTTTGTGCGCAACATTTTAATATCTGTTTTGGAGAATTGTATATAATTCACTGCCTAATTTTTTCTTTAAAAAGAAGTGGCCTTTTTGTTTGACTAATGGAACGATAAGCTATGAAGACAAGGTCAAATTTGTTATTTTATTCCATTCCCAAAATCCTGACTCAAGTTATGCCCTGCAACACCCTTAACCTCTTGAGGGATATCGACGTGAAATCACGTCCATTTAAAATGGCGGATGAGCGATATGGGCGTCCTGTGCGTTTAAGCATTTAACCCTTATTTATCCCTTATCCAACTCAACTTATTATAATTTTCCCTTTATGAAACATTTTAGTAAGGTCTATATACTTTATTGGCTTACCTTAATATGTTCGTTCTGCAGTGATTTACCTCAAAACAGGGATAAACACACAAGGGTAGGTATATCTCCACATTCGCGAATTCCCTTCTTGCGGCACACGAAACACTTTCGAAATGGGTGGGACTTCTTTGCTGTTGGTGGTATCCTTTTAGGATAATGTTTTCCTTGAAGTCTGAGGGGTGCAGGGGTTTTGGATTTTCAACCCCCCAAAGTGGTATTGTTCAATTAGGCTGCGAGTTATTTATAGTCGGTAGTCAAGGTCGGTCATTGTCCTGTGTGGGTTTAGAGAGCTGTCCAAATCCCCAAACAATTGTATATGGTTATATCCAGTTGGTGCAAAAACACCTTTTTATGCCACTTCTCCCTTCAGCTACAAGCAGGAAAGAATACGTATGTATTTCAACAAAGAAAGACACGGACTCTACTCAGTTACGAAACTCGCGTAAGCAAAAGTTGTAATGTTGATCTATTCTGGTGACTCAAGAGGCCACGCATGCAGTAGCGATTTATTACACAGTATGCTGACGCATTAGCCACACATACAATGGGTGTTTCTTTACTGAATCTTTCCGAGAACTAATATTAGATGTGTATGACAGAGCAAAGTTGACTTTTCACCACAGTGAAACAAAATTGTGCCATTTCAACGTTTTGTAAATACAACTCAACTTTGCTGATGATGTACATTTATACTGCAAATAACGAGTTTTATACCAGTTTTTGTTTCATTAAAATAACTTAATATTTACACAAAATACAGCTGTGTATATACGAAGCGCATTTAAGAATTTAAATGCTAGCAGTTCTCGGCTCGCGGACGTTTAAATGGCCATCGCTCAAGAGGTTAATGTTGCCAAACCATAAGTTTCAAATGGTAACCTGAGAAACCATTTAAGTGGGCCATATTTTAAATTCAAAGGTAAGTCCATTAATAACATTAAACAACACTTACTTTATAATTTTCCAGAACATGTTTTGGAGGCCCATTCTTTGAAAAATAAAAACGGAGTGTTCAATTTCGACATCCCTAGGAAAATATATTCGGCAGGTTAGATAGCAGATAACAGATAGATTCACCACCGGAGAAGACCTCAGAAAAAGCATCGCCAGCAACACCATAGAGAACCAGTTGATGTGCAGTTGATAATGGAAATGGGGCTCTGAAACATGTTCTGGGAAATTCTACTGTAAGTGCTGTTTAGTGTTACTAAACGACTTACCTTTGAATTTAATTGATAACAACAACAACAACACTGTTTTCAAAACTTCCAAGAAAGACGACAGGATCACATTTTGATTACATCAACTGCACTAGCTGTTTTTTTTTTTCCTCTTTCCTCATGTTGGATGTGTCAAATGTGTGTGGCTTTTTTATCTGGTTTAAGCACAGGGTGATCATTTTACTCTGCTGATACAATGTTATCTAACTACATCTGTTCTCAATTACTACTCTGGTTTGCAGCTGCAACAGAACAGTCCATGTCAAACTGAGATAATTTCAGTTACACACTTGCTGTTAGAAGATCCATAGAGTTTCTGTACATTTAGTGCCAACGATCATTACATTTTCAAGTGACAATTTGTCACCAAATTGAAGAACATGTGTGAAATTTAAGAAATAGGAAAACAAATAAATATATGTGGCTAATAATTCTGAAAGAGGACAGAAGAGAACCTCCCCCCTTCAATCCTTAAAACTCATAGTAGTTTCCTAGAAAAGGTAACACAGATTAAATCCAAATTGAACATTCCTAACACCAGAGAAAATCTACTTATTAGAGAAAATCCATTGGAATTATTGCAACCTACCTTCAATTTGGAATTAATAGAGGAAATAAGTAAATCAGACACACCAAAAGAAATACAAAAACTTCTAGCTCTGGAAACAATCAATACTAGGTATCCCACAGAAGAATGGCTGCATATATATACTGATGGATCCTCGAAGGAAAACCTTACTGGAGCTGGAGTTACGTGTTCACATTTTTCCTTTTATCATTCTGTTGGCAGAGACACAACAAATTATGATGGAGAAATAGAGGCTATATACATTGCTCTCCGACAATTATTAAATCTTCCCTTAAATAAATTTAACAAGGCAGTAATTCTTTCGGATTCTAAAGCTGCAATTCAGGGAATATGTTCAAATACTACAAAGAAGTCAACAAAAATTAGAGAATGCTACAAAATGTTAACACAACTCCAAAAAGTTAATAAGACTGTTCATCTCCAATGGATTCCAGCACACTGTGGAGTCATGGGGAACGAAGCTGCAGACTCACTTGCAAAGAAAGGCACAACAATAACACAAAAGTCTAAATTCAATTTCTCATATTCCTCAATAAAACGCTTGATTATTAAACATTTTTGTCATTCATACCTACAAGAAATAGAAACAAATGCCAAAGATAAAAAATGGATTACACTACTTTCCAATCCAGATATAATCCACCAGAGACCAAGGAAAACAGCTGTTGCAGCCTTCCGACTATTGACAAATCATGACTGCTTGGCAAGTCATCTCTACAGAATAGGTATCTCAGCCTCACCGATATGTGTCCTGTGTAACGATCCAGCAGAAATGAATGAAGAACACTTGAAGACCTGTGAAGCATTAAGATCAGAAGAAACTACAGTTCAAAAGTATTGGAAAGCACGAATGCTAATGGCTTCATTGCCAGATGCAAGGCACTAGAAAACAACAACAACAACATAATTCTGAAAGATAGCCATGACATAGAAGAACTATATTTAAATAAAAACATTCACCACCCCTCAACTAAAAATTTACATGAAGAATTTGAGTTTGTATGTCACTTAATGAATTTTGAAACATGAGAGGATAAATCAATTACAAGTTCTTTAAGTAGCAGCAGGATGACCAGACCTCCAGTTCCAACTTCTCATCTTGCTCTGAAAGCAGACTTCTGAGGATGCAGGAAATGTCCTGTGAAACATGCTCTAGGCAATACTTAGTGAAGCCATAAGAGTATTTATTTCAATTCATTTTATCTTCTACTGTAGAGAGGACTTACAGTAAAGTACTTGATGAAAATTACTGTAAATAGTTATTGCTCTAGCAACTGTAACAATGTATCTACTGAAGCCAAGAATCCCAACCTGTGTGTATATGTTACACACATCAAATCACTGTTGTACTCTTGATATTTAATTCCAATTTTTAAGTACCTACTATGGAACAAAATTACCATCATACTTCTTCATACAATTGCTTCTATCTCCTAAGTAATCATAAGAACATGTCAATCCTTGTATCAAATTTCACCACAACAATACTGTGATGAACTTGGCCATTTCACTGTGTGGAAGTGGGGAGTATCTGTTAGAGCTAGACAAAACCTGATTGGCTGGAGATAAAGAGGGAGGCACTCTCCCTGATGTAAATACCAGGGGGGAAATTTCTAAATTTCAGAATGTTCCTCTTTTGTAGACTTTCCAGAAAGTTCAGCACAACTTTCACAGAAAACTCTACAATGACATATAAGTGAACATGCTTGCAAATGGGTTGTGAATTGGCTATGACGTAGGGTGCTGGTAATTCAGCTAGTCAGTAAGAGAGTCAGTGCATTTTTTATGTTGCTGCAACAAAAAGTGCTCTTCTACAAGTGAGGTTAAGACCGCTGTGACAGTGCATGTGCTTGGCATGTAATGAACGAGAAGTCCAGAGTTTGACACTCCAGCTAGTGAAACAGAAGGAAGAAGCTGCTTTGCTCATGATTTCACGTTACCTCACACAAAGCACAACAAAATGAAGAGACAGTGAAAACTAAATTGAGTCACATTAGTACAATGACGTGAAAACTCAATGCTTAATGTGGTGTTCCAAAATAATATTTAATACTCTTTGTATATAACTTTTAACTTTCTCTGGCAGTTACCCAGTATGTAAAGTAAGATGTGCATTCTACCCAACATGTTCTGAAGCCCCCTGAATATGCAACCTTTCAGAAAAATATCCAGGAGTGCATTGTATCTGTGAGCAGCATAACTAAAAACCAAAATGCTGGGTAAATACATAACTTGATCCATAGTTAAAGTTCAGTATTTTCCACAGATGCAACACAAAGATTTTGAAGGAAATACTCCCTCCCCACAAACTATCCTTTAACAGTAAAAGGTGTTAATTATTCTTTATTTTCTCAAAATGGTTTAACAATTTTGATTAAAATTGCACAGTTTTAGACCTTTAAACTGTAAACAAAATATTTAGCTAGAATTTTCTGCAAATTGCCTATGAACTCATCATTTGGAATGAAAACCACAAGAGATACACAACAAATACTTCATAAAAACGTAGATGTCTTTACAACACATAATTTACTTCATATAATTTGTCTTTAAGCTTTAGCTGTTTCCAAGATATTCAATGTTACAGGTTTTAATTTTTCAATACTTTGTTATGTTTTGAAGTGCTGTCACCATTCAGTTCTTTCTTACAATGTCATGAAAAGATCATGCAATTTCAAGGCCAGTATTTAGCAACCTGTTTTTAAATATCTGACCATTGTATCTCCCTTTTGTACCAAGCAATGTGAAATTAAATCCTTTCAGCAAACATTCACCTTAATTAAAGTAGACAGCAAAATTAACAATAGGCTACAGAAGAGATATCAAAACAAACCATAGAGAGAAAGTAATGGATAGAGAAAGTAACAAGTAAGATACTTTTAAAATGGATTTGCTGTCTTTTTTTATTTATAAAATCATCAACCTTTCCAACAAAATGGATAATTAGAGTTTCACCTCTACATGCAATTTACTTTTCAATGCTATTATTGTTTCTCTTGCAGGCATTAATTATTTTTTTGCTATGCTGAAATATGAAAACAAATTTTGGACATGTTTTTGCAGTTTAAAGTATGCAGAGGCATGTGTAATGTCTAATAAACCCACAACCTATATGATATACAAATATTGTTTAAAATTTCAATATACTGTCCTATAGCCAATAAAACCCAGAAGCTGAAACTATATGGAATGACTTCCTTCTAAGAGCTCTAGTAAAAACCTGTGGTGGACACTAAATGATTGAATTTTGCAATCAAGTAGTTTACATAGGCTCTTACTTTCAGCTTCGCCCCCAAAGATGAGATCTAGCCTAACCATTCCAGCAAGATCACCTGCGCCGCTGGGTCCAAGGATGGCCAGCTCCGAATTGTCCACACTCTCACGTGCACATATTCTACAGCAACCACACTCCGCGCAACCAGAGTCTCCTTCCCCACAGCCACACTCTCTGAAACAATACAAGATTTTATTTGTATTAACATTTTCTTTTTGTCAGATTACAATATATGGTATGCACAGTCCAGTAGAGTGATGGTAAACCTTTTCTGGCTTTTCCTACCAGTAACACCAAAGGAAGAAGTCCAGTGGGGTTAGATCCCAGGATCTATAAATTTAGTCAAGAAACCATTGATAATGAAGGTGATGGTTTTCTGAACACATCTGGATAAAAAATAAGTTAAGTGAAACTAAGAGCGTCTATAGGTTGACTAAAATACTTCTAAAAGTTTCACTGTTTATATCACTTCATATACATTAAGTGGAATAAAGTTAGATGTTAAATAATGCATGCAAATAATTTGTACAACTTTAATAAATATCTAAATAGACCATAAACTGTCATTCACTCATGTTTAAATACTGAACTCGCCTGGATGACAGCAGTGGCTTGTGACAGGATGTTTACAAAATTTACAAGATTCTCCAATATTAATTGTTCTTTCACATGACATGTGTAGGCTAAACTTGTAAAGTTAAATCAGACTGAAAAATTCAATGCCATAGCTGGGATCCAAACCCTGGATCTTTGGATTTCCATGCCATTGCTCTAATCAACCTAACTACTAAAGCAACTTGCGAGCACATTACATTCTCCAATTGACTCAGATTTGTACTAGTAAATCACAACAGGTTCTCAAATTCATTTGGAATGGCAACATAAAATCTGAGTGTTTAATTCTATTTATTTTCCATAATTTAATCATTTGCTCACTGTTCTAATAATTTCTAATTTAAACCAACCAAATTGTATACCTTGTAAAACAAATAGCAGAATACTGATGAATCGCATTAAGAAATGCAAAAGTCTAACAGCTATAGGCTTAGTACTGGGCTACCGGGAAGCAATATGGCAAATAGAACAACTCCAACAAGAACTAATCAAGCAATTTGAAATGCTTATGTTAAATGGTGTTCTGAAATGAACACTTCCAGTTAGAGTAAAGGACACTTACTGTCCAGGATTTCTGTCTGGGCGCATGCTGCTGAGACAACTAATGCTATATCCCGTGCATTCTCGGCACACAGTGCACACCATACATAGTTCATGTTTCCACTTGTGTTTCCCTGGGGGACACATAGATTCTTGGGCATCCTCCCAGTCAAGGTCTTCTTCCTCAACTTCTTCTTCCCCTGTCGTCTCCATAGCAACCACCATTGGCACTTCAAACAGAACAGTTTATTATTAATATCACAGGAATGCATGAATATTTTTAAAATGATTAAATATAGTTTGATAGGAACATTAGGCATTGGTGGTATAAATAAAAACTAGCTAGTGCTTGTGAGCTGAAGCTGGTAAGCAAGTTGACAATAAGCAAAAGGTCGTGATTTGGTATAAATAAAAACTTCCCCTCTTCCACCAGCTCTTGCTTTCAACACAAAGCTTTAGCTCCGTGACCTTCACCACGCGACGTAAACAAACACACCTTCTTCCTGTCTAGCGGGGATTTAAATATTTGCTGCATTGAAATATCCATATACTTATTCATGTTAAACCTGATAGAGATTGAGAGGTAGCACTGGAACTTAAAAATTCAATGCCACAACTGGGATTTGAACCACAGACCTTCCGCTACCTCTCAAACTTTGCCCACACATGGCTTGTGTGTTTAAAAACACCAACAGTAAGTTTGTTGGCATAAATAAATAATAATTACCATCTGAAGGTTATTTAATCCTGGGATGTAAAGTACTTACAATAGTAAGTCACCATTGGGGTAATTTGTCTCTGATGTGAGACTGCTTTTGTGGTTTACCAGGAGAAATACGAACTGGTTTGAGAATTTAATGCCATTCTGGTAGTTTGTCACAATAGCTCAGTGGTAGAGCAGCCGCCCGGTAAGCGGAAGGTCTGTGGTTCAAATCCCAGTTGTGGTATTGAATTTTTAAGTTCCAGTGCTACCTCTCAAACTTTGCCCACACACGGCTTGTGTGTTTGAAAACACCAACAGTAAGTTTATTTGCATAAATAAATAATAATTACCATCTGATAAAAATACTGATTTTAAAGAACGAAAATGTAAGTAAAGACTTGGCAAATTAAATAGAAATTAAGATTCGCCTCGCATTCCACCGATAACGTTCATACACTTTCTAAATTCCATCAGTGATTTTCTTAATTTTATAGTATTGAGAACTTGTATCAACTGATATAGGTAGGGAAGTAGATAATTTGTACTCGTGTGTTTGCACCGTTATACTTGTATCAACTGATATAAGGAAGTAGATAATTTGTACTCGTGTGTTTGCACCGTTATACTGATATCCTTTAATCTATACATATAAAATATCAATAACTAATTCCAAGAGTGAGTGTGTGGGGACTAATTCCAAGATTATATAAGACTTTATCATAAATTAAAGCTATACCGGATGAAGAAGTTTCATTTCGTGGAAATTTAAATTTAGGGTCGGTTTTATATGAAAGACTTCAGATATAACACAGTTTTGATTTGCACAATATTCTACTCTATGTATCGCTTTGATTACATTATCGTTGGTAATGAGAGCGGAAGACAATTACCTCATTCACATTATGTTTAGCGTTATCGTACGCAGGCAAGATGACAACACCTTAGGATGCATACAGATTGTTAAAAGGTCTCCTTCATGTTTCATTTCCCCCTGCAACCAAATGCTGCGGAAGCAACTCTACATTTTCTCTTTAAATGTGATTATAATTGTTTATATGTGCATCCAAGTCCCTACATATTGTGTAATGTTTTAGTTCCTCAACAACTAAACATACAGTAGAGGAATTATTGCATTCCACCCAATAATTCGATATCGAGATTAAAGCAGAAATACACCTTCTGAGCCTTTCTGAATAGAGAGAGAGAGAGAGAGAGAGAGAGAGAGAGAGCGAGCCCTAGGTGTGCGTGTCTGTATATGTGTAAGTGTGAACATCAAAACCCAAGCAATCACTTTTAAAAACCAAATTTCGTATTGAAGTTCAGTAACCTCCAAGAGTGCAACTTTATGGAAACTCTCTATCCAAAACTAACTTTTATATGCATAAAAATTCCTAATTTTTAATTTTCTCAAAAATGGCCACTGTACTCGTATTTTGATTAAAATGGCATATGTTAAGATATTTACATGACAATTGAAATGTAGGTATACCTTTAATTTCGGGGGAATAGCCTGTGAAGTCCTTTTCATTCTGAATCACATTTGTATAACTGATAAACTGTAGGAGATAGACGAAGTCTTACTACACAAAAAATGTATATCTAATTAAAGCACACAGTTTACGTCAATTTCCTTTTTTTTTTCTTTTTTTTTTTTTCTTTTTTGGGAGGGGGGGGGTGGGGTGTGGCAGGGATAAATGAAACAGTAATTGGGATTTATCCGAACTTCCAATACATGGCTATTATCCTTTTATAAATTTAAACCCAGATTCCCATAATTTGATGACCTGCGTCTATTACAAGTGATATGCTGAAAGATTACTTTTACTGGTGTTCTGTTGATCTGCTCTAGAACTGGGCAATTAAAATTTATGGAAAATCAAAATAGGCAATTCTAAGATTTTAAAAGTGTTATCTGAATTAAAGCTATATCTACTCTGAGAAAGAGTTTCATATGGGCTTATTTTATAGATATAATTCGACCTTGATTTGTACGAGCATTATGCTCTTCATACATGCTGCATGTTTGTATAAGCACGTTCGTATATGTTTTGATTCCATTATCAGGTTTCCGGTAATGAAAGTGGATCACTATGACATCACTCACATTCTAACCAGGCTTGATCATAACACCTCAGAAAAATGCCCTTGTACCATCGGAGCTGATATAGCAGCAAATATCTTCAAGAGTAGAGTTTATTATATTTTACAACACGTATGTATTTCAGTCACCATGGTTGAAGAAAGCAGTGTATTTATGAGGCGCTTTGTTCATCTATTAAAGGAAAATCAAGACATTCTATTAAAAGCACAGTTGTCAGAAAGTAAGCGCAAAAGTTTAGCAGTACCTACAGTAAAGCAACAATTGTAGGAAGAGTTTAAAACATCCATCAGCAAAATGCAAATACTAAAAAAAAAGCAACTTAAAAACAAGAATTATATCCAAAAGTGATTTGAAACTAATTGGCAATAAGCCAGTTGTTTCAAAAACAGTGGGAGCAGGAAATCTTGGCCATGGTACTAACTGAGTGAGCAAGCTGAGGTACCTAAATAGCTACCTCAGAAAATAGCCAGTAAAAGCTCTGTAGGAGTGAGGAAGCCAGGTTTTTATTTATACCATTTCGCGAGCAATAGCTCTGCGGTCAAGGTCGGGAATCTTTAGTTTGCAAGGAGATGGAGGAGAAGGTTTTTATTTATACGAAACTAAACCTCTTGCTCCGAATTAGTGAGAAAAAGCTATTGCTTGCTTTTATTTATACCACCCAATGTCAGGTTCAAGCTTTACTTTCTCTGCCACTTATAGTAAAATTTTACAATATGGTACCTCAAGCAACTGCAACATTGCCCACACATGGCTTGTGCATTTAAAAAAAACACCAGCATAAATAAATAATAATTCTGGATTGCTATTGTTTTAATTATTCATATAGTTTTAGTTTTTGTTTATTTGCTGTTATAAATAAGTAAATAAATAAATAAATAAATAATAATTCTGGATTGCTATTGTTTTAATTATTCATATAGTTTTAGTTTTTGTTTATTTGCTGTTATATATTATATTTGTTTATGTCATCAATGGAGCAAGCAAAATTAGACGAAGTGCTCATTTTGAGTGTCCAGGGAAATGAGCACTTGTATAACAAAAAAGTATAAAATTATAAGGATGAATGTATGAAAGAGAACACATGGCAATATGCAATACCTTTGCATTTAGATCTTCACTTTATTGAAAATTGGTTGGTTAACCTATTTTTATGCTGAGGGTCAACAATTACCAGAAACAAAGGAAGGAAAGTATTTAGGAGTTACATTTGATACCAAACTTACATGGACCAAACAAATAGAAAATGTAATACAAAGAGCAGAGAGGCGCCTTTCACTGTTAAAACGTCTAACAGGAATGAAGTGGGGATGTTCCAGAGCAACTCTTAACACAACATACAATGTATATATAAAGCCATTATTTACTTACTGCAGCTAAGTTCTTGTAACAGCAAACACAAAAAAAATTCAAATCTTTCAAAACCAAAGTCTGAGATTAATTACAGGTGCTATCAAAACCACACCAATAGCAGCTATGGAAATACTAACCAATACCCCATTGAATATGAAATAGAAAAAGCGGCTCTTATTCAACATGAAAAGTTGATCAGATTCCCATTTAACACATGGCACAAGAGAAATTTTACACATACACTAAAGACTCAGGAGAGCTTTCTTTCCAAAATTCAAGACATCAAGAAAAATGTACACCTTCCTAATTCAAAGGAAAACTTCATATCTAAAGTCAATCCGACACATACATTAGACATCACATATTATTTACACCTGACAGAAGAAGTTAAAAAAAGTGATACTCCAACTAGTGTTCTAAAATTATTGGCATTAGAGACAATCCATACTAGATTTCCAGAACATGAATGGCTCCATATTTATACTGATGGATCATTGATATCAAACCAAGATGGAGCAGGTGCTGGAGTCACATGTCACCTCTTTTCCTATTACAAATCTTTAAGTTATGGAACTACTAACTTTGATGGAGAAATTGAAACAATTCGAATGGCCCTACAAAATCTTTTGTACAGAATTTCACAATTTCAGCAAGCAGTTATTCTCTCAGATTCCAGGGTAGCAATTATAGCAATTACTTCCAAGTTGTCACCAAAAAACCAAACAATTATAGAATGTTGGAAGATGCTTAGCCACCTAACAGCACTTCAAAAACACCTAGTCTTCCAATGGATACCAGCTCACTGTGGACTGAGTGGTAATGAGAAAGCTGATTTTCTTGCAAAAAAGGGTACCAGCGGTGTACAAAAATCTATAGCTAATCTACCATTTTATGCAGCTAAAAGATTAGTAAACTCTGAATTCAAAAAAATTATTGCAAAAGATTACTATGAAAAATCAAAGAATAAAAGATGGGAACCACCAAACATTCAAACAGTAATTCCTGACTATCCTTGTAAAACAGCAGTTGCAACCTTCAGGTTGATTACAGGACATGATTGTCTGGCAAAACATTTAAACAGAATTGGGATATATTCTTCACCACTCTGTCCTCTATGTGATCTGCAAGAGGAAATGGATCGAGACCACCTTCAAATATGCCCGGCCACTTCTAGTGCCCCATCCATCAGTGAAAAATATTGGAGAGCAAGAGGATTAATGACTTCATTGTCAGAAATCCAGCATTAGCTAACAACATGTTGGCTGAATTGGAGAGCAGTTCAAATTCTTTCATTGGTCAAAAGAAATAAATGACATCCAAATGTGCAATATATACTACTTATTCCCATTGCCATTAGCGGGCTGTTGTGAGCCAAAATGTTCATGCTATTCCAGTAGTTATAGTCATTGTTAACAGGTGGTTGTGAACCAGCTTTAAGCCCCTTTCATCCAGGAAAAAAAAAAATTATGTGATTTTGTATAACATGTAAACCATAAGAAACCACAATTTATTTACAATTACCTTTTCTGAGACATTGGCCATTTTTGAGATATTATTGGTTTGAATTTTTCACTATAGTTTTCTTAAAGTGCCACCACTATTTACTTATTTCTCACAATGTCATTGAAAGAGTAGGAATTTCAAGGCAGGACATGCAGACTAGCATTTAAAAAAATATCTATCAACTCGGTTTACTGTGTCCTTGATCGTATAATGAAAAAGGTAATGATTTCTGCAAAGGTTTATTTCATTTAAAATGAAGTAGATATTAAATAAACATTCATAATAATAGTCTGTAGAAGCTAAATAAAAATAAATGAATGGCCAGAGAATGTCATGTGAATGTAACACATCAGGATTTTTTTTCCCCCTCAAATTCATTTAAGAGATTTAGTTGCTACTTTTTTCTGTGACAGTATAACACTAAGTGTAAACCAGGCATCGGCAAACATGTACTCAATGAGGCCTCGCAACTATGGCGTGTCAGGGGCAGCACTTACTCTGTCTCCCCCTTCCCCACCCTCGCAGCCTTAACTGGCACTGCATACACACACGATCACGGGCGGACTGTCCTGTCGTATTTACCTGTACTTCTACACATGTCTGTAACAGACTAATACTAAGACTTAAAGATATTTTTTTTTATTTATAACGTTGAAGGATATTAGTTTATTTAACTTAAAGTCTTAGTATATTCGTAGAATTAGAGTGCATCTAATTATTCCTGGTCTATTAAATTTGATATCTAGAATAGCACTTTGATGATTTCTTCTCTCATCATGTAAGGAACGTAAGGTGTTTGTTGTGCTCCAAAGTTAAAAAAGGCACTCGTCAATGGAAGACCAAGCGGCATTATGATACATGTCATAAGATCACCATACAATTATAGATAAGCATGTATTCATACATTTACACCACGATTTAAAGTAGCATAACACTGATGTAGTGTCCTTTATTCATTTTATTTTTTTCAGGTCTAGATCGGACTAACCAACTGCAACAGCTCAAAGAGCAATATTCAGAAAATACACCTAATATTAGTTCAAATATTATAACTGATAGACAACTTCACGCCAGCTATGCTGTTGCCTTGGAGATTGCTCAGTCACTGAGATGGTTTAGTGATAGAGATTTCATAAAAAATTTGAGAGTAAAGTTGCCAACATAATTTGCCCTGAACAATATGATATTTTTAGTAATATTGCATTATCACCACAAACCATACAGGAAATACATAAAATAGCAGAAATAACCGAAAAAAGACTACAAACCGAGGTCCACGAATTTATAGCCGATTCTCTCGCGTTGGATGAAAGCACTAACAAAGTTGACACAGTACAATTGGTACTATATTAGGACTATATTTTACAGCCCTTCAACTTTATGAATATTATGAAATACCATTATTAACAACCTTTTGATACTAGAATATATGCTTGCAGTCATTCCACTTAAGGAACATACAACAGGGGCAGAATTATTTCAAGCATTTAAGAAATGTGCAGAAAAGAAGCTGAATCTAAAAGAATCTTGTATCGCAATTAACAGATGATAATTTACGTGCTATACTGAGAATGGCTACTTGTGATATATCACTAGATTTTCATGGTACATTTCAAACAGAAGTGAATTGAAATATATTGCTCAAATATCTAGGCCTATCTAAAGTATCGTAGACCAAAATAGCTGGATTCAAGTATGTGTACCATTCCTTATTGTACTCTGTAGCGAGTGAGTCTACCACTGACTCTGAACGAAGGTCAATGCCATCCCCTGTTCTACATTACGTCATGTGCATTGCGGGTTGCATGTTGAGACGTCATACTGATACCTCATTGAGTACATGTTTGCCGATGCCTGGTGTAAACAGATAAAATTAAAGCATACTACTGGCACATATGCAGATTTTACAGAATATGCAATACCACTTAAATCGCAGAACTAGATTACACCCTGGTAATTTGCTGACAAAATTGCAGCTGATTGACAAATTACAACATTTAACATTAATTGAGTTCAAGCTCAATACAGGGACAGAGGCATCAGTATTTGCTCACAGGAATTAAAGTATTTATTTTGAATCTCAACTGCAAGCATTTCTATTACTTTATACACATTACACATTTCTATTAGAATCTTTAACAAGAGGGCAAGTAGGAGACAATGTAGCAGGAATTATAAGCCTATAATCATTCCACCGAGATCCATACTTGATGTAAGCACAAGCTGTCAACAACTAGCTCACAATATGCTGAAACAAAAGGACACCACAAAATATAGTACTTTAAGTATAGGCAACTATCTGTGAGTTTTCAAGATATATGATAACCCTGGTAAAGACTACTTGAATGTAACGTGATAGCAAGGCTATTCCTAAAACTCCTGAGTAAATATCGCTTTGTTGGATCATAAGCACCAGGCACGAGTCCAAATGGCGTTTGTGTTCGTTGCAGCTGATACAAACACCAGGTTATCGTGGAGGTATACAAGGTGTGGATCTAAGGCTGAATGGAGTATAAAATGTTTAATTTGGAGTAATAGAAATGGATGATTCATGTTGATATTTGTTGTGTTTATTTGTGTCCAAACCCTTATGTAAGAAATGTTTACGGTATTTCCCCTGTCTATTGTAATTGAATTATTATCAGTGCATGCTAAAGAAAATTTAATAAGCAAGAAAAATTGTGTCCAACATAACATAAGCATTGTTTTATAATTATTAACAATGGAGAAGATTATTTTTCTTGGTTACAGACAATACCCCGAATTGTGATCATTGTGTATGTTCCATTCTTAAAAGGAAAGTCGTGTTAAAAAGTTGTAAACAACTTGAAAATAACTGTAGTATTGCAGAATTTGCTATAAACTTAAATTAAAAGCATCTAGGGGACATGTGAATAGCGACCACAAGGTACCCAAGCTGAGCAGAACATTACTTCCACTTACTGGTGTTTTTCTCCTCACTGTAACTTTTCTATCTGACCTTACCTTGGCAATCTCTTGTTCTCTTCCGACCCCGATGCTATTAGGGTTCCCGAGGGCTAGGGAGTCTTTATTTTTCCAACCTCTCCATTTCTCTAATTTCTCTATAAATTCTTAAACCCTAACATGCTGACCTGTCATGGCATGTAATACGTCCTCTGATTGGTATTCAGAGGATATGGTCGGTGAATTTATTTTGATAACTCTCCCGGTCAGGTCGGTGAGACCCGTAAACCAACGACAGGTGTGGTCCTCCAGACATTCTGGGGGTTGTGAGAGAGCGATGTGACCGCCAAAACATAAAAATATGGTGCTCTCTAAAAAGCGGTTACTGTTACTGCTAAGTCTCTTCAGTATTTATGTTGAAAAATACTGGAGAGCAAGAGGATTAATGACTTCATTGTCAGAAATCCAGCATTAGCTAACAACATTTTTGTAAACTTTATTTTTGCATCTAAAACTATTGGTAAAGTGGAACATGACCAATGTCAATTATAAATGAAAAATGTGAAAAAAGACAAAGAAAAGACAATGGCAGCTAAGTTGTGTAACCAAGAATAAATAGTGGATCTTTTTCAGTACAGTTGCGATATGATGTCAAATAGAGTAGACATCAAATTTCGTGCAAATTGTAGTGAGTGCATGTCACAATAATCAGAAAATGATTTGGTAAACCAAAATTATAACAAATAATACTGTATAGTCCAATAGTGATTGTGTGGAAAAGAAATACCACACAATAAATATTTACGGATACAAATGAGTCAGTGAAAGGTAAACTGATGCTTACTGCAAAAGTGGTGCCACTGAACTTTGCATGAGAAATAGTTATAAAAGAAAATATTGTCACAGCAATATCCTGAATAGTTTAGGACATTGACATCAGAATATGTTTAAAGAGAGAAATAATTTGTGAATGTATGTTATCTTAATTCAAATAAAGTTAATTTTGGCAGAATCCGGATTTTAATTGAAAAAAAAAAACATTAGCCTTTGCCATCTTGATCTTATCCATTACCTGCTAAATATGACCTTGAAACAAAGATTTCATCAGCTCCTTTTATAAAAAATTGCCAGAATAGTGTGAAAGACACAATTACCTTCCTTCACTTGTGTTGCAAAGTCTCTGCCACACTGTCCTTTATTATTGATCCCAAAAGTATAAACATGACCCTTATTGGTTAGTGCAACAGCATGTGCTTTTCCTAGTGCCACCTGAGTCACATGTACGTCCTTCAGGTCAGGAACATGACCTGCAAACAAAACAACAGCGTTGATGAATTTACAACTGATCTAGGTTTTAAAAGTGCAAGCTCCCAAAGGTATGTTAATCAATGGCAACTTATTGTTCTTTCTTACAAGCTATGTGTAAGACAAGGTTGGAAAAGCAAAATCAGGCTCTTACATCTAAAATGCAGAAAGTAAATAAAAAAGTGAAGACAGTTGATGATGCCACTGATTAATCCTGAAAATGTCCTGCATTAAATAGTAATTAAAAGTTGCTATAAACGTGATATTGCATTGTGATTTAATGGACAATGGGGAAAATAGACGTCTGTAAAATTGGAAGTCAGATAAATTGTGAATAATATAATGAATATTTAGAATAAAATATACCACTTGACATCAGTTATAGGAAGTTGTTTTTTTCTAGTGCCTTGCATCTGGCAACGAAGCCATTAGCATTCGTGCTTTCTAATACTTTTGAACTGTAGTTTCTTCTGATCTTAATGCTTCACAGGTCTTCAAGTGGTCTTCATTCATTTCTGCTGGATCGTTACACAGGACACATATTGGTGAAGCTGAGATACCTATTCTGTAGAGATGACTTGCTAAGCAGTCGTGACTTGTCAGTAGTCGGAAGGCTGCAACCGCTGTTTTCCTTGGTCTCTGGGGGATTATATCTGGGTTGGAAAGTAGTCTAATCCATTTTTTATCTTTCGCATTTGTTTCAATTTCTTGTAGGTATGAATGAGAAAATTGTTTAATGACCAAGCGTTTTATTGAGGAATATGAGAAATTGAATTTAGACTTTTGTTTTATTGTTGTGCCTTTCTTTGCAAGTGAGAGTTATAGGAAGTAAATGTAAAGATTTAATGTGCATTTCATATCAGTAACAAAAGCCTATTCACATGAGCTTATTTGAAGGCTGGAAAAAAGCATCCAGCTTTAGTTGTGTTCCTGCTGAGTGTTATTTCTTAATAACCAAAGATCAAAACCGCCTGAAATGTTCATAAACCAAAACTTAGAGATCTGAAGATCTATATAATTTAAAAGGTGAGTCAATAACACTAAACAACGCTTACATTTATAAGATCTGAAGATCTCTCTATGTATGCAATGATGTTATTCATATGGCCTCTTACTTCTGAGAATTTAGCACCAGACAAGATCAATTCTTCTTCCTCATCATCATTTTGGTCCTCATCATCTTTCATAACAGTTTCTGATATGTCCTGGCTGAGAATCTTGTAGCCTGGATCACCCTTGTCCATGTTCAGCTACTGCTCAATATTGTATTCACAAATACTTTCTGCAGACTTCAACAGGCTTTCATGAAGATTGGCAATTTCAAACCCCTGAAAATTGATTTCTCCTTCCATGCCATTAATAGCTGTTTCCAACCATTAGCTAATGATATGGTTTTTGTTTCATTCCAAGAGGCTCAAAATTAAAAATGGCAGACTTGATCTTATGTGTGTAAATATTTTGCAATGTCCTGAGTCCTCTCATATCATTTTCAATATCACATTCATCCAAGATAATCTTAAGGCACTCTTATGAACTTCAAAGAACTTCTTGTGCAATCTCTTGCAGACAACAATTACTTACAGGTCCATTGGTTGTATTAGCAAAATTTTATTTGGAAGGAGGAAAATATATTTTATTCTTCTATCCCTATTATCTCCTTAACATTAGGGTGAGCAGGTGTGTTAACAGAATCGAAACAGCTTTCACATTTTCAGGTAGGGTTTTCACAACCTCTTCTTGAAAACATTTCACTTCCAATACAAAGTGACTAAAGAACCAATCACAAAAAATAGTGCATGTAGCAAGCACTCTTCCAATTGTAATTGACTGGCAACCGATGCATGATGTTTTTCAAGAATGTGAAGTTTCCTTGTTTTACCAACAACCATGGATATCAGACATATGCCATTAGCATTTGCACAAAGTAGCACAGAAATCTGTTCCTTATTTGGTTTTTGTCCTGGTGTGCTAGATTCATGTTTGTGCAGGAGGGTATTTTCAGGAATAGAATGATAATGAAGACTTGTCTGCATTATAATTCTGAGGCAAAATGAGGCCCTCAGATTCACCAATTTATTGAAGCATTTACGAAGTGGTTTCACTTGCTTAGTGTCTGCACATAATGATTCACCACATGTTTCCTATTGCTGATACCGTGTCTTTTCTGAAAGCGTCATAGTCATGCATCACTCACACAAAATTCTATACCAATTAGCTCTGCAAATTTATAGCAGCAGCCTGTAACTCTGCACTTTGAACAAAATACCAGCAGAATGCTGTTGCTCAAACCACTTGTATGTAGCCTCCTCTAACCATTCATGTTTAGCAAATTTCACGTTTTCTATCTCATATTGTAGAACCACTCTTTCACTTGTCAACACTAATTAACCGCAAATGTTTAATTTAATCCTTATTTTTGTGAATATCTGAAATAGTTTGTTTTTTCATACCACGAGCTCACAACTATGAGCAACACATGCACAGTTTTGCAACTGAATTTAATTAGCTCCAGTTTAGATGCTTTTGTTGAACTACAAACATTATTGCAAGTTACTATATGGTGGTGCACAGATTAGAACTGATGATTGAAGCTGCAAGTGCAATTAATTTTTATGGATGCACCCAAAAATACAAACTAGTGGTGTGGAAGAGGCATTGTTGTTCTGTGCGTAAGACACAAGAGCCACTGCCATCTGCCAAAGTACAATCACTTTTGTCCTTTATAAATCTTGTTATTAAATCTGAAGTCCATTAACTGGAGGCCTATTAAATCAAAGGTTCACTGTACATGATTTCATGAAGAATGCAGAGGGAGGTAAGTCAAACAAAATTATAATTTGAGGTTTAAAAAGCTACCCATGCAATAGTAGATAAGCTAGCTGGTATAAATGTAAACAAAATACAACTTTGTCTACAGTGATTTCATTTTTCTACATTCTCCTTTCTTACTCATTTCACTCTTTAGATTAATAATATAGCAGAAATATAGGCAAATGGAGCACTTTTAACTCTTTTGCAACATATTTCTCCACTATGTCTATAATCTGTAAACCTAATTTTTTACCCATCTCTGCTTGCCCTTTTCTGTTATTTTCTGCAGGTTAAGTGAATGAGTGAGTGATGTTTAAGGGTCCATCGACAACTAGGCCATTTGGAGCCCAAGTCAGAACATGAAAACCATGAAGGCTCACAAACTTAAAAAGCTCAAAGCTAAACAGTGAAAGTGACAAGGTTAAAATTTTAAAAAGTTAAAATGCTGCTGTTGTTGCTAACGCTCTTCTGCTAAATATTCTCCTTTTTCTATGGGCTTCCCAATAGTATTTACATAGTTGAAATGGAACACTGGCATTAGTTTTTGAGTTTGCAGTACATTGGAGTAGGTGGCCTCTATTTGTTACTGTCTGTGGGTCATTGCGTAGTATGCATCTTGGAGAACTGACCAGGTTAAAAGAGTAAAAAGATGAAAGTTGAACACTATAAAATATCAAAAAAGTGAAAATTAAAACAGCTAATGTGTACACTGCTAAAAAATCAACAATATAAGGCTAAAACACATCACTGCCTAATAAGCTTTGGAATGGGTTTGCAAGCTGCAAGACTGCATTTTTTTAGACGGAAATGCTTGGATAAAGGATCGAGACTTGGCAAGGGATGGTCTTCATTTAAATAGGAGGGGAGCAGACAAGCTTAGCAGGTTACTAAATCGTGTGATAAACAAAATTAGTTCAAAAAACTAGACATGGTCTATAGGGTTGCAAATTACTGTAGTGCATCTGTGTGCAACCAAACTGGGTGTGAAGTGAACTGGATACGGTGCAAGAGTGATGAAAAAAGTGTATGTAGTGAATCAACTGAGATACAAACACCAGATGATGGGAACAGAGTACAAAGTGAAGTGACTAGTGCATGTGCTGGTGAGTGCAGTGTAATAGATGAACAATGCATACAAACACTCGCCAATAGTGAAATGGAACATGCTAAATTAAGTGCTTCAGTGCCTAATGTAATTAATAATTGTAAGGGGAGTTTTAGAATAACACATCAAAATGTGCAGTTCATTAGTAATAAGTCAGAAACTGTTGAACAATTTATTAATGATTTAGATACAGACATGATGGTCTTAACGGAACATGGTCAAAATGATGAGCAGCTAAATTTGTGCAAAATTCGCAATTACCAGATGGTTGATTCATTCTCTCGAAAGGTGCATAAAGGGGGTGGTGTGGTCATCTATGCTAGGAATAATGTTAAATGTAAGCAACTAAATATGTACAACAAATTTAAACGGGAAATGGTACTTGAAGCAGTAGCAGTAAAAGTTAAAATTCATGATTGTGATATACATATAATAGGAATGTACAGGTCTCCTAACACCAACATTGATGAATTTATTAATGAATTTGATGATATGTTAAAAGTATTTAAAAGTAATGTTAATAATACTACTAAAATTGTAATACTGGGGGATCTAAACGTAAACTTAAAAATTGATGACAAAAACTATAACAAGTTAAATGACTTGCTGATTGGACATGGGCTAAGGGATACTGTTTTTCTACCAACAAGAGAAACAGCAAGGACATCCACAACAATCGACCATATCATAACCAATATTGAGGATAGGTATATATCCACTGTTGTAGTTGATGGCCATATTTCAGACCACTATGCTCAGTGCATCGAAATATTGAATACATATAGCAATGAACAGCAATTTGAAACAATAACATTTAGGTCAGTTACAACGCATAGGCTAAATAATCTAGTTAAAGTCCTTGAAAATGAAGCTTGGGAAACGGTATATAGCTCTGATGGGATTAACTGCAAATGGGAGGAATTTTATAAAATATTTAATGTACACTTTAATGAATGCTGTCCCTATATTACTAAAACTGTGTGTAAAAATGACAAAAAATGTATTCAATTAACTAGTGAAATAGTAAAACTTAAAGAAAAAGTTAAAGATATGCACTACTGGTATAAATACACTGGATATGAGACATATAAAAGCCGCTATAAACAATATAAAAATCTCTATCAAAACAAACTAAGAGATCTCAAGGCGAGAGAATACTCTGAGCGTGTAAATAAATCAGATAACATTTCTAAAACGGAAACTACAGTTCAAAAGTATTGGAAAGCACGAATGCTAATGGCTTCATTGCCAGATGCAAGGCACTAGAAAACAACAACGTTTCTAAAACGTCGTGGAACATTATAAATAATATAAGAAAGGCTGAACCTCATAGTGCAAATTTTGAACTGAACTCCACAGGAATATCTGAGAGAGATCCTACTGTCATTGTAAATATGTTTAATAAATTCTTTTTAAGCATAGGGGATAGCAGCACTACAAAAAACGGTGACACATTTTTGAACAGTAAGAATCCGATTGTCAAATCAGTCTATTTGTACGATACCTCTAAGGAAGAAATAATTAAGGAAATAAACAAACTAAAAAATAAGCAATCACATGGTTGGGATGGGATAAACTCACCTCTTCTGAAAGCTTGTAAAGATGTGCTAGGAGATATCATAACATACTTGATAAACGAGTCAATAAATAATGGGACTTTTCTGGACTGCTTAAAGTTGAGCATTGTTAGACCAATATATAAAAAAGGAAACAAAAAAGAGATACAAAACTACAGACCGATAGTATTAACTTCTACTCTAGGCAAACTGTATGAGTAAATTATTCTTAAGAGGTTGTACAACTTCTTTGAGGTAAACAACATTCTAAACCCTCAACAATATGGATTCCAAGCAGGCAGATCAACTGTATCTGCAGGTGTAGAACTAGTGCATGAAGTTATAAGCCAACTAGACAAAAAGAATAAAGTTGCAGGAATGTTTCTGGATTTGTCTAAGGCCTTCGACTGTGTTCAACATAACACATTGTTACAAAAGCTGGAACATTATGGTGTACGTGGTATAGCCAATAAACTTATTGCTTCCTATCTTTCAAACCGAAAATAGTACACGGAAATTAAACATAAAAGTGGTGGTCAAGTCAATATAGTTAAATCTAAACAGGGAGTAGTACACTGTGGAGTACCCCAAGGCTCGGTACTAGGGCCATTCCTGTTCCTAGTTTATATAAATGACATCACTAATCCAGTAAACAGCAAGATTATTACCTATGCAGACGATAGTACTGCCATATGCTGGAACAAATCCGACTCTGAACTAAGCAATTCAGTCAGTGTTACTGCAAATCAGCCTTTTGAATACTTTAACAGTTTAAATCTTTCCACAAATATCGTAAAACTGCATTAATCAAGTTTGAACTACAACACCGGAGTAACTTTCAGCAATTTTAAGCAAAATTAGATAAATGTGAAATTACAGAAACTAACAGTCATCTATTTCTTGGGATATGCGTAGATAAACACCTGGACTGGAAACAACATATAAATAATGTTTGCAATAAAGTAGCTAAAGGTGTATACTTGATAAGCCATTTGTCAAAATATGTAGATAACAGTGTATTAAATACTGCTTATTATGGGATAATCTATCCTCATATTGTATATGGTATTGAAGTGTGTGGATTGTGTGCTGACTCTCATCTTAATAGACTGTTTATATTACAAAAGAGATGTTTAAGAATAATATTTAATCTGAGAAGCAAAGAAAGCTGTAGGGATATTTTTAAAAATAAGAAATATTTTACGGTCTACTCACTATTCCTATACAGAATTATATTGCTCGCCTACTCAAGACTTAATTCATATGTCAAGAATGAAGAAATGCACCACTATGATACTAGGCAGAAACAAGATCTCCATAAAAACACATACAGTACAAAATCGATAATGAAAGATCCATATGTTGCAGGAGCTCATTATTACAACAAATTACCCAAGCACCTAAAAATGTACAAGGGCAATGTATTTAAGAACAAATTAAGAGAATTCCTAACAGTAAAAGCTCTATATTCAATTAAAGATTTTTAAACTAGTATGACTGATGAATGTGTAATTTGTAAATATGTACATTGTAAATCATTTTTGTAAATTTAACTTTGACTTTTGCATTTGTAACTCTTACTTGTATAATTGTAATTTTGACTTGGTCTACACCTATGTAAATTGTCATCATCATCATCATCATCATCATCATCATCATCATCATCATCATCATCATCATCATCATCATCATCATCATCATCATCATCATCATCATCATCATCATCATCAAGCTAAAATCTATGAATGCTAAATTCTGCAGCTTAATAACTGGTAAATCTTTGCACATAAGAATAGCATTAGAAGCTCAAAAAAAAAAAGTAAAATAATCTTTAAAATGTTGGAGCTTTATTACTCAAACTTCACTGAGAGTATCATAAAATTGAAGATCCAAAATATTGCATTTAAATACTTTCATTGTGTTCTTCCTAATGAAAGATTAAAAATAATCTTGTTTTCTCACCTGTAGAATTGTCACAATGAGCTGTGTCCTTCCCAAAAATGAGAAGTTCACCTTCTTTGGTAACAAGAGCAGTCGTACCATTGTTGCATGCTGCATGTACTATGTTCTGTCCATCCACTTTGATCATTTTCTTTGGTTTTGTTGGCTTTGGTTGACGACGAGCTTTATCTGTAAGAAATATTTAGTCTTGCATATTATTGCTGCTATATCAAATTAAACAAGCTGGAAAGCTCTACTGTTTCATTCTACACAAATCAAATACAACCAGAATTTTCCTGCAGCAGCCCTGAGCTGGTTAGAGACCATGTATGGGTAGTGGTGGGGGGTCTGCTATTGCTCCCTCTAATAATTACAAAGGTAGTACACATTATTACAGACCCACAGAAAAATTATCCCTTCATTCTGTCAAAAGACTCATTAAATTACAAATCAAACAAAAAACTAAAACACAGTATATAGAAAAGACTAAAGACAAAATATGGAAACAGATTTGCCAAAACCAAAATATAATACCTGACGCAACAAGGAAATCAGCAGTTGCAGCATTCAGATTACTCACAGGACATGACTGCATGGCAAAACACCTCCATAGAACCGGAATCTTACAATCACACAACTTTCCATAATACAGTTTAAACAAAGAAATGGACCATCACCATCTCGAGAAATGCCCAGCTTTGAAAAATACTGGAGTGCAAGAGAACGAATGGCTTGTTGTCAAGTGTTTGGCATCAGTACAACAAAGAATGTGCAAGAGGTATGCATGTATGTTGCACAATGAATTATGTTTCTCGCTACCAAACGCATAAAACCAGCTATAATTTTGAGAAGGCACAGTTCAGGATGAAAAGCTTTCTAAGACTAAAACTAAACTGAATGTTACTGTAAGTTCTAAGCTGTTTACTTATAAATCAGTATTCATTTTAAATAGCACTGAATAAATGAATTATTAATTATTTCATGGAATACTTTAAACAAATACCACTTGAGGTTTTTATATGAGATAATTTTTCTCGTGCTTCATGCTTGTAAAATTGTCACACGAAACCCTCTCAAGGTGTTACTACAGATAAAATAATACAAAACCTACTTTGGTCTCCATCCTCTCCTCGCCGAGCAGTTCCTGCAAAAAACACAGTTCCATCCTCAGCTAAGAGTATGGCATGAAGACCTTCATGTCCTACAGCAAAATGAACCACTTTTGGCGACTTTGTCACTGGAAGCTCTGCCCATTTACCACTACGCATTCCTCCCTGCTTTATTCCAAGACTGGATGTTTTTCCACAATACAGAATCTGTGAGAGGAAAGAACAGCTTAAATTATATACATGTTCACATAGCTTTAATTTAAAACAGATCAACAGACTACTCAGAGATCTGATTTGAACTCTGCAGAGGATTTATGTGATATTAGTGCATCAGTTTTGTGCTAGATTACAAAGATAAATAGCAATATTGGGGAAAACACAATAAAGCTACCTCAACATTTATATGTAAAAATTTGTTCTTTATTACTCTAACTTCACTTTGCACACCAGAACTTATAAGAATCAGTAAGTCCTACTATAGAAAGCGAAGTTAGAGTAATAAAAATTCTAAACTGTTACATATATATATATATATATATATATATATATATATATATATATATATATATTAATATCTAACCTCATTGCAGCTCTATATGAATTGCATATCATTTCCTGGAAACATTTCATCTTCTAAAGACAAAGTGTGAGCCAAATTCACAATATATGCCATTATCTTAGAATGAATCATGGGCTTCTAATGTAGTTTAAGGAGGGTGGAACGATATTCGTGTAGGAGCTGGGGCTGGAGGTTCCACAACATTGACGACTGTTTACATGTTGGTCCATTTGCCCCGCGTAGTTACCATTTTGTAGCTATGGGACTCTTGGTGCTTTTCATCGAAGTTCTCGATGAACCTCAGGGCGTGGTACGGGTCTACGTCTTACCAAGAAGATTAAATGTCCTTTTAACTTTTTAAATATACTTATTTAATGTTCCTTCAAGTTACAAACAACAATACAACTTTTCAGGATTGGCGTCCTTTTTCACAAGCCCTGCGGGGTTCACACAACCCGAACACGGACTGCGTAATTTTGCTTGGAACGTTTATTCGTAATCTTCTTCTATTTGTCGATGCAGCCTTACTAATTGTATATCAGTTCTCTGCATTTTCACTCCTGTTGACTTTTAAGACGCAATGTTCTTTCAATAAACACTATGTCGATCACTTTTACAATTATTCGCGAACTATGTGATTTTCGCATGACGCCAATCCCAACAATACATAAACAAGAACAAGCTAAGACAATTGAAAATCTCTATCATTGCCCACTAGGACAATGATTCACAATTCTAGGGGGCTTTTTCTGCCACCACTATGAACACAAATTTTAACTATTTTCGGAGGCTTCTTCTAAAAATATCGCCTCAAATGCCTCTCATCAGAATGTATGTAATTTTTAACAAATACAAAAGAAATGTAACAAGCACAAAACAAAACAGTACCTATATTACATACATTCTGATGAATGCCTCTCGACAATTTAAATTACAAACAAGTTAACAATTTTAACATTTACATAAACATGAAGAACATATACATCACAAACATCTATATACATTGTCACAATATCTGTTTTTTTTTAAACTTTGTGGTTCCCATACCGTAACCTCGTAATGGAATTACTGTCTGTTTGGTCATCCTCAACATTATGTCTGTATGCCTCGCCTCTCGTATTTTTCCTTTGCGAGTGCCGTACATTTTTGTTATTTTGAGTTCCTAACCTTTTTCTCTCATGTTGGTATTGCTCGTAGTCGCTAACTTCCTCATCAAAAGATGATTGGGTTAAGCCACGTTGTTGTTGTAGTGTTTAACGCCCGCTTTTACTACTACGGCACCGCAGGCGGTGACACTGATGATACATGAAGATGGAGCACCGGTGGAATGAGATGGCGGGGGAAACCGGAGTACCCGGAGAAAACCCGCCCTGACGCCGCTTCGTCCACCACGAATACCACATGCGGGTCCCTGGGATCGAACCCGGGCCGCCTAGGTGGTAGGCGAGCGCGCTAACCGCTCGGCCACGGCGCCGCCAAAAAAGCCACGTAACAGGTAATTCATATTGTAAGGGTGACCTTGATTTGCTATGTGATAGATTTTAGTCAAAACATTTCCATGGAGGTTAACAATGTTACTACCATTGTCAGGTAAGTCAATCTCAGTCACATTCCTATCTACATTTACATTTTGACTTTGGTTAACATTATTGGCCTGCAATGCAATTACAACCTGGGTTAACTTCCCAGTATTTTCTTTTTCTTTTTCTAAATTATCTTGCAATTCCTGCATGTTAATTTTTGCTTCCCCACTGAACTTATTGAACTCTTCACGTTGTAATTGCATTTCAGTACCCATAGTTTTCACAACACTGCTTAGGTTACTAATTTCTACAGCAAGATTACCCTGAGTTAATTTATTTTCATTATGAACTGTCTTAGAATTTTCTGCTATTGCATCTATCTCATGCTTCATTTTATTCTCTAACATTTCTAAATCTACTCTTTGTTTATCCAATTTCTCATCCTGCTGTTTCTTAAACTCATCTAACTCTTTAAGCATTTCAGTCTGCATGTCTTTCACTACTCTTTCTTGCCCTAACTTGATTTCATTTACTAGTTCTTCTAACTTAATTATATCATTTTTACTAGATCCAATTTCTGCCCTTAATTCTAAAGACAATATTTTCAGTTCTTCTTTACATTCTTTCCTACCCAGTTCAATTCTCTCAGTTACAGTAACTAAGCTATTGTCCATCTTATTTTTTAAACTACTCACATTACTATCTAATTTATTTTCTAAGTCTGACTTTGTACTGTCCAATTTGTTATTTAATTCCAACTTTATTTCATTTAAACTACTCTCATTTCTATCCAATCTATTATTTAATTCTGACTTATTATTGTCCATCTTTTGAGATAACTCCATCATCTGTTTAGAGAATAATTGCATGTATTCTTTCAATCCTAATTCTGTCTCACAAACCTTTACCACTGATTCTTCACTATTCTCTCCCTTTTTACTACCACTTAACTCTTTAACATTCTCCATTTTTTTTACTAATTTCCTATTCCTCAATATCATTTAAACTATTGTCCAAAATTAATTAATTTTTCTTTTTTTAATTTTACATATAATTAGAACGGTCTTACTTGTCAATTATTTCACTTCACTAATTTCTCCTCTCTTCTAGCGACCTTCGCTGTCCTTGGATTTCCTCGTTTCTTCTTCTTTTACCTCTTCCAATCTCGCGTTGACCCATTCGAGCCCCACGTTGGGCGCCATTTGGAACGATAATTTCAGCATGTAGGAACTTGGGCTGGAGGTTCCACAACATTCACGACGACTGTTTACATGTTGGTCCATTTGCCCCGCGTAATTACCATTTTGTAGCTATGGGACTCTTGGTGCTTTTCATCGAAGTTCTCGATGAACCTCAGGGCGTGGTACGGGTCTACGTCTTACCAAGAAGATTAAATGTCCTTTTAACTTTTTAAATATACTTATTTAATGTTCCTTCAAGTTACAAACAACAATACAACTTTTCAGGATTGGCGTCCTTTTTCACAAGCCCTGCGGGGTTCACACAACCCGAACACGGACTGCGTAATTTTGCTTGGAACGTTTATTCGTAATCTTCTTCTATTTGTCGATGCAGCCTTACTAATTGTATATCAGTTCTCTGCATTTTCACTCCTGTTGACTTTTAAGACGCAATGTTCTTTCAATAAACACTATGTCGATCACTTTTACAATTATTCGCGAACTATGTGATTTTCGCATGACGCCAATCCCAACAATACATAAACAAGAACAAGCTAAGACAATTGAAAATCTCTATCATTGCCCACTAGGACAATGATTCACAATTCTAGGAGGCTTTTTCTGCCACCACTATGAACACAAATTTTAACTATTTTCGGAGGCTTCTTCTAAAAATATCGCCTCAAGGGTGATCAGTCAGTGTCATCACTAATGATAGAAGATTTATTTATCATGTTACATTTACAATATAGAGCAACTGCTCATAAACAATGACTTGTCAATTAATAGTTACAACATAAGAAATTTATCTATATTAATATTATAAGAGAGAACATTTGTGTACCATGTGGTAATTTCAAAAATCACAACTGATTTGGATAATTCTTTCACCATTGAAAAGACCAGTTTGTTCTGATGGGTACTGAGACTATAAAACACCTTTTAATTTCATTTCATAAATTAATGAAACACAACAAAGGATTTACAAAGCTTGTGCATAAACACAAACTGGAGAAGAACTGGAAAAGAACATGCCTTTTAGTTGAGAATGTCATGGAATAGAAAATAGTTTTGTTACTCCACAAAATATGCATGTAGAATAAGACAAATGCCACAGATATTTAATTCCAATAATACATATGTTGTTGTTTTCTAGTGCCTTGCATCTGGCAATGAAGCCATTAGCGTTCTTCATGTTTGTGGCTTTCATGTAACTGTTTTCTTAACGGGCACCAGTTTTACAATGTGGCAGTTACATCACCCGACTTAAACCCCCATTTTGCAAGAGGACCACACCTATCGTTGGTCAACGGGTCCATCGGACCTAGCCGGGAGGACTAAATAGATGATATTTAGATCCACCGACCTTCCCCTCATGTGCCTCTGAGGGACGCTGTTGTGCTGTGATAGGCCAGCACATATGTAAATGACATTTCCTCCATTTTAGATGAAACAGTTATACCGCTGTGATTCGGTCCCCAGAGCCTCATCTGTTAAAAGCAGGGTGCACCATGGGCAGGATGAGGATGGGAATTGGGTAGGAGAGGCTATAGGAGGCGCATCACTACCCCTTACTACATGTAGTGTCCACAATTTAGCTACTAATATAAAGCAAAACAAAAGAGAATCAAATCTATTTAAAATGCTATGATACATATCAAATACCTATGCCATAATATTTTAATACCCTCATGTAAGAAAGTTTTGCTTTATTTCCTTTATATAACAACCTGTGTGGTCATTGAATGTATCAAAGAAATTATAAAAAACATTGACGCAGGCAAATATGCAACAGCTTTCTTATTAGATCTTACTAAAGCTTTCGACTGTGTGGATAAAAAAATACTAATGAACAAACTGTCAGTCCTGGGGATTAGAGGTCTGCGACATAAATTAATAGAACCCTACATGACAAACCGAAAACAATACGTAGCTGTTAATTCGACAAATGGTGATGCTATATCAACTACGACGGAATTGACACACGGGGTCCCTCAGGGATCAATTCTCGGTCCACTTTTGTTTATCTTATACATGCATGATATAACTGACTATATACCTAAAGGTACAAAATTAGTACAATTTGCAGATGACACTAGCGTCACAGCCAGCCATTCCTCTAGCCTAATGCTGGAAGAAAACCTAAGTCAAGTAGTTATCAAACTATTGCAGTACTTCTCAATAAACTTAAGTATAAACCCAACTAAATGTGAACTGATAACATTAGGTAGCAAAACACTTAATACGCCTCTACAATTGTATATTGACAACAAATCAGTCAATTGTGTTGACAAGGTAGAGCTACTTGGTGTCACACTGGACAAAACACTATCGTTTACACCGCATACAGACAAATTAGCATTAAAAATAAGTAAAAATTTATTTCTTCTTAACCTCTTGAGGGATATGGACGTGAAATCACGTCCATTTAAAATGACGGATGAGCGATATGGGCGTGTATACACGTCCTGTGCGTTTAAGCATTTAACCCTTATTTATCCCTTATCCAACTCAACTTATTTTAATTTTCCCTTTATGAAACATTTTAGTAAAGTCTATATACTTTATTGGCTTACCTTAATATGTTGTTTTCTAGTGCCTTGCATCTGGCAATGAAGCCATTACCTTAATATGTTCTTTCTGCAGTGATTTACCTCAAAACAGGGATAAACACATAAGGGTAGGTACATCTCCACAATCGCGAATTCCCTTCTTGCGGCACACAAAACACTTTCGAGATGGGCGGGACTTCTTTGCTGTTGGTGGTATCCTTTTAGGATAATGTTTTCCTTGAAGTCTGAGGGGTGCAGGGGTTTTGGATTTTCAACCCCCAATGTGGTATTGTTCAATTAGGCTGCGAGCTATTTATAGTAGGAAGTCAAGGTCGGTCATTGTCCTGTGTGGATTTAGAGAGCTGTCCAAATCACCAAACAATTGTATATGGTTATATCCAGTTGGTGCAAAAACACTTTTTTATACCACTTCTCCCTTCAGCTACAAGCAGGAAAGTATACTATGTATTTCAACAAAGAAAGAAACGGACTCTACTAAGTTACGAAACTCGCGTAAGCAAAAGTTGCAATGTGCCTCTATTCTGATGACTCAAGAGACCACGCATACAGTAGTGCTTTATTACACAGTATGCTGACACATAAGCCACACATACAATGGGTGTTTCTTTACTGTTTCTTTCCAAGAACTTATATTAGATGCGTTCGACAGAGCAAAGTTGACTTTTCACCACAGTGAAACAAAATTGTGCCATTTCAACGTTTTGTAAATACAACTCAACTTTGCTGATGACATACATTTATACTGCAAATAACGAGTTTTATACCAGTTTTTGTTTCATTAAAATAACTTAATATTTACACAAAATACAGCTGTGTATAAACGACGCATTTTAAATGCCCTGCACTGGATATTGGGTAGCAGTTCTCGGCTTGCGGACGTTTTAAATGGCTATCGCTCAAGAGGTTAAGTGTCTAAAGAACTATGTCCCAGCAGCAACTAATAGGATAATTTATTTCTCTCTCATTCAGTCACACATGTCATATGGTATAGAAATATGGGGCAATACTTCAAAATTAAACCAAAATAGAATATTTACTTTACAGAAAAGAGCAATCAGATATATTTCGAACTTAAAAACGCAAGACTCATGTAGAGAAGCTTTCTGTCAGCATAAAATAATGACGCTACCTAGCCTGTATATTTATAAAACTATACTATACATGATAAAATACAAATTTCCGATGCAAACAAATTCAGACATACATGACCACAACACAAGAAATAAGAATGATTTGTCTATTACAATGCACAGACTGAGTCAGTTTGAAAAGCTGCCTAGTTACGCTGGTGCAAAATTCTACAATAGACTGCCAGCAGAAATTAAAAGGTGTGAAAACTACACTAAATTCAAATCTGCTTTACAAACTTATTTAGTTAATAATGTGTTCTATTCATTAGAGGAATTTTTAAATAGGCTAAAAGTTCAGTAATCAAAAGTCGATGTTAGATACTTATTTTGTAATCTGTTAATATTTCATTGTGCATAGTCTCTAATCAGTTGGTTAATCAGCTCTTTGTATATTATTATTATTATTAATGTTTTGTTATTTTGTCTTTGCTACTTATATGTACTTGTTTACCTTTGACTGAATTCAATTGTGTATTACACTATATTGAATTGCAATAAACGGTCATTTGTGGTGTAATTAGTTCATTAGCAAGACATGTTAAATAATTGTATAAAGAGAGAAAAATGTTTATATTAAAAATCAATCAGTCAATATTTTTAAATAAACAACTGAGAATATAGCTTTTCTCAATGGTTACAGATGTGTCCTTTTTTTAAAGAGGCCTGAGAGTGGGAAATCTTCATGTTCACCAGCTTCTCCTCTAGTACTTGTTCAATATGTGAAAACTATTTAGCTTTTACGTTATTAAATAACTATGAGACCAAAGAGAGAATGCAAAGGTTGCTTGACCATTATGATCAATGATTGTTTCAGAGGTTACATTTAGGCTATGCAACATTTCTACAACTTGGAAGACTGTTGGGAAGCAGTGCCATGGTCATGCAGATAGACTGCTCCACTATCACCAAGGCAGCCCAGGTTCAATCCCAGGGACCTGCATGTGGTATTTGTGGTGGACGAAGTGACTTCTAGGCAGGTTTTTTCCGGTTTCCCCTGCCACTCATTCCACCGACTGCTCCATCATCACCTTTCCAACATTTTATAGCATTCATATCATCCTCTTCCTCCCTCTCATACCTGGTGCTGGGCTGACCACCCGCTTTCAGGTCTTCACTCTGTCCGTCCAAAGGTTTCACTGCTTTCTAACAGGCATATGGCCCTAGGCACAAGCTTGTAAATCCTAGGGAGTGTAGTGCTATATACAGGAGTTAGTAATAATGATGATGATGATGATGATGATGATGATGATGATGATGATAGTAATGATAGTAATAGTAACAATAGTAATAATAATAATAAGAAGAAGAAGAAGAAGAAGAAGAAGGAGAAGAAAAAGAGGAAGAAGAAGAAGAAGAAGAAGAGGAGGAGGAGGAGGAGAAGAAGAAGGAGGAGGAGAAGGAGGAGGAGAAGGAGAAGAAGACGACGAAGAAGAAGACAAAGAAGAAGAAGAAGAAGAAGACAAAGAAGAAGAAGAAGAAGAAGAAGAAGAAGAAGAAGAAGAAGAAGAAGAAGAAGAAGAAGAAGAAGAAGAAGAAGAAGAAGGGGGAGGTTAAGAAAGTCAGATGCTCAGCCAATGTTTATAGGTATCCTTTTGCATGAATATCAGGGAATATTTGGTTATTAGGAACAGCCAACACTGTGCAAAATTACAATTATAGGAGTTAAGTAGATTAACCACAAAAATCTTCTAGATCACTGTACAATAATGTCACAAAAAACTGGAGAAAGTAAATGAAATTGCCATTAAGGTTTAAAAAGCTGACCATGCAATATTGGTCAGCAAGCTAGAAAAATATGGAGTAAAAATTGAATTGCATAAATGCAGGTTAATATGCATATAGACTAACTAATCCCATGGCACAACAGGCATTTCTGGGCCAAGAACTACTGACCAGCCCCTGTATCATCCAGAGGTGCCATGAAAAAGGTACTCCGTATCCCTCCCAGCTGGTTATGCAGTTTTGCAACTGGGGCTGTTACTTTTCAATCAAGTAGCTCCTTTACTAGCCCTTCAGGGGCCTGATGAGGCTGAATGCACCACAGACCAGGTCTCCCAGTGGGAGAAAATCCCCATGCCAGGACTAGGAATTGAATCCAGATCTCCCATTGCTAAGTAGCAGTACTACAACCGTGCTAAATTTACAAAGCACATCTCCCATGATAACTAATTACTTCAAAACCCATCCTTCAAGCATTCCTTTACCTAGTAATGTGCTTTTCCTGATGTATTCTATTTCTTTAAATTTTTAGGTCCACAAATACTTGAACTGATATGTATTCCAGACTTTTTTTCAAGAACTGCCAACCTGGGTGCTATATGATGATGCTTTTGCTTTGCATTTCTATTCATGTCTATGTTGGTTTCTTAGGAAATTGTTCAAGTATTATTGCGTGTACATATATAAAGCTTGAGTTACAATTTCTAGTTCTTTGCATAATTGGCTTACAGGAATCTCTATGGTTTGAGGGAGTCATATAGATAATCTTTAGGATTTTCAGAATGCAGTCCCACCAATATAGTCCCACCCTGTAGCATTGCCCCATACAGTTACACCATATTCCAATATAAACTGGGAGAAACTGTAATAAATTTTTTTGAGTGTGTATATTTGTAATATGAGATAAACAAGACATATCGTAACAGATCAAATTTAGACCTGCATAACCTAAGTGGCTATTCCATTTAAGTTGTTCATTCACACATACCTCCAAGGTTTGAGCTTCATTTATTAATGTGTATGCTAATTGGTTTATAGTATCTATTTCTATCACTAGTTATCTAGTATATTATGTTTAGTATACAAAGTAACAAACAGAAGGCACAGCTCCGATTGATACTTACCTTGCCAGAATTTGTTCGAATTATCCCAAAGTCCTTGCCTGCTGCTATCATAGCCACTTCCTCATCACAGCCTGTATACAAGGTGTGTATTGCTGGCTCTTCATCAAAAGATGCTGATCCAAACACATCCAAGCACTTTCTAGCCAACTTGAGTGGTAGTTCATTCACAGATACTACTGGACTAGTGGCTGGATTCACCATTCTCACCACAAAACCATCCTTAAATCAGATAATATCACTATGTCAAATCCATTGCTGAATTGCTGCAAACAAATAACACCTCAATGTGCAAAAGTGACTTTCCACCCTTCTGTATAGTAATTGATATGGCCATACTTGTTCCCAGGGCACAATGAATCAAAATGCTGTATGCTTATTATTTATTTATACCAATAAATTTACTGTTTGTATTTTTAAACACACAAACCGTGTGTGGGCAATGTTTGAGCATACATGCTGTATGCTGCTTTGCTTCCTTTTCTTGGTTTCTGCTCGCTTACTGTTTATTTTAGGTTAAACATATAGTGCTAAACATCAGAGAACTTATGATTTAGAAATGAAAGGCACAAATCTGTTATACACATACTGACAGTATTTAAGTATTTGCTGTTATAAAACATTTTATATTTAATATGTTTTGATAAAGTTGTTGTTAGCTAATGTTGGATTTCTGACAATGAAGTCATTAATCCTCTTGCTTTTCAAAAGATAAAGTTTACTTACATCTTTGGCTGAAGTTATCATTCCCAGACTTTCACCATCTGAGAACATGACACATGATCCCCAGTCTTTCCCTTCAAGACTGACAACTTGCATAACTCTGAGTGTCTCCTTATCAATTGCCAGTAGGTCACAACTTTTCTTGCTGGAAATTTTGCTGTAGAGCACACCCTGCAGTGACAACACCAGCAATATATTTTAAATAGATAAACTGAAGAACATTTCAATTAAAAACTACAGCTAGCATAAATAACTGGGTGGTGCAAATGACCTTACTCAAAACAATAAACCATAACTCATGTGTTGGTAGCTTTTTAATGCATTCTGAAGTTCCCAATGAGGAAAATTACATCTACAAATAATCCAGATGTCTGGCAAAGGCAACTCAAGGACTATACTGTAACACTCCTGAAGATATGATAATGTAGCCAGAGATTCCCAGAGATTCCATTACTGCTATTAAAAAGTGCTTATATTTGAGAATAATACACCGGGTGGAAGGTACTGCTTTGGCCATACGCTAATCAGGGATTATACAGGATGAGTATAACAAATATGTCCAGTAAAATTATTGTTAATAAAGAGCTGTTTAACTGACAAAGTAATTTGTGTCAAATATTTGGAGCCATCTAACTTCTTGACAAATAGATAAAAATGGTTTATTATTTCAATAACTGTCACACAAACACTGTGAGAACAATACTGTAATGAATTACTACCTTAATTAAAATGAATTTAGTCACAATTAATGTTAAAATGTTATGCAAAGTTTAATTTCTGAGAGAAATTTGGCAATGTCATGTCATGTGCTCTCACCTTGGTTGAACAGTCAGATGGAGGTGGTTAGGGGAGGTATTGCCTTCCACTACTAAAAGTGAGGGGGAAGGGAAGGGCAGGTGGTAAATACATACACGAGCTACAAGCATTGATGGCTGAGGTGGCAGCTTCAAAGATCATTAGTTTTATTTCAGGCCAGTAATCTACAAAAGTATACAATTGTTTTAGGAAAATGAAGAGGAAGACTTATTTATTTGTGTATTAAAAGCAATTACTATTCTTTTAGCTCATAATGGATGATAATAACGAAGTACATTATTGACAAAATTTGTACCCCTTTATGATAGCATTGTTGTAACTCTAAAATACATAGTTTTGATTGTTTCATTTTTCTGTCATTTAATTTTTCTGAATTATCATTATTACTTGAACAAATACATCATTTCAGTTACATTCACAGTTGTATGGCATAACATTTCAATTCGTGTGGATTTGCTCAAGATAGTGGCCACTTCAACGGTACAGTAAACATACTGGGCAATTATTATTTATTTATGCCAACAAACTTACTGTTGGTATTTTTAAACACACAAGCCATGTGTGGGCAAAGTTTGAGAGGTAGAACTGGAACTTAAAAATTCAATGCCACAACTGGGATTTGAACCACAGACCTTCCACTTACCAGGTGGCTGCTCTAACCATTGAGCTATTGTGACAAACTGCCAGAATGGCATTAAATTCTCAAACCAGTTCATATTTCTCCTGGTAAACCACAAAGGCAGTCTCACATCAGAGACAAATTACTCCAATGGTGACTTACTATTGTAAGTACTTTATGTCCCAGGATTAAATAACCTTCAGGTGGTAATTATTATTTATTTATGCCCACAAACTTACTGTTGGTGTTTTTAAACACAAGCCGTGTGTGGGCAAAGTTTGAGAGGTAGAACTGGAACTTAAAATGGCATTGAATTTTTAAGTTCCAGTTCTACCTCTCAAACTTTGCCCATGCACGGCTTGTGTGTTTAAAAACACCAACAGTAAGTTTGTTGGCATAAATAAATAATTAATACTGGGCAAGTATTTTGTTTATATCCAAGGACAGTGCTGGTCTCAAAGCACATGCCTGTTGAGTACTTGCTGGCATGTGCAAGGATTAAATCCATCAGCTCAGTGTTGCCATTTACATTGCCGAAAAATGAACATTTTTACAAATGATTAAACCTATCAAAACGAAACTTAGGATTTTATATTTCTTATACACTATCCACCATCAGTTTCAGTGAAGAAAAATATTGGAAAGCCCAATGGCTAATGGCTTCAGTGCCAATGGCCTGGCATTAGGCAACTAGAATATATTTCTTGTACTTGATTCTATTAGCCACTTTATTCTGGCCAAACCAGTATCTTCCACCCTGTAGAAATAAAAGGACTTCAAATGTCATAGTACTGCAATCATTGATTTAAAAAAAAAAAAAAAAAAAAAAAAAAACTGAAGGAACTGTAAACTGAATAATACATCAATCACAATTTAATACTTTTAGATCCTAGACGTCAGTGCAGAATTCAGAAAGAAGGGATGTAAAAGAAGCATATGTTCTTCCACAGAGTATGACATCTTTATTTTACATACAGAAGCCATGGCTAATTGTTGACTTTGTCAAAAAGAAATCTTAACCTACATTATCATAATATAGGCTATGGGAGTACTGTGCTTTTCAAATGGGAAGGAGTTTGTCCTTGAGCACCTCCATGCCGGCAACCAATCAGAGTCCTGCTGTGCTGTCATATTGCGCCAGGCAGACTTGCATGAACTAGGACAGTGTGCAAGAGAGAGAGAGAAATAAAATGAGTGGGGATATTGAGCTTGCAATGCTGTGCATGTAAACGTATCTCGTTGACTGCAGATCAGAACTCTTCCCATTTGAAAAGCACAGTAGTATCACACCTTATGTTACAAGCCCAAAATTACTATATTTGGTATGGATTATTGCCAACTTAATAAAAATCATATATCTTGTGTATATTACTGCATTACTTAAAGTTCATTGGTAAGACAGGAGAAAGCATTTATCTTTTAATTAGGTAAACCACAGCTTATATGTCTAATACTTTATCTGTTGATTGTAATACAGGCCCTAAATTTAAAATGAAATAGATAACTGTAGATAAACTTTTTGAGTGAATATCACTAATCCATTAAATATAAATCCCATTTACTATTAAAAGCTAAGCAATCATATCATTGGCTTTAATTTGAGTATCTGGATGGGAAGTAGAGGCAGTTTCTATGTTTGGAAATGCAAATATCAAGTTTTGTCCCCAATTAATCAGTGTAATAAATGGTACAGCATTAGTAATAGGAGGCTATTAATGTCATTTTACTATATCCTATATTTCAGCTTTGTTACTTACATTTGCATATCCTAACCATCCTCTATCATCAGCCTTGAAATCTGGTTTATGAAGATACACATGTCCTTTGATTGTGCCTCCGTAGCCAGATCCAATCTTTAAAAGGCCTTTGGAGGTATCTAGGTAAAGAAACTGTCCATCGCTGGCAAGAGCCTTCACAAGAATACATGGACTGTGCATTTCTGTTGAAAGAGAATGCATTATTAATTAGTTAATTGCTCATGTCTGTGTTTTAGACTAAGTAGTAATGGGTGATGGGAGGAGGGGGAAGGGGAGATTTGGGAAACGTGGATTTAATATTAAAGTTTCTGTAAACTAATTTTGGGAGTTCCCAACAATAGAGCAAATGAAGCAGCTCTAGAGAGTTAGGAAAGGTTAGGAGAGAATACTGATGGAGAGAAAATTGAAATATTTATTCCAAGCGCAAGAGTTACCGGTTACTGACACAGTGATAATATGCCTCATATCAAGAAGAAAATATGAGTAATATGCCTAATAGCTGGCTGAGGAAAATTAGGTAAGACTTTGTCAAAAATGGGTTGGGAAATTGGTAGGTTAGAAATGGATTTTTTGGAGGAGATTCTTGGGGAAAGTGAGAATGAGAATGGAGGATATGGATAGATAAATTTTATTTACTCACATGGAGGAAAGTACATTGACATACTACAGGGACATCTAAGATGACTCAGATAAGGAAAAATACTTGTCAGCTCGTTCAAAAAACGAAAGAGAAGGGTTAGCTTGGTTTAGATTAGGACTTTGAAAACTAAGGGGAATGAAAGGAGAGGTTATTCTGGGAATGTGCCCAATCTGGGAAGAAGGAAGATGAAATTCATATTATCTTTTACAGTAAAGGCACAGACATTTGGAGGGAAAATCTAATAAGTACGGAATGGTTATCTAGGAATAAAGAAATTGTAATTCGATTTTTGAACACGTGAAGCAGACACCTAAATTAGGGGAGCTTTAATGGAAGATTAGGAGGAAATGGAGATGGTTGGTTAAAAAAATATGAAACTTAGATTAAGCTTAGATGATAAAGGGTATCTAAATTTGACTTCAGTATGACCTGGCTGGCTGGCTAGCTAGCTAGAGTTAAGGCCACTTAATACTTATGGTAACTCGGTATTATAATAATAATGAGCTGATTTTGCAATTCTAAGATGTTGTACAAATTATATATGAAGGGTACACATGAAAAAGGGGGAATGTCAATGTAAAACAAAAAATTAAGTAACACTACCAAGATATACTTTATGGGTGGGAGAATAGCTTAAGACAGTGTCGAACCAAACAAAGCAAAATATCTCTGAAATGGTGACACTGATAACAATGTTTTGCCAGACAATCATGTCCTGTAATCAACCTGAAGGTTGCAACTGCTGTTTTTCGAGGATACTCAGGAATTACTGTTTGAATGTTTGGTAGTTCCCATCTTTTATTCTTTGATTTTTCATAGTAATATTTTGCAATAATTTTTTTGAATTCAGAGTTGACTAATCTTATAGTTGCATGAAATGTAGGTCAACTATAGATTTTTGCACACTGCTGGTACCCTTTTTTGCAAGAAAATCAGTTTTCTCATTGCCACTCAGTCCACAGTGAGCTAGTATCCATTGGAAGACTAGGTGTTTTTGAAGTGCAGTTAGATGGGTAAGGATTTTCCAACATTCTATAATTGTTTGGTTTTTTGGTGACAACTTGGAAGTAATTGCTATAATTGCTGCCCTGAAATCTGAGAAAATAACTGCTTGCTGAAAATGTGAAATTCTGTACAAAAGATTTTGTAGGGCCATTCAAATTGCTTCAATTTCTCCATCAAAGTTTGTAGTTCCATAACTTAAAGATTTGTAATAGGAAAAGAGGTGACACGTGACTCCAGCCCCTACTCCATCTCGGTTTGATATCAATGATTCATCAGTATAAATATGGAGCCATTCATGTTTGGGAAATCTAGTGTAGATTGTCTCTAATGCCAATTATTTTAGAACACTAGTTGGAGTATTACTTTTCCTAGCTTCTTCTGTCAGGTGTAAATATGTGATGTGTAATGTTTGTGTCGGATTGACTTTAGATATGAAGTTTTCCTTTGAATTAGGAAGATATATATTCTTCTTGATATCTTGAATTTTGGAAAGAAAGCTCTCCTGAGTCTTTAGTGTATGTGTAAAATTTCTCTTGTTCCATGTATTCAATGGGAGTCTGATCCACTTTTCGTGCTGAATAAGAGCTGCTTTTTCTATTTCATATTCAATGGTACTGGTGGTTAGTATTTCCATAGCTGGTATTGGTGTGGTTTTGATAGCACCTGTAATTAGTCTCAGACTTTGGTTTTGAAAGATTTAAATTTTTTTTTGTATTTGCTCTTACAAGAACTTCACTGCAGGAAGTAAATAATGGCTTTATATATACATTGTATGTTGTGTTAAGAGTTGCTCTGGAACATCCCTCTTCATTCCTGTTAGACGTTTTAACAGTGAAAGGCGTCTTTCTGCTCTTTGTATTACATTTTCTATTTGTTTGGTCCATGTAAGTTTGGTATCAAATGTAACTCCCAAATACTTTGCTTTCTTTGCTTCTGGTAATTGTTGACCCTCAAAATTTAGTTTTATTTTTAGTGGTTTTTTTTTCTTAGTGAAAACTTGAAAAATGAATGAAAATGAAAACAAATTTAATATAAGCTTTGGAAAACCTTGCACAAATTCATGCAGCACATGCAACACTTATGCAGCTGAGGTTAAAATGAGAATATCACAAATAGAATCACTTAATAAAGATTGTGCAAAGTGTAATAAAATTGAAACTCGATTATATCACTTAGGCATTCAAAACCAAGTGCACCTTAAGAAAGCTGAACAGTTTTATACCTACACATAAACGACTTACGAGGCTCACTTCCAAGAAAGATGCTGATAGGAAAGCAGTAGCGATGGATTTCCAAAAGAATTTATGCCTACCTAATTTATCCAGTAATGATGTGTATTACCGCAGGTAGCTTTCACAGTTCTCCTTCAATATAGGTACATGTTTAGTCTAGTGAACACTCAATATTCTATAATACCCAAAGACAGTTGTGCATAAAGCAGCAGAGGAAGCGTGTTCTAGGTTACATCACTTTATATTTTGTGAACATGGCAAAAAGACAAAACCCCTAACAATATTCTGTGATTCTGCTTGTGGACAGAGCAAGAACTGGACTGTTTTCAGATTTCTCCACTTTGTAGTACACCATGCCAAATGCCTAGACTCTGCGAAAATAGTTTTTCCAATTAATGGGTACTTGTGCATAGGAGTGCGATAGTAACATGGCACTAAATAATCAGAAATTTGCAGCTGAATTGCCAGAAGACTGGCCGTATTATTTTAGGAGTGCCAGAAAGAAACCCTTCCCCTTCCATGTAATTGAAATTGATCAACCAATGATTCATCAATGGACCAAGTTTTACTGATCTGCAAGTCTTTAGATCATTTGTGGAACAGCGACCTCTTCCATTGATACACTTTCTCACTATTAATTTAAAGGTGTAATGATGCTGTTTGTTATGGTTTGTTAAAAATGGCATTCCGCTTTATTTCCGTAAAAATGTGTTCATTACACTGACATTCCCCTTTATTTTCATGACAAATGTGTATTTACTTCATTTTCCATTTTTTTTTCAATTATAAATATTAATTGTACATTTTCATTATTATCTATGGACAATATGAATATATTCGGCTAATCTTAAATGATAGAGGTAATTATTTATGTACATGTATTATTACAGACAACATTAAAGGTTGAAAGTTTCAAATTAAATTATCATAGTTTGTTGAAAATATGACATTCCCCCTTTTTCCCATGCAGCCTTTTTATACAGGCTGATTGGGTATACTGAATATGACTGGCTAAGAGTCTGGGCTGAATGCCTGGTTATATTAACAATGTGTATCATCTTAGCACAAATAAATAATAATAAAAAAATTGTTTTAAGTACATTGTTTTAAGTACTTTGTATTCTTTGAAGTTAACATAAGTTTTATGGCTTACCTCCACTCATCTTAACACGAAATGAGTCAATACGAGAATTCTTGGGGACTCCATGGGTTATCCAATCAGGTCGCACAACTTTTCCTAGGAGGACACCATGCACACTGCGCTGCAAAGCTGTAAGCACGGCTGGCATCTATCAAAAGAGAACAGAACTTGGATCAGTAAGCAATGATTACAATATTGCAAGCATTTAAATGATCTTTTAAACACACAATTTGAATCTTCAATTGCTCTAGCTTCACTTTCTACACCAAAACATGTTTCAGAGACTATTTTCCTGATTGGCGTAAACCCACTGCTGTGCTTCTTACTTCAATGTTTTATAACTTGATTTTACCTTTATCTATAAATAGCTTTTTTTAAAATAGTGAATTCATCAGTATTCATAGAGCTTTTAAAAGCTTAGGTTTCTCTTTTCAACTGAAAACCTGTGGACCAAAAATGCTCTCCAATAGCAAATTTCTCAGTCCATTTATAATTCACATTTCTTATGTGTTCTTTAAACCAATGTATCAATGTTCCTCTTCCCTATATATTTTTCTGCAATGTTTCAATTTCATAAATACTTGAAGCTTTTCCTGCATGAATTTTGTTCTTTGTGTTGACCCTGAGTATGTTTTTAAGCAGTGTTTCTTGACTGAAAATGATTTCATCACAATGTATGTGCAATAACGAAATATCAGCAAACCACAAGAAGAAGCACTGCCACGCGTCTAGGCTGATAATGGAGACAACTGTTTCCAAAGCATGTTCTAGAAAGTTTTGATACAGTAGCGAAGCTGAATGATTAAAGACTCTATTTGTGTATGTGAATAACAAAAAACCTTCACCGCTTTTTCCCAAAAGAGAAGAATTAAAATTTTTTAAGGCTGTCACATACAAATGCCCATAATATATATGTGAATGGAACAGATGTCCTGAGAGATAATAACAAAATAGGGTTTGGTATCTTCATAAAAGAAACATACATAAACAAATTGACAGTTACAATCCAAGAACATACAAATATGACTCAAATATAGACTCATCAGTAGGGCTAGGAAGTTCATGTTTGCATGTTTTTTCATAGAGGTTAAAAATCTATACTTTTACATTATGTGCACGAATTATGGAATTTTCAGTTATTTGGACATGATTTTATGGTGCATATAACTGCATATTTTCTTGATTTTTTTATAAATGCATATTATTTCAATACTATAGCCCCTATATTGCATATTTTAATGATTTTTATGGCTTTTTATTACTTTTTTCTATCTGGATAATATTTTTCATATTGGCAGTACTGCACATGATGATGCAATTCACGAAGATTTCAATATTATTGCCCCTATATTGCATATTTTAATGATTTTTATGCTTTTTTTTTTTATTTTTTCATCTGTATAATATTTTTCATATTGGTAGCATTTCTGAGACAATGGTTCTTTCCCATTGGTAGATAGATTTGTGTCCAGCACGAAGATAATTTTTGTTAAATCTCCTAAAAAAGTTGTTTAGATCAACAGCACCTAATATCTGACTTCTTCTGCACCAGTGTTAATCGATGGGGAACATGGATCGATGCAGTTTTATATTATGCTGAGCACATAGAAATAGCCGAAGAGGTTATTAATTCATTGGACTTGAAAGATGCTTCATCAATAGAAACTGTGCAAAATATTCTGTCAGACACTGGGTTAAAAGAGGATCTTAGTTTCATATCTGCCCATTTTTCTTTCTTACCAACAGCCATAATGGCACTGGAAGCTGTAGGGTCTGCTTTGCATGAATCACTTACTGTCTTTGAAAAAACAATATGTGATCTAAGTTCGGTTCCTGGTAGAATAGGACAAAAAGTGAAAGAGAAAGTGAATTACGTAATTTCAAAAAATTCTGGTTATAAACAGATGTGCGGTATTCGAGACATCCTTGAAAGAAAACCATGTCTTACCAAGAGACTTGACTCTCTCTCTCTCTGAAGCAGTTAGCATCATTTAAATATGCCCCGATAACATCTTGTGACGTGGAGAGAAGTTTTTCACGTTACAAAAGTGTTTTGCGAGACAACAGACAGACTTTACAGTTGAAAATTTAGCAGTTAATACTAGCAGCGGGACTACTTCTGCTTCAACCTCTAAAGAATAAGGTAACTTTATTATTTATACTAATGCATCTTGTCTACTGCAAAGGGACATTAATTGTTTTAATTAAATAGTGCATATTTCTTGGCATATTTTCAAGTTTTTAAGAGCATATTTGCATGCATATTTCAGTGTTTTTTAGGGCATGAACTTCCGAGCCCTACTCATCAGCTTATCACTGCCCAACAGAAGATATTCTACTGTACTTAAGCTACCTGCCCAATCAAAATAAATCTGTCCTGAAACTGTCCACAAAATGCTAAGGTGTCCAAAGGTGCTGCAAAGACGTTTTCAAAAGATGTTTTTACCTGGAATGGCTTTACTATTAACCCTACAAGCATTAGTAAGCCATGTGATTAGCAAAAGTCTTTCCCATGTAGTGATTTTAGTGATTTGCATTTGACACTCTCAGGACAGCAAGATATCCAACTGAGCTCTCAGTTTGAGAAAACATTCACATTATAAAAAACAAGGAGAAAATTATGAATTTTGATTTCCTGCCAATGGACTAGCTTAGTAGGTCCACAACAACACCAGAGAGAGACCTCCACCATCAATAGTATACCAGACAATACATCTACATCTATCAGTCGCTAAGTTGTTAGCTGAAGATGGGAATGAAGGTCCCTGAAACATACTCTAATTTTCAAAAATAAGTGAGGTACAGTTGAATAAAACTTACCCGTAATTAATGTGTTTAACCTCACTTGTTCAAAAAAACCTCCAATTATTATTGAAGTGGTTACAGTTTTCTTCCACCTCTCACTGCCTGTTTTATTTTGCTTCTCATGCCAAACCATGATGAAAATCATATATTCCTCAATGGCTATTCAATTTGTGTTGTTTAGAACTACGAGGGTGGTCTGAAAAGTTTCCGACCTCAACATGAAGATGGCAGCACTCGTAAATAAAAGCTAGTGAATTTCGTTGTTCATCTGTTGACAGTTACTCACCAAAGTTTCAGCCATTTTGGATGCTTAGTTGTTACGTAACAGTTGTTTGAGTGAGTTGATGTGAGTGTTTTTATGAAAATTAACAAAGTCGAGTATCGAGCTGTCATTAAATATTTGTTTTCAAAAGGCTATATGCCTACGCAAATCAAAGATGAGTTGGATTCTACGTATGGGGACTCTGCACCATCGTTTACCACAGTGAAATTTTGGGCAGCTGAATTTAAACGTGGCCGTAAGAGCTTGGGAGATGATGAACATTCGGGACGTCCAAAAACTGCAACTACCGACAAAAACATTGCCAAAGTTCACCAAATTGTGCTAGACGACCGCCGAATTAAAGTGAGAGAGATAGTAGAGGCTATGAACATGTCAAAAGTACGTGTTTGTCACATTAAATCAACATTTAGATATGAGAAAGCTGTCCGCGCATTGGATGTCGCGTTTGCACATGTTAGACCAAAAACATGTTCAAATGAACATTTTTGCACAGTTTAGGCGCAATAAATCTGAGTTAATTACAATTAATTATTGTAGATGAAACTTGGATACACCATTATACACTCGAAACAAAAATACAGTCCAAACAGTGGATTGCAAAGGGGGAACTGGCTCCAAAAAAAGCAAAAGCTGTTTTTTCGACTGGGAAAGTGACGGCGACTGTTTCTTTGGATAGTCATGGAGTTATTTTAATCAATTATCTTCAAAAAGGAAAAACCATTACAGGAGCATACTGCGCATCATTACTTGACAAGCTGGGCAGAACTTGCGGAAAAACGGCCACATTTGCAGAAAAAGAAAATCCAGTTTCACCAAGACAACACACCGTCTCACACCTCAGCTGTTGCAATGGCGAAAATCCATGAATTACAGTTTGAACTGCTTGACCATCTGCCTTACTCACCAGAGTGACTTCTTTTTGTTCCCTCATCTGAAAATTGCACTCGGAGGACAGAGATTTTCGTCAAATGAAGAGGCTCACCTTCGTGAACAATTATTTTGCAGAGAAAAACGCCGAGTACTATTTGGACGGGTTACAGAGATGGGATAATCGCTGGGAGAAGTGTATAGAGTTAAAAGGCGACTATGCTGAAAAATGAAACTCTGAAAAAAATGTCTTGTATCTTTATTAGGTCGGAAACTTTTCAGACCACCCTCGTACACTCTACCATTACAGCTCTACATAATTTTTCATATGAAAGTCAATGTAAAATAAATGGAATAGACAGGAAGTGTAAGTAGCATAAGACACGATCCAGTGGGCAGTGCAACATACCCCTGAATAGTACACAATACAGCTGAGAGATTCAAGAGACCATGAACATAAAAGTAAAGCGTGGTTTAGTGAGGAAATTAGTAGACACCAAAATCAAAACATCAGGAGAAGCAGCTCATCAAAAGGACCACCATACTAGTGAACAACAAAGATAAAACAAAATCAAGAGATATACCTTATCCTTGGTTATACAACAAAATTTCAAAAATGTTGAAATCAGCAAACACATCTGTAAATAAATGCAGCTTAAAGTATCATATGGACACTAATTTGAAGAACATAATTCCTGTAAGAGATTACCTAACTATATACAAATTAAATGCAGAGTATGACAAATAATGTATATATAAAACAAAAACCAACATCAGTATATTATTTTTATACACCAAACATCTCGCACAGAATGAAGAAAAATTGTCACACACAGGGAGCAAATCAATAAACCTAGAAGACAATTAACAAACATACAGAAAAACAAATACAATTTATTAATATAAAATTAACAGTAAAAAGAAAGCATTTAATACAGTGGAACAAAATAATAGAATATCAACCTTTAAAAATGCTTTTGTTCCAATTATTTGTCAATAATAACAGAACATGTTTCAGCTAAAACATGTTCTGTTGTTTAATTTAACAAACTGGAAGTAGTACACTGTAAAGCTCAATATTAATTCTATAATAAACTTTTTTAGTTAACTAAACAAAAAATTGTTTCATAATTTCACTATCTGCTCATGAAGTTGGTCCATTCTGCACCAGAGGAAAAACAGTTGATGGTGGAGGACCAGCCAATTTTATCCGATAGTCAAGAGCAGCCAAGGATGTAGGAAAGTTTCTACAAAACTAGTCCTAATAAAACACAGTTTTTTGTGAAGCAATTTTGTGTTTATTTAACTAAAAAAGGTTATTATAGCAATTAATGTTCTGTTGTTACTGACAAGTGGAGCAAAAGCATGTTTTTAAAGGTTGACAAAGATTTTATATTTCAAAGTTTATTAAGTACTCGTATTTGTAAACCAAAAGACATGATGTTTAAGGGCCCGTCAACAACTAGGTCATTTGGGAGTAAACCAAAAGACAATGATCTTAATGGAAGGGGCCAATTCAGTCAACTTTGTAGTTGAAATGGAGGCATACTTGTCAACTTCCTGAAATTGAAACTTATATCAGTTTCCCCATACAGCAAAACTACTTTTGTGACGATACAAAATTTAAAATGTTCAGTGAAGTAAATGTGCAAAAATTCCATGTAAAAGAAGTAAGAATTTCATTTTATAAGAAACCTTGAATATCTGGCTACAAGCGGTACAAAATGGAAGTAGAAGTTGTGCGTAAGGGGAGTGGTGTGTATGAATGAGAACAGTTCCCCTTGCAGCTGCAAGCTTGTAGCTTGCACTTCTGTTTAGCACAGCTTCGTTCTGTCACACATGCTGAAATTCTTTCTGTTACCGCAATAAACATGTATTAAAGCAAAGAACATTAATTCCTGGTCTATACAGTAATCAAATTTTAAATCCCACAAAACAAAGTCCATGCATGTTGCATTTTGCTCCACCCCAGCGAAGGTGGATAATCACAAAGGGTAGACACACAGATACACTCTGGCCTATCATCATATTGTACTTATTAGCATGATACTTCAGGCTGTAATTTTAAGTTGGGGAAAATCTTATATTACTATCATGAAAAAATGACAATATAATGCAACAGAAATTAATGTTTTGTAATGTCCATGGTGAAAATCTGCAACATTTAAATCATCACCAAAAGTCACAAAAAGGGTGATTGACTGCTATAGTTTTAAAAAGCCTCCACCCTTGTAAAATTTGGCTAGTATATACATGTATTTGCCTCCAATATTTGCGATAAATATAGCGAAACTGAGGAAATGGTGAAAATGTTTCAATGTGCAATCACAAGAACATAAATCTTTTAAAGCTACTCCTACTCCTATTATAGAAGATTTTAGAAGTGTTGAACAAAACTTACATGAATGTTCTGTGATGCTAGTGCCCTTGGGCACATCAGCAGAGCTGCTGTAGCACTAAGCAATTTGCCAGTATCACCTCGCACAACAACAAGACTGAGAAGACAGGCACAAGCAACTGCTGTCAAGTGACTTCCATCATTTGCAGCAGCAGATTCTGGTCCATGTGACGTTGCCAAATCAAGCAGGAGATCAAATAATGGATCTGAAAATACAGAACAAGTTTTAGATACAGTTTCTATATGAAAGAATACAGTAGAGAGAGTGAGTGGTATTTAAGGGCCCATCGACAGCTAGGTCATTTGGGCCCCAAGTCAAGTTAATAGGTTAAAACATTCACACACCGCTGGTTAAAAACTAAGCTAAAATGCAAAACCAAAAAATGCTGAAACAGTTAAAAGACCAAACCGTTAATGTTGTTGTTAGCTAATGCTGGATTTCTGACAATGAAGTCATTAATCCTCTTGCTCTCCAATATTTTTCACTGATGATATTGAAGAGAGCAACAGCAGTAATAGTAACCGCTTTTTAGAGAGCACCATATTTTTATGTTTTGGCAGTCACATCGCTCTCTCACAACCCCCAGAATGTCTGGAGGACCACACCTGTCATTGATTTCGGGTCTCACCGACCTGACCGGGAGAATTATCAAAATAAATTCACTGACCACATCCTCTGATCACCAATCACAGGACGTATTACATGCCATGACAGGTCAGCATGTTAGGGGTTAAGATTTTATAGAGAAATGGAGAGGTTGGAAAAATAAAGACTCCATAGCCCTCAGGAACCCTAATAGCATCGGGGTCGGAAGTTAAGTTCCAGTTCTACCTCTCAAAGTCATCTTGTATTTGTGACCTATACTTTTTGAATGCCACACAGAAAGAAATAAGGTTCAAATTTCATGGGTTTAGGTTGAGGCGAATGAGATGGATCCAAGAATGCAAGATTACTATTAAGGTAACAGCATATCATATCAAATTCCTGCTAATAAATAACAGGATATACAAAAATCATAAGCTTAGAATACTGTTAAAATCTAATGTTCCCTTGATTAATTTTTTACCTTGGAACTTGACTGGAGTATTAGGAGCATCTTTAATAATTTCTAAAGCTCTAAGCAGTAGACACGCACGCACACACACATTTTTGAGTGCCAGCCATTTGATTCATACAGTGTGCTAATAAAGCTAGGCTTATCAAACCTATTTCAAATTCTTTGCTTAATGTTATGAACATGTGCAGAATAACTATCAGATTTGGAGAGAATGTTTCAACATAAAAGCTATCACCAAATGTAATATCAGAGAAGTTAAATGTTAAAACAGTTAAAACGTTAAAAAGTGAATGGTAAAATACTCAAGGTATAAAAACTGAATAAAAAAAGCTACAAATCTGATTGCAGATTTGTAAATCCTAAAATTAAAATCCTAATAATAAAAAACACAAGTTATGAGAGGTAGAACTGGAACTTAAAAATTCAACGCCACAACTGAGATCTGAACCACAGACCTTCCGCTTACCAGGCGGCTGCTCTAACCATTGAGCTATTGTGACAAACTGCCAAATGGCATTAAATTCTCAAACCAGTTCGTATTTCTCCTGGTAAACTTTCTCAAACTTTGCCCACACACGGCTTGTGTGTTTAAAAACACCAACAGTAAGTCTGTTGGCATAAATAAATAAATAAATAATAATACAAGTTATACTTGTTTGGCGAATCCAATTTCAGCGATGAACCGCAGCACTGTATCTACGGAGACTGTGTCGTCACCTAGAATGGACCGCAGACTAAAACCCAGGCCTAGCGACTGGCGTACCGGGTATCATGGACAATCAATCAAAACGTGCGACACGGAGAGTTGGACGCCACACGCATGACAGACAGGGGCCAGGTCACTGTGCAAATGGTGGCCATGAGTGGCGCGTGTGTGACCTATGTGTAATCGCATTAAAATAACCTCTGACCAACGGGAATCCCTGCAAGAAGTCTGCCAGGGTTTTACCAAGTCCTTGATTGTCCATAATTGGGTGCCAGCAATACAGTAGAAAACTGCTTTTATAGTATAATAGCTAGTTAATGTTTTCCCATGTTTATCCCTTTGATTTTTGTATATTTAAATATACGAGGGCCGTTCAGAAAGTAACCTCCGATCGGTCACAGTGCGGGTAGTGGGGGGAGTAGCGATGCCATCTGTGCATTCACGCACTCAGGTCAGTCGGCATCAAGCCGTGGTCGAGTGAACGTCGTACCTGCGCTAGTTTAGTGTTTGTGGCCGTTTGAAATGTGTGCTGCAATAGAAAACCCCGCCAAATGTGAAGTGCGTGCTGTTATACGGTTTTTTACAGGCAAAGGATACTCTGCAGCAGCGATTCATCGTGAGCTTTGTGCCGTGTACGGACCAAGAGTTATGAGTGAAGGAGTGGTCCGTGAATGGGTACGTTTATTTAAAAGTGGACGAGAAAACATTCATGATGAAGAGAGGAGTGGTAGACCATCATTGGTGACAGACGAACTCGTTCAGATAGTTGATGCAAAAGTTCATGAAAACCGACGTTTCACAATGTCGGAGTTGTCTACCGATTTTCCACAGATTTCTAAGACTCTCTTGTACGAGATAGTGACAGCAAGATTGGGTTACCGTAAGTTCTGTGCACGATGGGTGCCCAAAATTCTTACCGACCACCACAAAACTCAAAGAATGGCCTCTGCATTAGACTTTCTGTCACGTTATGAGGACGAAGGTGAACCATTGTTAAACAGAATCGTGACCGGGGACGAAACCTGGATTAAGTACGTGAACCCTGAGACAAAAGAACAATCAAAGATGTGGGCACATTCAAATTCGCCTACCAAACCAATAAAAGCCCGGCAAGATTTTTCTGCCCGAAAATTGATGGCAACGGTGTTTTGGGATGCAAAAGGGGTGTTGTTGGTTGAATTCATGGAACGTGGGACGACCATTAATCAAGACGTGTACTGTGAAACACTAAAAAAATTACGACGGGCTATACAGAACAAACGCCGTGGTATGCTGACTTCCGGTATCATTTTTTTGCACGATAACGCCCGTCCTCACTCTGCTCGCAGAACAACAGCCCTTCTTGAGTCCTTCAAGTGGGACGTTGTCAACCATCCACCTTACAGCTCAGATCTGGTGCCAAGCGATTATCACCTCTTCATGCATATGAAGAAATGGCTTGGGTCCCAGCGGTTTGATGACGACGAAGAGCTCAAAGATGCAGTCACAGGCTGGCTCCAGGCACAGGCGGGTGATTTTTATGCAGAAGGAATTTCAAAGCTTGTGAACAGATACGATAAGTGCCTCAATCGTTATGGAGACTGTAGAAAAATAGTGTAAAGATGTAGTTGTAAGATATATATATTAAAATATTTTTATTTAACTTGGTGAATTTTTTGCAATCAACCGGAGGTTACTTTCTGAACGGCCCTCGTACTTTTACTTTTATATTTATACTTAATATAATTTTCAACTTTCCACTATTTCATTGTTTTAAAATAGTGCAAATCCATGAAATAACTGGTTTTGATATGTTGAATCAGATTTGAAAAATTCAATGCCATGACTGGGATTATAATCCTTGCAAATGGAGAAAACAGCTAAAAGCGTTTGTTTGAAGACTGTAATAATGTCATTTCAATTTTGCTTTCTGTTAGCCTTTAACAAGAAAATACTTGGATTGCTGGAACCAGCTCATAATGCACTCTGGTCTCAGACTGCATGCTTAAATGACAATTTTTATCATTAAGTCTGTGAAACAAGAAATCAGCAAGTTTCAAAAAGAAGAACAGTTTTCTTCTGTGCTGAAGGGAGCTTAAAATCTGCTACCAGCAACTTTGTCTTCAGTTCATGTACAAAATAAGAGACCTAGAAAGACAACTGATAACACATTCATTATGGTCTGTTGCCATCGCACTCCACAAACAGTTCCAACCCACAACAGCTGAAGATCTTTAATGAGAGGGTGGATTTAGTGATAGTGAAGTTAGATGAATGCTTCAGTAAGAATGAAGAGTTGTTACTCCTATTGAAAGAGCAGAACAACTCAACATCGAAAAACTTCAACCTTTGTCCTCAAAACCTAATGAAAATAAAATTAACCTAAAAACTGCGATGTGTTCAAAAATACTTATACATAATATTATGGTTTACTGGGAGAAATATGAATCAGTTGGAGAATTCAATGTCATTCTGGCAGGTTGTCGCAGTAGCTTATGGTTAGAGCACCCACCTGGTAAGTGGAGGGTCTGTGGCTCAAATCCCAGCTGTGTCAATGAACTTTTTCAGTTCCAATTCTACCTCTCCAACATTGCCCACATATGGCTTATGTGTTCATCAAGTTTCTTGGCATAAATAAACAATAAATACTTATGCATTGTTAGCAACAGTAGCAACACTTGAATGCAGTACAGCAACTTGTGAATCTACATTTTCTACATTAAATGCCATAAATCAAACACAGAGATCATCCATCACTCATCTAGTCAACAGCGATTCGCAAGTCTGATTCTTCTTGCCTTTGAAAAACAGCAAACACAAGCCTTGGAGTTTGAAGAAGTTCTGAAGACATTTGGAAGCAAAGGAAACCACAGACTGCAATTATTCTAAATGAATACTTAGTTGACAACTATCTTTTATGATTCTTCCTTTAAGAGGAGACTTTTTGATTAAAACATTTATTTCACGCCCTTGAAACTTATGGTTCTTACAGCGTCCAGATTTAACTTCTATAATTTTATAAGTTACATTCACAATAATTACTTGCTCTTTAAAATTTAAATTTTTATTATGCCTAGTTAATTCTTATATGCTTTCTTTATGGCTGAGTTTTATTCAGTCTGTGATTTTTATTGATACGGGAAAATCCATTTTGAACAATTCAGGTAAAAATGCTAAATGTTCCTCTGTAGTACAGGTCACATCCAGGCAATGTGTGTCCTGTAATATCAGAGCTTCCATAAGTACATAATCATCATCACTTTTAACAAGTTTCTTTAAATAAAATGGAGTGTTAGCAACCTTTAATATTATCATGAAATTATATGCAAATCTGGTTTGTTATGTTTTGCTTTTTAAACCATGAAGTTTTTTCATTACTTCCACATCATGTAGACGAATTGATGTATTTTGAGTTCCAATTCTGTATCATAATTTATTTCGGACCACAGAGTATTTGCCATTTCTGTTAGTGTTAAAGCTCATTGTTCTATGAAAATAGTAGACTGTGTGATAATACGAAAGATAAAGTTTATATCCACATTATTCTAGAAGTTAAAAAAGATTGTTTTTATTTTCTCTATACGTAGGTATAGTAAGTTGGGGAAGTAATGTACTCCACCCAAAAATCTGATGTAGGGATTTCACCAGAAATATTTGTTTGGAGGCCTGCTAAATTCAAATAAAAGAGTTTTCTGAAAAAAGGTCTGTGTGTGTTCATGTCAATGTGTGAACAGCATATCCAAAAAGAAATGTGGGCTAAAAACAAAACTTGGTATGTAAGTTCAGCATCTTCCAAGAATGTGATATGAAAATTTTAAAGATTCCCCCCACTCTAAACTATAGTTTACATGGAAACTTTAGAAAACTTTGATTTTCTCAAAAATGAGTGCAATGATTTTGAATTTTCAGGGAATAGACTGTGGAGTCCTCTTTATTCCAGATGACATTTTTATAGCTGGTAAACCTTAAGAGATGGACAAAATCTTACTTTACTAAAAGGTAGATATCATCAAAACGCACAATCTATGTCGTATACATTTTTTTTGTGCGTAGTTTACTGTTTTCAAGGTAATTGTTCTTACTGGTTTGAATTTTAAAATATGTATACTTTTCACAAATGGGAAGTCATTCTTTTTTTCTGTTGAACATGCAGAGAGAGCGGAATTTCAGAACCATCACATAGCAATCAGCCTTAAAACATTTGATTATCGCTTAAAGCCTACAATAATCCCATTGTAATAACAGGGAAATATGCAATAAGACAATTTCTGCAAATGTTAATGTCAGTGTGAAGTAAGTAGAAGAATAAGCATTTGTAAGAAAGAATAGTTTGTACAAGAGTGAGTAGAGAAGGTTATGTGAAACTAACACATCTGCTTTTTAAAGTTATTTTACCTCCCCCTCCCCTCCCTATAAAATCTGGAGCCCTGCCTAATGTTCTCTCCTGTCTACAGGCCTGTTGATAAGTCTGTTCAACTATCACCTACACACTACATAGTGGAAAGAATAAGTATCAATTATCAATTAATCCTAATATGACTTGGTTTTGTTGATATATGAGTTGATGGTATGCACTATACAGGTCTGATGTATTTGAAGTATTAGCTAATAAACACTTCATAACTCGAGTCTTACTCTACATATTATGCTGATAGTATTTAAACCTGTGTCAAACAATTTCTCCTAAAATTATCTTTGAGTTTTATTGCTACATTATTTGCACCTGTGCTACAATTAAACTTCTTCCTGTGTTTTAACAAGTGTGTATATGGGTGTGGGGTGTGTGGGTTGTGCATGTGTGAATGTTAATTTTTTAATTTAATACTAGGAAATCGCACAATGTGCATTAAAACAATACATATTACATGCAGCTTGTCCTGTTTGTGGTGTCTTTTTTTCTTGCATATCAGATGGTGGAAACCATATCTGCAAACCTTGTTAAGAGATGCCTTAGTTCATAGTTTGGGCCCTTTCAGTCTTCCTTGGTCATTGGTCTGTGATGTAGAAATCGTCCCAAATTTCAGCTTTTTTCCTTCGGTGTTCTTTCACTGTTTGCTTGTATGCCTCTGTTGCCGGCAACAGTATTTGTAGTCAGAGTTCTTCTGTCCACATTGTCTCTCTGCACATTTCATATGTCAATCTGGACGGTGAGTACTTCGATAGACACAGAATCTTCATGAATGTTGTCTTTACTTTCTCTGTGTTCTCCAAATTTCTTTTCATCAGGTGCTCCCATGTTAGTTGCAGTCTGTAGGTTAGTATCAGCGCTATTTTTGCTTTGAACAATTCCATCACCATCTTTCTTTTTCATTAACAGTTTTGGTTTTCGTTAGGTTTCATAAATAATTTTAACACTTACTAGGAGAGGGACTAATGCTGAAGATTTCACAAATTCTGATGTCAAGTCTGTATACAATTTGAATTTGAAAAGTAGAAACAGAATGAAAAATTCAATACCATAACAAGGATTTGAATCACAGATCTTCCATTCTAAGCATGGCTCTTAACCACTGAGTTAGCATGGCAACATGCTGGTGCAGCCTTAAATACGCTAACTGACTTGCATTTTCCTAGTAACCACAAGGGAATCTCAAATTCCAGACCTCACATCCCAGTGGCAACTTACAATTGTAAGTACTTAAGACCCAGGTTTTAATGTTTTATATAATAGTTTCCATATATCAGGCCAATCAATTGTTACCTAAAAGTGAGGTAAGCATTTAATACTTTCTCTCTGAAAACTTCAAGAAATCATCCTCATCCCTGCTCTTCCCATGGTGCAGCTGTTAGTAACCATGTCCTTACATGTGAATGAAAGGGAGGGGTTAATCATCTATGAGCACTGGTGAGCTTGATGAGTACCTCTTCCGTACCAGATCTCTTTCTACTTTTCCTATCCTGTCTTCCTTCTCCAACTTCTTGTGGCTTTTAACCCTAATAATATCAGACTATTCAAGGCCTAGGGGATCATTTCATCTTTTCCACTTTTTGTATTTCTTTACCTTTTCTGGACATGCCACAAAGCAGTAATTGACTCACAAATGGCAAATATGGGAGAAAAGAAGGTGGGTAAGAAGTGTAACCTTTTGACAAAATTTGAGAGACCCAACAACAAACAGTAAGAGCACTCCTTCAAGTTTAATAAAGGTTTAAAAAGCAAGAAGCAATTGCCACATTAAAAAAATGGTGTCCTTGATGAAACTTCTTGCTATTAGCTCAAATGCAGATAAATCTCAATGAAAGTGAAGATAACTATTAAACATAATTTAATTTGTTTTAGCATTCCATTGATAACTGTAACAAAGGCAATAGTTTGTCATATTGCAGTACATACTGACTTCTGTTTTGTTTATGCCCAACATATGGGAGCTTGTCCCAATAACAAAATCAAACAAAGAAAACAAAAAACAAAACAAAAGCTAATTTGCATTTTCTTTGATTTTGCAACATTTTTTGAAAGCAAGAAAGTTTGGTTAAAACCATGTGTATTGAAACACACACATTGCTTCCCTAATGGCAGCCATTTACTGCTTGTACACCATTGTTGTGCTGGAATGTAAGTGGTCGCCACTCATATTTCACATAAAATGCTTAGTCCACATGAATAGATTTTCATTAACATTGAGCAACATATACATACCTATGACTTCAGCTGGCTCGCTCTTTAACCCTTCTGGTTGCTGACCCTGGACAACATCCAACAATGCACATAATGCCTTTGTGCACAACACTGGATGGGACGAGCGACTTTCTCGTATCAGTTCAAACACACTCCTTAATCCAACACCTACAATCTGTAAAACCAAGTACAAATGGCCAGTTACAGTTATGTTTCTCTCAGTTAATGAACAAAATGGAACACAAATAATAAGAATTAACCCATTCTTGTTCCTAATCTGACAGATACAATGTGTCTGAGAAGTCAACAGCCATTTATATTTGTTACATAACCAGCCCCTGAAACATAACTATTTTGGTTATAAAACTAAAGGGTGGTAAACTACAACCCAAGAATGGAAATGGGAACAGGAGTAAATCAGTACACTACATTTATGGTTCACAATACTCTGTGAATGAGTTTGGGAATGTATGATGATCATATTGATAGCAAAATGGAACACTGATTTTGGGCATTGAAATGTCATCTGTATGTAACTGGTTAGTGATATTTTTCAATCCCCTTTAAATTAAAACAACACACAAGGGCTGTACCAGAAGTATCTGACCTAACAGAGAAAGCACAAAAATGTTAGGAAAAAACATCTTTATTTCTCTACAAAGTCTCCTTTCAGTGAGATACACTTTTCCCAGTAATGCTCAATATCTTCGGTAGCATATTTATACTGAGAACCATCAAGCTCTGCAAAATAGCCATCAACTGCAAACTTCACCTCTTCATTGTTGACAAATCTTTTAGCACCAAGCCATTTCTTCAAGTTTGGAAAAAAAAATAGTCAGATGGGGCTAAATCTGGCAAATATGGTGCATGAGAAAGCAATTCGAACTTTAACTCATTGACTTGGCCATGGCGATAATGGATGTGTACACTGGTTCATTTGTCTTGATGAAACAAAACCTTTTTTTCACTAAATGTGGCCGTTTTTATTTGATTTCATCATTCAAACAATGTAACAAGTTTCATAACACTTGAACTGATTGCTTCCCCTTTTTCAAGATAATCAATGAAAATTAATCCACATGCATTCCAAAAAACTGATGCCTGGACCTCATCTGCAGATGGAACCGTCTTTGCCTTCTTTGGAGCAGATTCACCCCTTTCAATTCACTGTTTTGACTGTTCCTTCATCTCAGGTGTGAAGTGATGGACCTGTGTTTCATTCATGGTTATGAATTGATGCCAAAATTCTGCTTTACTGCGGCAAAACATTGCCAAACACTCGACTGAAACATCCTCATAATGCTGTTTTTGAAATGAAAGGTTATACAACTTTTCTACCAAAAAACAGACAAGTTGCAAGCAGAATTTTAGTTGGAGTCAAGAGAAATCTAACATCAAATTAATGAATAAGGATTCAAACAAAATAGCATATTTGGAGGTATGGAAGAATAATGAACATTTCCTGTATATTTTGTACACAACCCAATAACTAATGCACTAGATCTACATAAATCTATTGGACATATAAAAAGATTATTTAATGGGAGATTTTAATGCTCACTCTAAATACTGGGGATTTCATAATGTTAATGCATCTGGTAAAATATTAGAAGAATGATTGTACACTACTAATATGGAACTTAATTTTAACAATCAACAACCTGGCATGTATATGCACAACAATGGCTCAACATGTAATCCAGATCGTTTATTTGCATCATCAAATATACCAAACTGGAAAGGCTATAACATGACTTTAGAAGAACTAGCACCTCAATCATAATTCATAATAATATACCTAACAAAATCAATAACGATTTTTGTAATCTTCATATAAATACTGCCAAAAAAATATTCCTAAAGATAAAATTAAAAAATATAAACCCTTTTGTGCCAAAGACTTAAGAGAACTTAAACAATGAACTAGAGTTAGCAAGAAATCTAGCTGAAACAAAAAAGACCAGGTGAGTATTCTTAGCTGGAAAAACAAAGTAGCAGTTTTTAAAAAAGCACTGCTAAAAGAAATTCCTTTGATACATTTATTGAAAATATTGATTACAGCAAAGAGTAAAGAAGTTCAAAATTGTATTTCAAATATTAAAAAAGTAACAGTTCCAAAACATCCAATTAAACCTGGTGATAAAAAATTAACAAATGATTTAAAATTGCAAATGCATTTTACTCAACTTTTACATTACCAAAACTTCTTCGACCATATAAGAAAAAGGAAAAAAATCCTAAAGAAAGAAATCAAATCAAACAAAAACAATTATATTCCATATTTAACCTCGACAAATGAAATATTTTCCAGCGAATTTACAATTATTGAACTTAAAATAGCATTAAAGATGCATCTCATCATAAAGCTCCAGACCCTGATAATTCATCCAGAATTTATAAAAAATTTGGGATATAAAGCAAGAAACATATTACTCAACTTATGCAACCACATCTGGAAAATTTCTGTTCCAGCTATCTGGAAAAAACCATCATAATCCCAATACAAAAACCAGGCAAACCATCAGGTATCAATAGTTACAGACCCGAGTATCCTGACAAAAATCATGAAAAGGATGATTTCAGCTTGCCTAAATTGGTACCTCGAATAATATAACCTTTTGTCACTTTGTCAAGCAGGTGTTAGGAAAAATGCAACAAATGAACAGATAATTCAACTTAATCAGGAAATCAAAGAAGGCTTTAACAAAAGTCGAAATACTTTAGCTGTATTTATCAACTTATAATCAGCATTGGAGATACAACCTCATTAAGAAGCTACAATGAAGCTACAAATTGGCATCAGACAAAACATGCTTCATTGGCTTTCAGAGTTCATCACTGAAATGTATTTGCCACATCCTATGGCTCTGCAATGTCAATATATATAAAAAAAAAACAATCTCAGATTACCCCAAGGAGCTGTTTTAGTACTACTTTATTTAATACCTGTATAAACAATCTTCCAGAATAGATACAACAGACTGCCATTAAAACTGCATTATATGCTGATGATTTAGTAATCTGGAATTCTCACAATTCACAAGAAACTGAAGGTCTAATTTCATCACTTCAAAAATTCTTATTCAAACTCAAATATTGGTGCAATAACAACTTTATGCAAGTTAATACTGATAAAAGCAACTTTTAATTCTTTTTATTAAGAAATAAATCAATATCTCTTTATCATATGATAAACCATGTTACCTAGAACTAAAAATGCACAATATCTTGGTATACTTTTTGGCAAAAAACTAACACGGAAAAATCATCAAAAATGTAAAGAATAAAGTCATCAGTTGTTTAAAAATATTAAAGACTACCTGGAACTAAATGGGGATGTTCAAAATATACTCTCATTTCAACATACAATGTACATACAAAACCAGCTCTCAAATATAGCGGTGAAGTTCTTATAACTGCATCCCCCTCAACCTTAGCAATACTTGAATGTACTCAAAATCAAGCTCTCAGATTAATAAGTGGAGCAGTTAACCACTACAATTATAGCATTACAAACAGTAACATGCAATAAACCTAACACAATGGAACTTGAAGAACAAGCTATTTTAACCTATGACAAAATTATGGGACTACCAGATAATAACAATTAGGAAAAATACCACAATTTTATCAATACTTTAAAAACTCAAATAGGTGTGATACAGAAAGTACAAGAATTGTACAATGATATAAATTATCCATCTGAAAGGGAACCATTCATACGTCTCAATCTGTTGAATATCCTAGAAGTGAACCATCACCTAGATCTACTTAATTTTACAAAAATAAATAACAGGGGTTAATCCTATAGAAGCTAAACAATATGCCCTTGAAATTATCAATTTAAGATTTCTGGAAGATGAATGAATTTATATCTATACTGATGACTGCCTTTACAATCAAGATGAAGGTGCTGGTCCCATTTGCAAGTTATTCTCCTTTTATAAACATATTAGAGACAATTCCACCAACTTTGATGGAGAAATTGATTCTATGTATCATTATCAAATTTACTTATTAGGCAAAACAAATTTACTAATATAGTCTTATCTGATTTCAAGTCACAATCAATAGATTATCCCAAAACTGCAAAAATATATGACCACAAAATATTATTAATCCAATTGTTGGTCTAGATGGCTCAGTTTGTTAGACGCTGGCCTACCGATGCCAAGGTGACAAGTTCAAATCTGGCACGGACTGATGGTTTTTAAGTGTGCTTAAAAACGACAGCTCCATGTCAGTATATTTACTATCATAAAAAACTAACTCCTGAGGGACGAAATTCCGGCACACCGGCGATTCTGATGTGCTCCTGGCAATGACAGCATTGTTAAACAACAAAATAATATTTTAATTTTATTAATCCAATTGAGGGGGTCAGCGCAACAGTGGTCTAACCCTCCCCGATACACAATTTGCAATATTGAGGATATCTGTGAGGTTTTCACATGAACTATCTTTCCACTATATGGTTTAGACCAAAACCCATTCCTATATTAAATTGAAGCTCCTAATATTTTCCCTTAGAGGAAAAAGATTAGCAGCACACCACAAAATCTGTTATGTATGAAAAGTATTTTAGTACTGATCAGTGCATTGTGGTTTAATAAGCTGAGAAAGTATCAGTGAACAATCAATATGATTAAAACGAGCTTTTCCTTATCCTAAAAAGAACCAGGTGTGTTTAACCTTAATGCAGTTTTTCTCCATTTTTGGAAAAGATGGGTTAGACTACTGTTGCACCCTCAATTACATAAAACAATATTTCTCCATTGGATTCCAGCTCATTGTGGAATAATTGGCAATGAACGAGTGGACATGGTAATGAAGAAAGGATCCAAAATTATTTATACAGTAAAACAAAAAGTCCATTTCTGTCAATTAGGCAAATAATAAAAAATACATTCACACTGAAATTTGAGATCTCTCACCTCTTTTAAAAATTTCAACTGGCAAGAAATGGAAAAAAAAAAAAAAAATCAGTGCAATCCCAAGCTCTCCAAGAAAATCAACTATTGCTATTTTTTGTCTTCTCATAGGCCATGATTGTCTCAGTAAACATCTATACAAAATAGGATTAGTAACCTCTCCCCTATGCACGTTGTGCACCAAAGAAGAGAATATGGATAAAAACCACCTAGCAGTTTGTGAAAGTCTAAACATCCAAGATTTAATCTCCAAATATTGGGGAGCCAGACAGAGAATGATTTTATTATTAAATCCAGAGCAATGTACATACACGCATGTGCAAGCACACACCCCCACACACGCACTTACAATTAGAACCTTGATAACTCAACTATCAATAATTCAACATTCCATATAGCTCAACAACCTTTTTATTTTTTATCATTAAATTTGATTGTAATAACTTATTCCGTGAAATTAGACATTTTGATAACCTGACATCCTCTCAGTCCACATTAGGTCGAGTTATCAGGATTCCACTGTATATACATTTATTTTCTACAACTGCTGGAGGGGAGAGGGGGATAATTTAACATCCAAAATCTCCTCTTCATCGTGCCACTGACTGATGTCCTTATGAAGCACTGCCAAAAATAATGGAATGAGTAATTTTAAAGACATACCTTAGGAACGCGTAGTGGTTGCACTTCTCTACCCTTTTCTGTATTTTCCTCACTGTCACTCTCGACTTCACTGCCACCATCAGCTGGTGGAGCACTAGATGAGGATGAGAGGTAGATCTGACAAGCTTGTTTCAGCCAGCGTTCCAGCACAGCAAGGCGAACGCTTGCAAATACTGCAAAGCTTGATGCATTTGTTGGCAACTCCACTTCTGGAGGGCCATTTAATGCTACAACATCGCCACAACTTTCTATCTTTGCTCTTCTTTTCTCTTTGTTCTTGGCATTCTTCCCTGCTTTTCCTTTCTTCCATTCTGAGCGTTTCCTGTAATAATGTAGAAAATATGAAACTGTTCAATAGCTATTAAATGTTACAACTAGAACATTACATAAACAACAACTCAAATATCCTAAGGTTTGATATTAGGAGTATTGGAGTATTATTATTCATTCTATGTATGCACAATATAAGTTAAACATGAAACAATATCTTTCTTGGAAGTATTGAAAACTGTTGTTGTAATCAATTAAATTTAAAGATAAGTCAATTAATAACACTAAACAACACTTACTTTATAATTTCACGGAACATGATTCAGAGGCCCATTTCCCTCTATGATCAACTGGTAATCGACTAGTTCTCTGTGGTGTGGCTGGCAACATTTTTTCTGAGGCCTCCTCTGGTGGTGGTTTAAGGAACTTGCTGAACATATCTTTCTGGCGGATGCCAAAACTGAACACTCTGTTTCTATTTTTCAAAATGAAGGTTTGTTCCCATATGGACAGCTCTTGTTTTCCTGTTGTGTTTGTGAAGCTTTGGTTCTAGATTTATACTGTGATTTTTTTGGTCCAAAAGTGGATGGCAATGCCTGATTTATCTGTTTTATGTTTCTGAAGTGTTCCTTGTACCTTGTTTCCAAATTTCTTTTGGTTTTTCCTATATATAAAAAAATTCACACACCATCCGTGGGCTTTTGATAAATTCAAAAAAATCTTCAAAGAACATAACATTCAGCTAGCACCAGTCAACCATTACTCCATAAAAAATCTACTAAGCTCAAACATTAGGGATGTCATCCCACCTAATAAAAAATCTGGCATATACCAAATTGAATGCAGTGACTGCAATCCAATTTATATAGGAAAAACCAAAAGAAATTTGGAAACAGGTTCCAAGGAACACTTCAGAAGCGTAAGAAATAAACAGACAAATCAGCCTTTGTCACCCACTTTTGGACGAAAATCACAACATAAATACAGAATCGTAACTTCTCTAACACATAACAGGAAAACAAGAGCTATCCACATGGGACCAAATCTTACCTTCACTTTAAAAAACAGAAATTGAGTATTCAATTTTGACATCCCCCAGAATGATATGTTCAGAAAGTTCCTTGAACCACCACCAGAGAATACCTCAGAAAAAATATTGCCAGCAACACCACAGAAGACCAGTCGATGTTTGGTTGATTATGGAGGAAAATGAGCCATGGAAACATATTCCAGGAAATTCTAAAGCAAGGGTCGTTTAAAGTTTATTAACCGACTTACCTTTGAATTTAAATTAAACAATATACTGACACTATCCAGTTTGCAAATGACATGAAAATTGTAGATAACAGGGATAATTTATGTTCATTGAGTTCAAGTGTTAACAAGTTAAATCAGTTACGAATATTTAAAGACCTAAAACTATACAGGAATCAAATGTTAAATATTAAACAATGGCTTTAAAAGCACCAATTCCTAAACTTGGATCCCTATTACTACACAGCAATTAAAAATATAAATACTACAAAACTATTAGGACTAGACTTAGATGAAATATTTAGCCAACAGCCTTCTGTATCTCACAGGCAAAATCCAATAGTAACAACATGATGTAAAAGTGATTGTAATACCTTTAGAACATGTTTTGGTTAACATTTGGGCACTTCAGAAGGCAGTAACACACCCACTTATCTTTTTAACCACTATTTCTTTCATGCAAAAATCATGTTGCATGTCAATAAACTATGCTGTTTTCCTGTCGCAGTGCTGTGCATAGTTCACTAACAACACAAGCACAGGAACTGAACTCTGCTAGAACATATCACAAATTTGGGTCTCTAAGCTGCAAAATGTAGCTGAGGGATGTTTTTTATAAGAAGGGGAGTGCAGCAGTTAAAGCCTTTAAACACAACTGCAAAATGACAACAGAGTGTAGCTGTAGAATCTGTGAAGCTAAACTTATAATATGGAAGCTTTTGCATGCATAAGTTATTTGGAATATAAATTGTGGCCCATTGAAGATAAATTTAAAATCAATGAATATGGAACATGCTTAGGTTTCAAAATATATTTTAAGAACTAGTTCTGCACTAAGTGTGTGAGCATCACTGCCAAATGTTTGTTTTTCCCAGTTTGTGGTGTTCTTGGCTTCAGATGTCTAGAATTTAGATTTAGTTTGTTGTATTAAATAAGTACTTGAAGTGAAAGAAGCAACTTAGTGATCATGACATCAAACAAAACAGGGAAGATTATGCAGGAAGATCGGTGCTTTTGGGAGAGGTGGACAGATTTGTATTTTGCTTGTGAATATATGTTTAATTTGTTAGCAAAGTATTAATGTTTTAAAAGAATACAACATTAAAAGATATTATGAGACTAAACATGGAAACAAATACAATCAATTCAGTGGACAAACGAGAGCAGACAAAGTGCGTGGCAAATTGGTGAAAGAATATTTCTAAAGCATTGCAGGCATCCTATTATTTGTTGATAAAAAATCCTTGTTTGATGAAGTAAGTCTCAATAGTATGACAGTAAGCAGAAGAATTGATGACATGGCAGTTGACACTGAAGAATATCTAAAGAGATATCATGATGGTTTTCATTAGCTATTGATGAGAGCATGGACGTTTCCGACTCAGACCAGCTTTGCATATTTTTCGTAACATTGACAGCAGTTTTAATGTAACAGAAGAAATCTTGTCTCTAAGCCAAATGAAAAATACAACTAAAGAGGTGAATATTTATCAAAAAGTCATAGAAGTGTTGAGTAAATCTGAATTAGAGTTAGACAAATTGATTGGCATTTCAACAGACAGAGCTCTATCTATGATTGTGAAGTGAACAATTTTTGTCCTTTGTAAAAAGACTGTGCTGATTTTGGCCACAAGATTATTGCATGCACTGCATATTACATCAGGAACATGTTTGTGCAAAATCACTTCAAATGGAACATGTAATGAAGCCAATGATTATGTTGGTGAACTACATTAGAAAAAGGGCAAGCTGATTTGAATGCAGATTATGACGTCGTATATTTTATAAAAATTTGATGGCTAAGTGCATGTAACATGTTGAAATGAGTACATGAACTTGGGCATGAAATTAGATTGCTTTTGACAAATCAAAACTTCACGGCACAGGAACTGGACAGCAGTGAACGGTTATCTCACTTGACATTTCTGGTTGATTTGGTGCAGCACTTTAATAAACTAAATACCAAAATGCACAGCAAAAACCATATGATCCATCATTTGTTCAATCTAATCAAATCTTGTGAAAGAAAATTTGCAGTTTGGCAGAGGCAAATAAAAAGTGGAATTTTCCAACAGTGAGCAAAATGATGGAATCTATGAATAGATCTAATTTTGGGAAATACAATGACCTCTTGAAAAATCTCAGAGAAGAGTTCAACACCCACTTTTAAGATGTTCGAAAGCTTGAAAAATCCTTTGAATTATTTTCACTACCTTTTGGGTTGATATTGAGATGGTGCCTGCAATTTTCCAGATGGAATTAATAGATATCCAGACCAACACAGAATTGAAAGAAAAATTTGATGATGTATCACTCCTTAATTTCTACATGTTGTACTTGCCTAAAGAAATTTACATCTCTATGACCATGCATTGAAAATGGCAAGTTTATTTGGTAGCACATATGTCTGTGAACTGTCATTTTCAGTGATGAAACATCTGAAATCCAAAATTCCATTCAGACTTACAAATGAACATTTGGAAGCAAGAATACACCTTGCAATATCAAACATTGAACCGGATATTGAAGCAGTGTAAAGCTGTGAAATAATGTCAAGTTTCTCATTAAGGTGAATAACATTTGTGACTTTTCCTGAGATGACCAGAAATTAAATTAATAGGCATGCCAATAAAAGTACTATTATTAGTATTGATATATTGAATATTAGCCTATTAAATCAAATAAAGAGAAGTGCTAATTGAGTAGTGAGATATATTAGGCCTACAATGGAAGGCTGGATGACAGATCACTGTGGCCCTCTGTTAACTGTTTTAGAATAGAATGGCCCTTGGCCTAAATTAGGTGGCACAGCCCTGCTCTAACCAAAGACATGAAATATTTTTAATAATTATGTAAACTTAAAAAACATTGGAGTGATTCTTAACAGATAGGGCCTATCACAACGTTGAGGAATTTTTAGTGTAGTCTAGCTTTGTTTGTAGGTACTTTACATATCCTCTTGGGACACAAATTATATTGACAAACATTTATTACAATACAAACTCTTATGTTGTTTTTTTTAAAGGTTTAATGTCCTTTAACCAGTTAGGTCATATCGGATGATGACTGAAATGGGTAAAATGATGCTCAAATGAGCCTGGTATCCATAGAGCTTTGAACCCTTGTTACTGCAGATTTTTACTATGCCCTAGAATTTATTTAAATGTATATATTTACTACTGTAATGTATTTACTTAAATCTATTACATTGATATGATTCAATCATACTAAAACATAATAAATTGAAATGGTATGAATACACATACACATTTCAAACACTCACCATCCATTACACAACCGCAAGATAAGAGAATAAACTTGCTAACAATCAAAATACATGAAAGGAAACATATCATTAAATTATACGCAACATTCATGTTCATACATATTTTCATGTAGAGAACAAATACATTATTGCACAAACATTCTGTAAGAGCATACTTTTTTGTATTGACAGATAATGGTCATTTCATTAAAAATTCTGATACATCCATAGTATCTACTCCTTTTTGATACAAAGGTAACTTAGCATTTGTTTACATTGTTTTGTGTGGCATTAATGTTGCATGTAGGTATATTCACTTTTGTGATTGTATTCATTTTATTAAAGGAATACAACAATATAAGGATATATTTGCCAAGAAGCGTCCAATTTTTTAGCTTTTAAAGCAGATCCTTGCATAGTGTTCTGTTATTAAGTAATGTTATTAAGATTCAGATCTTTACCATTGCTCACACTAAGCTCCTCATTAAACTATTACAATAAATTAGATAAATTAAGAAGCTGTATAGTTAACCAGCTGTATATTGTGGGCCTTAGCATTAAGCTCAACTCTACCCATGAAATGTCACTATATGCTGTACTGATTCCCCTAACCTAAGCACTTCAGCACAAAAAAGATAAAAATAAGTGAAACCCCGTTTGGTTCTTTAACTAAATTCCTACCACATAGCCGGCAAATCTTTATTAACACTTTCTATGGCATATTCAAAGTTTATGAGCGGGCATACAACCTTTAAACGGCTACAAAGGTGTGAACATAACCTAACAAAATATTACAAATTTGCCTCCTCTTTGTATGTCATTACGTTTAAGCATTTTTACCTTTGATGATCCGGTAGTATTTTAAATTGCTCGTGGAAATATTTTTCTAGGAGCTCTGGCTCGGGTAACATTTTATCCCAGTCGCCGGTTCCCATTTTCTTATGTATACAGCTGTCACATCCGCATGATATGTCACACGAACATCTTCGCGAACTTCTTTAATCTGCGAGATCTATTGATTACACGAACATGTGATTCGTCACATAACGCTATACAATGTTACAAATCTAATTATCAAAAAACTCTATTAGTTTGAAATTTGCAAAAATACGAAAACTTTCACCCCCTCTTCACACCCCTAAGTCAAGGTCGCGCTCGACGTCCATGATGCGTCTGAAGAACGAGAATGATAGATTTTCTAAACAAATGAAGATCTCCTTGCGTTGGTATGACGTAATTTGATGCGACGATTCTTTGCATTAACATTCACCCACAGGTTTTGCGCAGAGGAGAAAACAACATTGCGTAAATGGTTTCGTATACTTGGTCTTCACGGGGATGCTCTGCGGGGGTGACAGATTAAGTGGGCGGTGTCTACCCGTCAGCATCCACTTCCACTTATCTTTGGCTTCCTGTCCCTCCACTATTTTCGCACAAGCGCAAATGAAATATAATAGTTTTTGCCTGTACCGATAGTTTTAGCGGATATGTACCTATTTACTTAAACCAATTTGAGATTATGGCTAATAGAGAGACGTTGATAAAAGATAAATTTCTTCCTCATAGGAAATGGTTACTGACCAAAGGAACTCATTCAAATGATGGATATTCTAAATCAATAAATAGTTTTGAGCCCAGCAGTCAAGTAGAAAGTACAGAACCTGTCTCCCCCTCAAGAACATAAACTCCCCCTCATAGAACATAAAGTCCCCCTATTTCTTTTTAATTATGACCTTACAAGAAATTAAACACAATGCTGAATTTCCTAAGATGATTCTAGAATCATTTTATTTGTCCTTTAAGTGAGTATGGCAATTTTAACAAGATTTCAGAATTAGTCCATGGCAGACCACAAGGGCTAAGTATTGCCCTTTCATATTTTAAGATTACCTAAATCTAATGCAGAAGAATTTTCTCTCAATTTTTAAAATTAATTTTAATACTTTGTTACCAACTGCAATATTTGATCATGGTTAAGTATACTTATTTAAATAAGTGCTGGAGGTTTAGTACAAGAGATGCAGGCAGCATACTTAAAATGAGGGTAGTCTTTATTCCAAAAGTTAAGCATATTTATATGGGTACCTATTAGAATTGGTGCTATTTGTGCAAGAAATGTGGAGGGACTCCCAAACACATGAAGATATAGACAAACATGAAAGTAAATACTAATAATATAAACTTGATTTCCACCAACTAATCCTTGTAATGACAAAGTTCATATTCCAATTCCTAATAGTTCATTTTAAAATTCAATTAAAGCTACAGAAAACTATAACATATTTAAAATTTGTGGATTTTTCTGAACTGATAAGTCACGGTCTGCTGGAGTTGAGGCAAAGGTTTAGTTAGGTTTAGGCAAATAAGTCAATAACAATGAATGTAACAGATAATCAAATTAATTCAGTGTGCAACTCAGATTACCTTAACGCAGATATATTTTGAAAGAAAATAATGATAGTATGTAAGCAGATAGTCAAAATTCAAGCTGTAGATAATATTACTAGAACCAATGAGTGCAAATATGATTATTCAGAAACTAACATTGCTTACCTACTGCGGGGTCATGGGGAATGAAACTGCAGACTCACTTGCAAAGAAAGGCACAACAATAATACAGAAGTCTAAATTCAATTTCTCATATTCCTCAATAAAATGATTTATCATTTAAAAATTTTCTCATTCATACCTACAACAAATAGAAACAAATGCCAAAGATAAAAAGTGGATTACACTACTTTCCAACCCAGATATAATCCCCCAGAGACAAAGGAAAACAGCAGTTGCAGCCTTCCGACTATTGACAAATCATGACTGCTTAGCAAGTCATCTCTACAGAATAGGTATCTCAGCCTCACCAATATGTGTCCTGTGTAACGATCCAGCAGAAATGAACGAAGACCACTTGAAAACCTGTGAAGCATTAAGATCAGAAGAAACTACAGTTCAAAAGTATTGGAAGCACGAATGCTAATGGCTTCATTGCTAGATGCAAGACACTAGAAAACAACAACAACAACATTGCTTACCTGGATGGATTCATAAGAGTAACATTACTTTTTGTTAAAGAATAGTATTAATACTGTCCTATAATTAATCACATGCAAGAAACACAATAAAATCAACTTCATTATGGCGAGTCACCAGTTTACTGAGCTTTTGTTCAAAAATTTGTAAGCGTAGGTGACAATAATACTCGTATAATATGGCATTCAAAATATGTCATGAGTACAACTTAATATTTGTAAAAATTATCACCAGTAACTTTTATACAGAAATGAAGTGGTAGATCAAGACACAAAACTATATAATGATATACTTAAGCTCAAAATTTGTTGCTTCATGAAGAAATGGATACACTAAGTGGAGAGCTTTACTAAGTTTTTTTTTTTTTTTTTTTTTTGTCATAGCACAGCTAATGCAGATACTCTTCTAGGGATGGTTAATCAATATTATATGGAATTCCCACTGCATCATATACATAGAATATTTCCTTAAACAGCTGTTCAGTATGTATCTGAAGATATGAAACTTAATGGTTCTAAGTTACTATTCAAAAGGATATTAACCAGTAGCCAGCAGTTGCCATTACAATATGTTCACAACACTAATTTTCACTCTTAATTCAAATTTTCCTAAATATGTTCATTTCAAATTAATATACTTATTGATTCATTTATTAAAATAGCATGCTTAAAGAAGGTATAACACAGAAATTATTCAACAAAAAGATGTTATAATTCCACTAGCCTTAGAAGGGAACCTGATGTAAACATACAAGCGTGCAAAATACTGGTCTGCAAATTGTATTACTATGCCTGAGGAAAAGCATATGCATTACCTGAAGACACATGCTTCTGACTGGAACCACCTGACCAGCATAAATGCACATTACCAGTGTTTATTTCTGAATGATCACATTAGCTTCTTTTCATTATCAAATACTTTGTTTGAAAACAAATTTTGAAATAACAGTCAAGATATTTTATTGGCCAAGTGTTTATGCAACAAAGAATATGAGAAACAGTTTTTGGATACGTCCACTATATTCTCACAAAACTTAAAAATCCAAACAAAAATATTCAGTACAATAGCTTTTTCACCACTTTTCAAAGTTTTCCCTTTGGGATGTTCCACATATATATATTTTGATTACTAATAATAAATATTAACCTTAATTACACTGTAATAAATAATTTGAATACAAGCAAGTGGTGCTAAATGCAACAAGACTGATCAAACTGCATCTTAGTAGTAGAAAATGGTGCATATACATATCTCCATATGTTAAGTTTCTATTAACTACATATAATATATATGCTTTTTAAAAGGTAGTGCAAACTAAAATTTAATTTTCTAGCAATACTTCTTAGCAAAATAAACTCTTAGATAAATATAAGGCAAAATTAATATCCATAGTCCAATATGGAACTACATTGTTGTAATCTGCTGTCCACACAGCTAGCCATGTGCTTTTGTTTGCATAAGGTTTCCTTCTAAATTAAATTAAATTATTTTGCTGTTTATTGACACTGTCAATTGCCAGGATCACATCAGTGTCGCTGGTGTGCCAGAATTTTGTCCCACAGAAGTTCTTTTACATGCTAGTAAATCTACTGAAGTGGAGCTGTCATTTTTAAGCACACTTAAAAACCATCAGCCTGGGCCAGATTTGATCCCACGACCATGGGATCAATAGGCCAGCATCTAACCAACTGAACATGGGCGTTGCGAAGGGGGGCCGCAGCCCCCCCCCCCCCCATTGAAAATCAATGCATTTAATATGCTGACTATTAAACTATTATTTTAACTTTTATGTAAAGAGAAATTTTTATTTAGCACAAATTAATACGGTTATCCGCAACAAATACTATAACTTTTGACAACAAAATAATGAATTAATATTATCTGATTGCAAACTTCCAACATGTGGCCCCCCTGGAAGAAAGTCTGCCGACGTTCATGCAACTGAACCACCCAGACTGAACGTTCCCTTCTAAGGCTGGCAGAATCATAGGTATGATACATTGTCAGTCATCCAACACTAACCTCAAACAGTGTGAGCTATTGGCTAAAACCCCATTTTCTTTAATTTGCTGGCGCAAAACAGTATGAACTTTAATGCTTATCACTGAAATGTTTTGAAATTCTATGCTTACCGCAATTGGCTGTAGTCAAAGATCAGTTGGTAGTTCTATAATTATAGCCTTTAACTTGAGATATCTCTTTACCAGGTGGATTTAAAGTATCCCATTTTTAAATATAAACAGACAAAATGTTTAATGGATCACTGTTTTATTTTTTCCAATATGTACAGTAAGTAGATGAAGTATTGCATTCCACCCAAAAATTCAATGTCGACATTTCACCAGAAATATATGTTTTGAGGCCCCCTGAATTTAAAAAAAACATTTTTAGAGAAAGGTCTGTGTGTGCGTGTGCGTGTGTGTGTGTGAGTGTGTGTGTGGGCAGCATAATCAAAAATGAAAAGTTGGTATTTAAGTTTAATATCTTTCAAGGATGCGACAAAGATTTTGAAGAAAATTCCTCCACCCTAAACTACTCTTTACATGAAAAATTTTGATTTTCTCGAAAATGGCTCTAAAAATGACAAATGAAAGTATATTTTGAATTTTCTGGCTGTAGCCCACATAGTCCTGTTTACTTTTGATGACTTCTGCATAACTGGTAAACCATAAGAGATAGATCAAATCTTGTTATACAAAACTGAATATCTCATTAAAAAATTCAATTTATATGTGAGCTAAGGCTTTCACAGCCAGCATCTATCCAATAAAATGATGTTTGCGGATTTATTGGCCATGGTCCAGTCGATGCGTAAACACCTGACATTTGGCTCGCCATTCAGATGAGCATCATTAGACTGCCCCATCATATATTAGACAAATGCCACAAGTCACTTCCTCTGATGATGCTCATCGGAATGGCGGGCAAAACGTCAGGTGTTTACGCATCGACTAGACCACGCCCAGTAAATCTGGGAACATCATTTTATTGCACACAATTTATGTCCAAATAAATTTGTTTGTGGAGTGAACCATTTCAGAGATATTTTTTGTTATTTGTGTGAGTTTTAAAATACTTAAACTTTCATCAAATTGAAGATCATTATTCATTTTTTGATATGTTAGCCATGCAAAGAGAACAGAATCTCAAAGCTTTAAAAGATTTTATTATCGCTCAAAGTCTACTGTATTCCCATATTCTCCTCGCACCTACAAGGAAGTAAGCAATAGGATAATTTCTGCAAAAGTTTATCTTAACTATAGGAATGTTTGTAAGAATGGATAGTACAAGAGCAGAGAAAGTCATGTGAGTGCAACACATCAGATTTTTTATGGTTAAGATAAGTAATTTTTCATTTAGAAGAAATGAACTAAATAAATGACTAAAGTTAATATATTCTTGAAAATGTAATTAAACTTGTATATTTTACAAAATATGTATACTTTTAATGGGAAATGGTTGTTCTTTGTTATGTGTTATGTGTCTATTGCAAAGCATTACCCAATATTTATTGATAATTAATTATTCTTCTACACTGATACCGAAATTTAGATTTCCGATCGAATGGGCTTTTGAAAAAGACACGTTTTAATTTAATTGCCGGATGTGAGATTTGCGATAAGTGTTAAGTAATAACATAAATAGATAATAGAGCAGGAAGTGTTGTAAGGTGAGCAGGATATGAGTAAATAATAGTCGTTAAATTTGTAGGATAAACACATTATTGGTTTGAAATTAACGAGTCATGACGTCATACTACATAGTTTAAATACACGTTCGAAAGTCAGGTCTGAAAACCTTAAAAGTCGCGCGATATATTTAATAAAATATAAAGTAAACATCGTTTAATCCTAAAAAGGTAATTATATATTCGAAATTCATAAAAGAACATGTTATAATAGAAAGGGACATTTCTAAATTGCGGGAAAAGGAAATAGCATTTTGGATACGAGGCTTTCTTGGATGACGTCATGACATTCAAATTGGAAGAGAACGGTCTTCTTAGCGTGGGTAAGCTAGAAAGCGACACTACTCAACCAGAGACCAGTACGGGAGGTTGTGCTGTGCGGACGTGAGTGAGATTCCTCTACATATACAGTCGGCATAGCTCCCGAAAATATTTAAAAACAATAAATAATATAAAAAGTTTCCTTGGGTTGTCCATTACTCCTACGCAGACCCGAGATAAAGAGATCTCTTGCAGAACTAGCCGGAGCGAAACACATCAAAGGGCAACACCACGTCACCAACGACATTTAAGTATCAACGAGACATCAGGAAGGGAAGAACGACTATTTAGCTTCAAATTGGCATCCCAACGTGTGGCGTCGAAAGAATGGACCAACCCCAAGACGACCGAGCCAGCATCGAACCAGCAGACAAGAAGGTGCCCAGCGTGTCAACATCTGTGAAACGTGTAGTGAACAAGTTTAAGTGCAGTTAAAGTGAAATAGTGAAAATATTGAAAATTTTGGTGAGTAGAAAAACACATGTAAATAGCTTAGAAATGGAAGACAGTTTTGAGAGTCCGGAAATTGAGAAAAGTGTAAGTAGGATGGAAGAATATAGTCAGAATGTAATTGGTAGCAGAATATGCCAAGAATTAGAAGATCAGAACGTTAGAGAAACACCTAGAGGTAGCTCAGAAATGTTTAGTACTAATTCAGAAAGGCCAGCATTTATGTCAGAAATAGAGAATATGTTTCAAAAGATAATGGAAAAGATGAGTACAGAGTTAAGTCAAAAGATAGATGAAAATAGTAAAGAATTAAGAACAGTGAAAAAGATGAGTACAGAGTTAAGTCAAAAGATGAGTACAGAGTTAAGTCAAAAGATAGATGAAACTAGTATAGAGTTAGGACAGAAATTAGAGAAGGGACAACAGGAATTGGGAATGCAATTGGAGAATCAGAAGAGAGCTTTAGAAACCTTTAGGGAAGAAGTTAGGGAGGAAATTAATAAAGTTAGTAGTGAAGTAAAAGAAAATAGAGAACAGGTAGAACAGGTTAAGGGAGAATTAGAGACAATAAGGCAAGAAGTAAAGAATTCTGAAAAGAAATTAGGTCAACAAGTGAGTGAAAAATTAGATAAAGAAAGGGAAAAAGTAACATATAGATTAGACAAACAAAGGGAAGAAATTAGAGAAGAGTTACAGGGGTGTAAAGTTAGAATAGAAAGATCTGATGTAGAAAGTGAAAGGCAGGCTAGAAATTTGGAGGATGTTACAGACCAAATAAAAGGGGTAGTAACAGAAATTACTCAGGTAAAAGAGGCCTTAGAAAATTTGAAATTAAATGAAAATGCATGTAATCACAACAATCTTAGTAATGAAGTTGCAAGAAACGAGGCAATACCAGGTGTATCAGCTGACATTTCGATGCAAAATAGAGGTAACAGTAATTCCCATTCTGATCTCAGAAATAGTGCAGGGACAGGTGACAATTCAAATTTACATTGGCCTAACCATGTCTTAAATGAAATGACACCTCCAGTTTTTGAAAATGAAGATTCAGATGATCCTAAAGCCTTTTTAGAAGGGTTACAAGAGTACTTCACGGTGAAACGTATACCAGAGGAGTACAAGATGGTGATAGTAAGAAAATGTCTAAAGGGTAATGCTGCTAATTGGCTAGGCCTTTCTATGGGTAACAATAATGACTACAGGACCTTTAGGAACATCTTTTTAACCAGATATTGGGGAGCTAGTAGGCAGGCTAATATTAGAGTTGAATTAAGCAATGGAAAATTTAATCCTAGACCGGAGGAATCAATGGTCAACTATTTTATGAGAATAGCGAGAAAATCGAAGATGTTGGATCCTCCCTTAGACGAAAAAGATCTAATAAATATAGTTACTCCACATTTTCCGGAAACACTTCAACATTACCTAATCATAGCCCGACCCGATAGCATTGCAGCTATGATCGAATTATTATCAGCCTTAGAAGTCAATAAGCCAAAACACGCATTTGGAAATAAATATGAAGGAAAAGAAACTGTCAATTCTTTCGGGCAAGGGGCACAGTATTATCAGAATAGAAGTGAGATTAGGGAAAGATATAAAGGACCAGTACCAAGGATGGAATCATTCCGGTGGGAAAATCAAGGTAGATATAACCAGGAAGGGCGTCACCAAAATAGAAATGGTAATCAAAGGGGAAGAAATATAAGGGTGAATTATATGAATACAAATAGATTTGATCGAGGTAGACGGGGACGTTATTTTGGACATAGTAGAAATTCAAATGATGGGTATTGGACAAACGGAGATAATGAGTTTAGACCGAGGTCACCAAGACAGGAAGAAAGGTATTCTAATGGACGAAATTCCCCCGAAAATGCGGAAATGGTCGAGGCCATTAACACGGTCAAAAACATGGTAGGAAGTAACCCCGATTTAATGCAGGAAAACAGAAGTAACAATTCGGGAAATAGTACAGGAGCAATACCTAAAAATCAGGGAAACGCCAGACCCGGTCAAACGCGCCTTCAGTGAGAACTGGGTATCCTAGTAATGATTGTGATAAGTACTCGGAAATAAATAGTCCTGGAAGGCAAATGATGATACAAAAGAAAAGAGAATGGAAAAATAGAATTGACGAAAACGAAAAAGTAGGAGATCCACCTAAAATAAAAATTGGAGTAAATGGAAAACAATACAATGCAATTATAGATACGGGATCAAATAGCACAGTATGCTCACAAAATTTTTATGATAATTTACAAAGTAGTGGTTTTAAAGTAATGTCTTTACCAGTTAATGGGATATATTGCTCGCTAGCTGTGGGAAAACGAAAAGAGAGAGTAAAATTTCAAGCAATGATAAATATTGAAATAAATGGGAGAATACTAGGAATTTTATTTCTGATTGTAGGAAGACTTGTGACAGATATTATAATAGGTTGTGATTGTCTTTATGCCTGGGAAGCTGTGGTGAATTTTAAAAACATGATTCTAGAAATGAAAGTTGAAGATGAGACCATTATAGTGCCTTTTGTGGAAGATAGTAGTTCAGAAACTATTGTACGAGAAAAAGAGGAAGAAGAAATCCAAGGGGATACATTCTTTGTAGAATATGTTAAAGTAGGAGCTATGGAATTAACTGAAGTAAATGTCAAAGAGTACAGTATCGATAATAAAGAAAATGTAGAATGGGATAAAAATGATTTCATAGACAATTTGAGGTTTTCTGACGCAACTAGGTACTATTATAGGGAGAGTAGTGAAGACTTAGAAGAATTGTTGAGGGAAAAAGTAACTCAGGCTGATCAACTAAATGAACAACAGAGGGATAAACTGTTTGAAATATTAATCCGAAATAAAGAAGTATTCTCTGAGAAACCTGGTAAATGTAATATTTATACTCATTCGTTTGAGATGATACCCATCAAACCTTTTACACATAAAGCGAGAGCTATCCCTAGTACAATAAGAGAAGAGGTAGATGCAGTTATAAAGTCAATGTTAGAAGATGAGGTTATTGAGATTTCGAATTCAGAATTTGTGAATCCCCTAGGTATTGTAAATAAGGCCAATGGAAGATTAGGGTGACATTAGATGCGAGAAAACTAAATTATTGTTCCTCATACTTTCCATCAGGGAATCCAACAGAACGTGTCCTCCGAGATATAGGAATTTATTTACGTGTACTTACACATCATAATCACAAGGATTGGGTGAAATATTGTCCATTGATAGAAAAGATTATCAATCACACCATTAATGTAACTACTGGGTTTGCACCAATAAAATTAATGTTAGGAATTGAACCAGAACCAATATTGATCGGGGTACCAAAAACACTGAAAATTAATGACATTCAGTTAAGTGAAGAAGAAAGAGCGAAAATTGCTTTTGAACGAATCAAGAAAAAGGCAGAGAAGCGAAAATTAAAGAAAAAGAGTAGAAAACATAAATGGGAACCTAAGATAGGCGATTGGGTACTAGTTAAAGACCATAAGTTATCAAGTGCATTGCGAGGTAGGAACAAAAGGATGGAATTGTTATATAAAGGTCCTGCAGAAATTATATCAAAATTTGGTTATCATACCTATGAATTAAAAGATGTTAAAAATGAAAAATGTCTGGGAAGATGGAATAAACAACTCCTTCGACCATACAAGAAACCGTGTGGTGCCTTGGAACCTTGATTTAATGTAAAAAAAAAAAATTGGAAGTGTCATTTGTCTATTGGCGCCCAATCAGCTTTGAGATAAAATTTAAATGTTAGCTTACTTGAAAACCATACATTGGTCAGGTACTTACATATTCATGAAAAATGCAGAATGTGAATTGCTATATACTACAAAGAGCTTAAAAATATATTGTATAGAGCTCACAATAACAGCTTCAGAAAGATTGTTAAAATGTTCATCTCCGCATAGAGAGAAAACAGAATATTTAATTTGTAAACATTTGTTAAAATATTTAGATGTATAGATAGTTATCACAGCAAGACAAAGAAAGAACTTGTCTGAAGAGTGTAATGGATTTATATAAATATATGTACATTTTAGTGCTTAAAGGATATAGTACAGATATGTGTTACAATAACAAAAGTGAAAAATCACAGTGCAAGTGATAGTGAGAGCGAAGTGAGCAAACATGAACTAAAAGAAGGAAGTATAAAGAAAGACTCTTGAAATTTAACCTTTATATAAAAGCTTCACAGAAGAAACCATAACATATTGTAATTAGTATTTAAGGATTAATGTTAAGTCAAATGTATAATTGTTTGTCATGTTAAAAAGATTAATGAGAAAATATGTTAATCACCAATTTCAAAACAGTGTAATTGAAAATTGTATATAATGGGAGTGTTGCCGATTATTCAAAATACAGGAGTAATTTTTAATTTTCCTTTCGGGCAAGACATTTACATTATTTTATTATGAAATAATAAAATAATATAAATGGGGGCATTTGATACCGAAATTTAGATTTCCGATCGAATGGGCTTTTGAAAAAGACACGTTTTAATTTAATTGCCGGATGTGAGATTTGCGATAAGTGTTAAGTAATAACATAAATAGATAATAGAGCAGGAAGTGTTGTAAGGTGAGCAGGATATGAGTAAATAATAGTCGTTAAATTTGTAGGATAAACACATTATTGGTTTGAAATTAACGAGTCATGACGTCATACTACATAGTTTAAATACACGTTCGAAAGTCAGGTCTGAAAACCTTAAAAGTCGCGCGATATATTTAATAAAATATAAAGTAAACATCGTTTAATACTAAAAAGGTAATTATATATTCGAAATTCATAAAAGAACATGTTATAATAGAAAGGGACATTTCTAAATTGCGGGAAAAGGAAATAGCATTTTGGATACGAGGCTTTCTTGGATGACGTCATGACATTCAAATTGAAGAACGGTTTTCTTAGCGTGGGTAAGAGAGAAAGCGTCTGGTCACTACTCAACCAGAGACCAGTACGGGAGGTTGTGCTGTGCGGACGTGAGTGAGATTCCTCTACATATACAGTCGGCATAGCTCCCGAAAATATTTAAAAACAATAAATAATATAAAAAGTTTCCTTGGGTTGTCCATTACTCCTACGCAGACCCGAGATAAAGAGATCTCTTGCAGAACTAGCCGGAGCGAAACACATCAAAGGGCAACACCACGTCACCAACGACATTTAAGTATCAACGAGACATCAGGAAGGGAAGAAAGACTATTTCAGCTTCAACACTTCCATGCAGGTTAAAGTTGGAAAGTAGAAACAGAGTACAATAACCAGGAATAATATTAGTTGGAGCAAAGGTATGGAAAGCCAAAGATCCATGATAGCATTGAATTTTTCAGTCTGATTATAATTTTCCATTGATATTTATTGACTACTGTTTTTACTGTAAATATTTTCTGCAAAAGGTTTAATATCTGATACTGTAAATTATGCAGGTACCTAGACAATTGATGGTTAATTGTCTAAAAAAAGGGTGCAAAATTGTATTCACATATGTACAGGCGAAAAAAAAATCATAATAAATACACGCTGTGCAGTAGAAAACAAATGCTGAGCCATTGTACACTTTATGACTAAGCACAGGACAAAATAATAACTCACACTGGTAATAATGCATCCACACGTCATCGCGTCAACTCAATACTGATTTTATGAGCAGAGCAGAGAAAAACAAGTGATGCTTGTGACCTAGTGTATATCAGCTGCTGTTATCGTATTTCCATGTTCCCAGTGGAAAAACACTGCACAGTGGTTCACAAGTATTTGGATCTCTTTGTGTGTGAGAATGAGTGCTGTAACAGAAATGTTTTCTTCACTACATGCTTTATATCCACCACTGTAACCTTTTCCAGGCCAGTGCAGCTTTCAGCTATATTCCTCTGGAATAGAGAGCTACTAGAGTAGTGTTTTGTGCAGGCATTATAGTTTCACTGAAGCTAAGTCCTACCGACCATTACATAACCTCAACATTGAAATTAATATGCCTACCAGCCATAAAAATATTGTGTAACAGTGCTGCCCAATCTTGTCAGCAACCTGGCTTGAAAATAAATGACTCAATGAGTTTTCATAGACAGTGAGGGTAGTCCTGATAGCATTCCATACAAATCTTGGTTTTGACTGTGCAAAGGTAGGGAGTATACTTTCCCTGCTCAGGAGCAGAAAAATTATGAAAGGAAAATGATGGAAAGGAAATCATGGTAAAAGAGAAACCACTCCAGCATCTCCCTATGACCTTGAAAACTACCAAAACCCAAAGTTAGAGTGGCAGCCAAAGGAATTGATCCTGAGACCTCCTATACATTTTATATTATTAATATCAAATTCCATCCGTGATACATTATTAAAGATACTTTCCTTGAAATTATTTCAAAATAAGCAATATGGATTAGAGTTACATTTGTAATATGTGGAAACAACATTCACACGCTTATATCAATAGCTGAAATAATGATTCATGCCAAGGGGTGAGAAAGATAAGGATTGCCAACTTTCAAATCTGCCTTCTCAGGTGACAAAATATTTGGAAAATGTGAACATTCAATGTGAAATATTTTGTAAATGGCTGATGTTAAAAGTTATTTGACATACACAGTGTAACTAATTTAATTAGTTCCATATTTTCTCCACAGTAGAACTGTTTATCATTTATGGCTTCCATTTACATAAATTATACACAACTCGTTAAAAATGAAGAGAACTTTATAGGCTTTGCAGAAAATTCAGTCATGTTACTATCTCAAACATATATTTTAGAACACTATTTTTTTGGGTTTGGTAATGTTTAATTCCTGATTTTATTGCATGCAGCACTGATGATACATGGAATGAAGATGGAGCACTGGTGAAATGAGATAGCTGGGGAAATTGGAGAATATGGAGGAAACCCGCCCCTGCATCGCTCTACAAATTCCACATGCTGTCACCTGGGATCAAACGCAGGCCACCATTGACCCACACACGGCCGCAACGTAGCCGAGTGGTTAGACCATTCGTTTCCCACCAAAGTAGCCCAGGTTCGATCCCAGGCAACTGCATGTGGGATTTGTGGTGGATGAAGCAACATTGGGGTGGGTTTCCTCCGGATTCTCTGGTTTTCCCCGCCATCTCATTCCACTGGTGCTCCATGTTCATTCCATGTATCATCAGTGTCACCACCTGCAGTGCCGTAGTAGTAAAAGCAGCTGTTAAACACTACAAAAAAAACACACACACACTGTATATCCATTTGAAGCATACACCAATGGTAGCAAAATGGTAGACAAAGTTGGTGCAGTGGGAATAATTTTTAAAAATAACGTATTGACTCATCAGTTAAAGTTCAAGCTGCGTGCTTGATGTTCAAAGAATCAGGCCGAGCAGCTTGCAATTCTGGAAGTACTGAAAAAACTTGATGAGCTGGGAAATGAAGAGCATAATAATAAACATGTTGCATTGTACACAGATAGCACGATAGCTCTTGATCTACCCAGAAATAACTTCAAACACAACCAGCCAATCGAATTCATAAAAACTAAAATCCTTGACCTTACAAAATCAGAGTGGACATTGCATTTCGGCTGGGTGAAAGGACACTTTGGAATATATGGGAATGAACTAGTTGACAGACTAGCAAAGGAGGCTGCTGCAGAGGACAATGAAATAGCATGTAATAAAATAACAAAAGAAGTTCTCATAACTAGAGAGAAAGAAAATGGACTCGACACATGGCAACAGCAATGGAAAGAATCAACAAAAGAAGCACTGACTAAAGAGTCCTTTCCATCAGTGAGAAGCAGGTTAAAATGACAACTACCCATATGTTGAGTTCACAGCAATTATCACCAAACACGGAATGCTGAGATCATACCACCACAGAGTTGCTATACTAGATAGCCCAATAAGCAAATGTCAAGAACAAGACCAAGCAGTAGATCATGTATTATTCCATTGCTATTTAGTGAACCAACAAAGAAATGGCATGATTAGAAGCATACAAAGCAGTGGAGGTGCCTATCCCACAACTAACAGGAACTTACAAATAAATATGTACAAAACTTTGTGAAGTTTGTGAAATCTATCAATGTCATAGATATAGAGTAATTAAAACAGCAATTTCAACTTACTCAGTTAACGTTATGCTAACCAAGAAAAGTTAGAATTATATCAGGTGTACACTCAGATTATTGTAAATTTTATGCTAGAACATATGGTATTGTAAAAATTATTTGTAAATCTATATAATGTAATTACGAGGCATGTAGTATTCCAATGGAATGGAGCATGCTGATATAGATGATATATTGATGATGATGGTGATGGCGATGATGGTGATGATGATGACGATGATGATGGTGGTGATGATAATTACAATAATAAAAAAAATACACACATGCGTGCGCATGCATGCACAGACGTGCACATGCACACCCGTACCTTCTTCTAAGATGCTTATGATGGTTTTGGAGAGACTTCTTCTACTCATCATAGATAACAGGTAGAGAAAGCAAAATGTGCTGTAGGATAATGATCAAATGGATGTGCTATGAGAAGGATTGGAATGCAGAGCTTCATTTGGCTTAGGATAATTTGGTTTTACTGCTAAAATGAATGACAATTTCTTAATTTCATATTTAATCTTATAAAATATTTTCAAGCACAATTAAAACATTGTACATAAATAAGAGCAATTGCTTTACAACATGAAAATAGCACATGCTTTTACAATTAAACAATATGTGTAACAAGCATTCTCTATCACTTTTCTTTATGAAATAGGAAATCTGACTGTGAAAGTTAAAGCACCAATGGTATAATAGCCTCACATTGACACACATTTTAGTTTTAGTAGCACTACTCAAGCTTGGCAATTAACAATAATTTGGTGTGATCTGCTTTTTCATTTACTTATGACATAGAAAACAGTTAATCTTAAGCAGTGCAAAAACTCTTAGAAATGTGTGCATAAAATATGCTTTTTTCAACAAAATATTTGTAATGTACCTACAACAACTGTACTTCAGTATAATGTTAATCTCTTACTGTATAATCAGTAGTAAGAATAAAAGCTATTAATGTACCAAAACTTTCCCTGCAAGGGTGTGATATATTCTCTGCAAATGAATTATGCTTCCTTCACAACATTCTTAGATTTTACTGTACAAATATTTGCTGTGGTCATCTTAAACCATGAGATCTTAAAAAAAGAAGAAGAGGAAGAAGAAGAAGAAGAAGAAGAAGAAGAAGAAGAAGAAGAAGAAGAAGAAGATGAAGAAGGCAGAGGAGGAGGGGTTTATTTATTTATTTAAAATTAATGTCCTCCAACGCAGTGTCACATCAGGTGGTGAATGAACGAAATGATCCTCAAATGAGCTCAAGGTCCATAGAGCTTTAAGTTACCTGACATTCATCTTCTCAGAATAAGGGAAAACCTCAGATAACTCACCCTAAGCGAGATTCAAACTCGTGACCTCTTGGACGTGAGGCAGACATGCTACCACCATGCTATAAAGGTGGGCAAGGAGGAGGGGAAGAGAGGAGGGAAAAGGGGCAAGTGAAGTTCACTAATCTTTAGAGCAGTGTCTCTCAAAGCTTAAAATTGCACCAAGCAGAATCCAAGGTGCAGAGCTTCCTTGCATCACACATGTGGTGACTTGGTTAAGCTTGGTTCGACTCATGTGCTGCAGAGCGAAGAATCAAGGAAGCCTGTGTTGATAGGTTGTTTATCAGTGAAATAGAATGCACCCTGAGAGGCCCTGCTTCAGAGGCTTCTCAAGATCAAAGGGCACAGTACTACTTCTTGTCAAGAAGGCATTTTCTGGTATACTACAGTCTTCCATCATTCTTTTCAGCATTACAGCAATAATTTCATTTAAACAAAAAGTGTTGGCAGGACTTCAGTTACTTTACTACTACACATACAAGTGGATAGTATACCTATTACCTAAAATACTTTAAATACAGATTTGTGGATATAACTGAGACACAATACTTTAAAATATTTCATACTTTCAGTCATTGTATCATTTATGTGCTCATACTTCTTTTATACTTTCCACTAAAACTCAAAGAACAGAGACAGTATTTCTGCTCTTTGATTTTCTAATAGAAAGTCACCATAAAACACAGTGCCTTTGTTTGGATGCATAGCTATATTACACAGAATTGCTTGCCTTTTCCTAAAATGATATTCAGGACCATCCTTATTTTCACCATCACATACCTACCCAAAAATTTGATATCAGATTTCAAGGGAAATACACATTGAACCACCCTGAATTAAAACATAATATTTTTAGAAAAAGGTCTGCACATGTATGAACACTATAACAAAAAAACTCAATGTTGATAAATATCAAACTTGGTTTAATTTAAAAGGTGAGTTAATTAATAACACTAAACAGCACTTACAACATAATTTTCCGGTACGCATTTCGAAGGTTAATTTTTGTCCATTATCAACCGGACAATAACTGGGTTTCCATGGTGTTTCATGGTGCGGATGGCGATGCTTCTTCTGATGTTTCTTCTGGTAACGGTTCAGAAGAAGCATCGCCATCCGCACCATGAAACACCATGGAAACCCAGTTATTGTCCGGTTGATAATGGAGGAAAGTTAACCTTCGAAACACGTTACAGAAAATTATATTGTAAGTGTTGTTTAGTGTTATTAATTAACTCACCTTTTAAATTAAATTAATTATAACAACACTGTTTTCAAACTTCTATGAAAGGAAGATAATAAAACTCGGTATTTAGGTTCAACCTGTGGGTGTTTGTCGTGAGGGTGACTGAGGAAGTGACACTGAGACTGGAAGCCTTTAGGAGCCACAAGGCGAGTTGACGTTGGCAGGAAGGTCCTGTGAGTCGGACAAGATAAGATACTCTGAAGCCCCAGCGAACATCTGGAGGTCAGAGTAAGCCGGGGAAGGTTGTGGTTGGGTCCATCAGGAGCAAGGTGTCTGCTAAGGTACACCTGGAAAGCAAGCAGTCCTGAAACCCTGTAGGCCATTTTCATACTGTGCACAGGATGGCCTGTCAACACATCTGAGTGAAGGGCAACTGGGTGTATACCCATCAGGATTGGCGAGCCTGCAGCAGAGGTTTTAAGCAGGATGGCATACATCACCTTGTCTGAACCAAGGGGCACTGTTCTAGGCTCCATCAACTAGAGCAAGGATGCACTATGGGCGAAGATTAGCAATGCAGTCTACCTTATCCAGAGGCTACCCCAAACAAAGAATTGGATCGTCTGGCTCATTACAATGGTGCTAGTTGGGATAACAGGTTCCTGGAAGGGAGCAGTGTAGCGGCAACTGCATGCCTCAGAGAAAGTTGAAGTGTCAGCCACCTCACACCACTGCCTTTATAATCACTACACAACACACAACGACAGCTCAGAACAAGCATCACATCTTCTAGAAGCTTTCGATGTGTAGGGGCTTGTTATGATAGAAACTTTGATTTCCAGAAAAGTCACCAGTAATTCAGAGACTACACAAACAGTTAGCATGAACCGAGAAATGAGTTTTGATCATTATAGTTGGGATGTAAACAGTGCAGTTGTTATGAGAGTCAAGCACAGCTGTTAGAACAACCAAGAGTTGTAAGGCCATGAATAATTGTCAATTGTGTTACAATACAGCAGAACAGTTATGAATTCTGATCTGTAAGAGCATTGGTTGCTCTTTGCTAACAGTTTTAAGAAGAAATAAAGTGACATAAAAAGTAATCAAACTTGTCATTTTGTCACAAAACAAAACTTGGTATTAAAATTCAGCATCTTCCAAGGATGCAACACAATTTTCAAGAAAATTCCTCCACCACAGACTACACTTTACATGAAAATTTTTGTAATGTTGATTTTCTCAAAAATGGCTTTAATTATTTTGATTAAAATAATCTATGTTTAAGATATTTTTATGGGCAGCGCTATGGCCAAGCAGACCATTTGCCTATCACCAAAGTAGCCCAGGTTCAATCAGGGACCCACATGTGATATTCGTGGTGGACAAAGTGGCATCTGGGGGGTTTTCTCTGGGTTCTCCAATTTTCCCTGCCATTCATTCCAACTGCTGTATAATCACCCTTACATTCATCCATTTTGCCTGTATTTCATATCATCCTCTTCCTCACTCTCATCCCTGGTCCTGGGCTGACCATCTGCTTTTAGGCCTTCACTCTGGCTCGTCCACAGGTTTTTCTACTCCCCGACAGGCATCTGACCCTAGCCATAGGCTTGTAAGTCCTAAGGGATGTGGGACCTCCATATGAGGAGGGTAATCAGATGAAGATATTTTTATGAAATACATGTCCTCAGAAATCCTCCTCATTCTGGATGACTTTTGATTAAGTGGTAAAGCATAAGAGATGGACAAAATCTTACTTCAGAAGAAATGTAGACACCATTAAAATACATAATTTATGTCCAATACATTTTTGTTTATTGAGTTAACAGGGAATATCTCCGAAATGGTTATTTATCTGAGTTTTCCAATGCTTTAACTTTTCTCAAATAGGAAGTTATAACCCGACCAAGGCCAGTGTAATCCTGCATGGGAAGTGGCAAGCAGGCGAACTAATGCAGTACGTCACAAAATGCTGTACAGTCTGATTTACTAATGTGCAGCGTAGTGTTCACAGTGATTGTGCTAGTGATGGAATGTAAAGGAAATAAAATTCTTCACGAGCAAGCTAGGCGTGTTATTTAAAATGGTAAGTTTTGTGACGAAGAGAAGAAAGAAGTTAAAAAAATACCTATTACAAATGCTAGTGAACATGCTGTTGCTTCTACTGGCTGCAGTAAGATAACGATATGCAAGATTAGGAAAGAGGACCGGCTTGAAGAAAGTGGGGCGAGCAAAATAAAATCACCTCTCAAGATTGGTAAACCTGCAAATAAAATCATTTTGGATGAAATGGACAAGTGCATCATTAGAAGAAAGTATCAGGATTATTACGAGGTTAAAACAGAAATTCTTATGCTGCGAAAATTATTCAACTTTTCCAAGAAAGAGATTAATTTCATGGGGGTAAAGAAACACTTAGAAAAATAGTGAAATATATTGGATTTCGATTTAAAAAATGCAAAAATAAAAGGAGTGTACTGAGGGAACGCCTTGATATAGTGACTCAAAGAGCATCATTTCTTAGAACACTTAGAAGAAATGAACGCAGGGAAAATAAGACAGTGATATACATGGATGAAACCTGGATTCACATGCATTATTCAGTTTCTAAGCGTTAGCAAAGTGACGATGTTCCAGGAATGTATGCCAATGACAGTGCTGGGCAACGTCTTATTATCATGCATGCTAGCTGGGAAATGGAATTTATTCCAGGTGCTTGCCTCATTTACGATTTCAAATCCAAGACTTCAGACTACCATAACAAAATGAACTACGAAAACTACTCCAAGTGGGTGCAAAACCAATTGATACCTGGATTACCGCAAACCAGCATTGTTGTAATTGACAATGCTCCTTATCACAATAAAGAAGACAAGAACATGCCCTCAAGCAACAATTTAAAGTCAGAAATACAAGAATGATTGCAGAACAATGATATACCATTTGACCCGGAAATAACTAAAGCAGAGTTTGTCATTCACGCAAAACAGCACAGACCAAAGAAAACATATTCCACTGACAAATTATTTGCAGATTCTGACTTTACAGCACTTAGATCACCAGCCAATCATCCGGACTTGAACCTATCGAACTACTCTGGAATTTAATAAAAGAAAAGTTGCCAACAATAATGTGAACCATGTTTCTCTGTCAACACTACAGACTTTAACACAAGATGCTACTAGAGCAATAACAGCAAATGACTGGAAAACCTCTGTTCAGAAGGTGAAAGATATTCAAGAAACATACTGGAAAAGAGTGCACTTATGAAAGAAGGAATGGAAAGGATAATAATCAATTCAGGACTGAACAGCAGTGATGATCTGGAGAAAAAATGGCCACCGGATTCAAGATCAACACAGCAAGTGCGGGAGACATGGCAGAATAATGCAAGTTTCAGAGAAATGTTTAAATGTACTTACTGCATTTTAAAGTATTTGTGAATATATTTGATTTTTTATGGTATGAATATACATACAATACATACACATATAATACAGTTATACACACAGAGAAGATGTTAACATGAGATCTGTTATTGTTCACCTTTTGTCAACTGGACTGTATAGGAGGACAGGCAAGCCATTGCGCGAACAAGTGGTGCCCTCCGAAGCAGGACTGCACTGGCCTTAGTCGGGTTATATTTTTATCTCTTGGCCATGCAAAGAGAACAGAATGTCAAAGCCATCACATAATGATCAGCTTTAAAAGATTTGGCTATCACTTAAAGCCTACTGTTTTCCCATATTCCCCTTGCACCTTCAAGAAAATAGCAAATAGCCTTGGAGAATAATAAATGTAATGTGCAATCAATTACTATTAGTCTATTGTTTTAATGTTGATGTAAAGAACAGTTTTTATTTAGCTTAAATTAATATGCTTATGCAGAACAAATATTATAATTCATCTTTTACAGTTTTTGGTAACAGAATAATGAATTAATATTGTTTAATTGCAAACTCCCAACATGCACCCCTCTCCTGAAAAAAAGTTGGCAGATACTCATGAACATGAAGTAGATAGGAAATAAGTGTTGGTAAGAATAGTTTGTACAGGAGTAGAGAAAGTCATGTGAACACACCACCATCAGATCTGTCCATAAAATATGCTTATAAAAGCTTACATTCCATCTGCATCATATTAATCCAACATTTGCAGAAGCAGTTTCATTGCACATTTTGTTGCAGATGTAAGGGGGATATAGGAACCTGAAGTGACATGTCAAATCTTTAAAAACAGAGTTGGTATATGCTGGAGTTGTAATACTACATTTTGCATGACATTACAGAAATGAAAAAATGACTTTAGCACTAAAAAAAATGTATACAAGTTTGGAAAACTCAAACCAAAATCAAATATCTTATAGATGGTTTATGCTACAAAAACAACTGAAGAGTTTTAATGTGATCTACATTTTTTAAGGAATAAGTCATGAAAACTATAAATTGCTTATAGTCAGGCTTGCATTGTTTGTATAGGGAATGAGAAACCAGTTGCACGTGACATGAACATGGCATGACATCACAGTATTTGGGCAGTCACTTCACCCTATAACAGACCACGACTCCAGTTCAAGTAATTCATTGCAAGTATGTCCTTTGTTTCTGATACTGCTAATTTGCTTTGATTACGTTCTTCGGATGCTGAAGACAGTAGTGCAATTGCAACAGCACAGTATCTAATTCTAGATTACTTATTTCAAAACATCCAATATGGAAAACATATTATTGTTTGGTTATGGCAATAATTCAGCTGGAATCCTAAGACATGGAAGTGACAGCCACTGTCAGTCTTGTTGAAAAAACATTCCAGGATGTCAATCAGATAACACAGAAATCTGCTGCAAACACCATCAGAAAAAAGTTTGGTACTGTTCGTAAAAAGAACAGCAGATATGCTCTGATGTGTAGTAAGAGAGACCTGCTTCTACAATATAAAGAAGAAAATCAAATAACTGGGATTGATAGTATTATGTCTGTTATTGTAGACATACCCTTACAACTGCAATAGATGTTCCAAGAAGCTTCTCCACCTACAAGCTATGTTTAAGTGACAATCGGAGGGCACTGAATTTCAGAAATTTGTGAACGTGCATAATTATTCAGTGTAATCATAGTTGCTTTTGAATACAAGAACATTATTAACTTTCATTAACACAAGTCAGTACATACCATAAAATAGAGATTCTATCAAGATTTTATAATAAAATCATATAGAATGTGTTCATCTTTTTATTTCCACCCAATTACAAAGTCATGGAAAAAATGACCGAGTGCTGCAACAAGTGCTTTCAAATGTTACGCCGCTCCATCATTTTTTCCATGGCTGTACCAGAGCAAGACCATGATGATGACATGTAACACACTCCTCCCCAATGAATCTAACCATTCTCTCTATAAACATTGCAAGTCTACTTATAGTATACTAGCTAAATGTAGAGGACTTCACAGGCTACACTAAATTAAAGATATGCATTTTATTATTCATGTAAAGATCTTAAACAAATGGTATTTTAATAAAAACTGATGAAACGGGTAAAAAGAGGGTGGAAATTAACTATCATCCATGTAAAGAGTGGTTTAGGATATGTAATTTTTTTTGGAAATTTTTGTGTCACATTCTTAGAAGATACAGCTTGATATTTATCCTACTTTTCATTTCTGATTTATACTACTTTCTCTTTTTCTCTCTCTCTCACATACAGATTTCTCTAAACTGAATTTTTTGTTTTGTTTGTTTATTCAAGACACTTGAAATCTCTATATCAAACTTTTAATTTCCTCTACCTCCTATAAATAGGCAGAAGGGAATGTAAAGGTATATCTTATAAAAATGAAAGATAAACTTTAACAAAGATGGCTCTGACTGCTACAGATTTTAATTTTATTCTGTTTATATCCAGATATTTGATACTGGTCAATCCAGTGTAAGACTGACTTAACTTTCACCAATCCCAGCCATCTGCCACTGTAAATTTGTTGAAATGAGATTATTCAACTGATGAACTCTTGTGATTTTCAAATGTCTACAATTACTACACTCAAATTCAAAGCTTACCTACTAACATTTTCGTTTCTTTTCCTTTTTGTTTTAACAGCTGTTGCAAATGTTTCAACCCAGTAGCAGAAAACGTCCAAGGTACAAATACTATGCACACTTTGGAGAACTCTTACCAGAGGTTCACATTATGTATATATGAAGTACATAGACTATTTTATGAGAGATGGTAGACTAACATGATCATTAGAAAAATAACATATATGCATATTCAATTGTCATGTGATATATGGCTGTATGATTACAACTTAGGATACTTGGGCATTTATTACCTTTTCTTACGCAGATATTGTATGTGGACCTTGAAGTGATTATGATCTCTATGATTACTATACTAAAACTGCTTTTATATGTATAATGAAAGAGTACAAAATGTCATATTTTTATAGTTGAGAAATAAAAGAGAAGCAAACTTTGTCACTTATGCAAAATTAATAGCAAAGGTAAATTAAAAACATGGAAAGGACACAGTGCTTTTTGCTATTAGGCCATTAGCAAATTAATTCACTATGTCCATATTAAGTTATTAAAACACAAAATATAGAAGCTATCATTTGCATTTATATGCAAAAACTGACATGTTTATTCCTCTAACTTCACTTTTTACACCAGAAACTTACTGGGATATGTTTCAGGGACTGTTGCCTCCATCATCCTAGATACACTGCTTCACTTCCTCCTGTGGTTGTGTGTTTTGTGACACAAATCCTTAGCTAGACTCTATTGCGTCCTGGAGGTTTTTCAATAAAATACTGTGAGAGTTATGAAATTTGACATTCCTGCATTGAATGACCTCAGCAGATTCATCATGTCACCAGATGTCTCCAAATGGAAACAGGAGGCACTGAAACAGTTTCTACCTGTTGGTCTACAGCTGATGAGGCAATAGCCCTTGAAATATGCCCTAATAGTTGAACAAGTAATTGAAGTTACTGTTGCAAAATCAAATTCATATTAATTGGTTATCCTCTCCTCCAGTGATACTGGCATTTATATCACTAATCATTTCTAAACCTGTCTTTCAGGATCATTCTGAAACCTGACGAATGATAACTATAATCTTCACAAAACTTAAAGGCATATGGAGGCGGGGTGTACTGCGGACTCCAGCGAATCCTACGCTTGCCCCTCCTACCAGCGCTGCCGAATGTGGTGCATGCATCTCACACAACCTTATGTACAGACCGTCTGCCGGTACACGCACTACACTTGGCAACAGCGCTCTGCTTGAGCACTGGCCAGCGTTCACATGCCTTTAGCTTTTGCGAGCAGTATAGTAGCACTTCTTATTATTACTACTGTAGTACAATTATTATGACAAACTCTTTATCTGTTCATTTTAATTTCTGCAATTACTTCTGCAGTCATTACGATAATATTAACAATCTAGCACTGTTCATTCAGTAGTTATTTAGATAAGTCCTATTGAATAAGATAGCTCAGGCAGTAACGCCTGTGGGCCACATTCAGGAGGTCGTGGATTCAATCCCTGTAGCTGACCTTCGTGACCCATGGTTTTCCTGACTCATCAGGTGAATGTTGGAAGGATTTCCATATCCTGCAAATTTACTGTCCCTCCATTTCGTTGCATTAATCATTTCATTTCACTGTTCATCTCGTTAGATTTCTTTCAGATTTGGAAGCATAGGCGAGCATCACGGCAGCAGCAAGGCAGGGGGAAAGAATGCACTCTGGAAATCTCGTCCCCCGGATTTGAAGGCAAACATACTGCTTTCCAGGACGAGGGGAGCTGGTTTCCAAGTTCTGCACCCCTCCTTGGGAGTATGAACCTGAAGGGGTGGGAGAGGAACTGGGCTGAGCCAGACTCTGCCAGAGTGATTCTAACTGGGAAGATGTAGGGGACCTGCCATCTGCTCTGTTGTGGCAATGTTGCAACTCCCTTAGGATCCATTCGCCTCATTAATCCTTCTAGGGGGTGGCCCGTCAGGGGTATAGGCACAAGAGATCACTTTTTGGTTGAGGTGCTAAGACCCTCTTCGCAACTTCTCACATAGTTATTGCATTAGATGTGAATAAACTAAAGTGAAGGAAAAGCCATGTGTTCAACTGATCTATACGTGCATAGAACAGTACAGTGATACAGAGTAAGAGCTAATGCTGTTATGGAATCTACTCAAAAGAGATTAAGCAAATACCCTTTGTGGTTTCATCTCATTGAATAATTTCATGAGTCTGCTAATATGCTCAGGTTCCAGCTGTTAGTAAAATACTCAAACTGTATTTGTTACAAATTAAACTAGTATACTTCCAGTTAATAAAATAAAATAAATGTAATCAATTTACATATTATCAGTACACTAAGTTGCAGAGTTACCTGAAGCCCAAAGCTCAAAGTGATTATCAAACTATTGGTCCCTACACTTTTAAATCTAAATATATATCTAGCAATATGTCCTCTTCTTCATCCTGTTTATTGAGCTTCAGTATTCAGTTCTTAATTTACCTAAATTATTTCCTATCTCCTAATTAAATTTTTTATCGACTTTTAACATTCATCTTCCCTAAAATTTTTCTTCAATAATTCAATCACCTTTTCAATGTTAATTTCTTCCTAAAAATCTTAAGCTTTCCCACAATATAAATTTACATGCCAATTACCATCTTTTAGGTTACAAAATAGACATTCACCTATAGAAAATTCAGAAGGTATCACTTCTACCCTCAAAATTCCAAATTTGAATACACAGAAAGTGTAAATTAAATTACAGTTTACATGTTCTGATATTTTTCCATATTGTATATATGTGTGGTTTTATCTTATCCTCCCTTCTTTTCATATATTTGCACTGGTCATTACTGTTTATCTTATTTTATGTATCCGTAATATACAATGGTTCTAAAGATAGGGAATCAAAGATGTTTCTAAAGTAGGCACCTTAACTTGTAAACCCTGTAACAGCTTCCGTGGCTCACACAGACTTCCAACGAAGCTATACCTTATTGTATCACATTATCATAGGTTTCATTTATTTATTTATTTAGACAAAAAGTCCCAATGAGCATATGTCTGTCCATTACAAGTGAGGCAGTATATAAATTACATAAGAGTAAATACATATAAAAGAGTAGCTATTCAGAGATAGGAAAACATGTTGAACTTGTGCATCTAAAAACTGCTGCTACCTTCTCTAGGATATACCAATAGCTCATCTGACTAAAATGCTGAACATCACTGACCATGCTTTCTGTCAGAACTAACTTCAGTGCTACTAGTCTATGGTAAGGAATGGGGTGAGTACCTACATGTAAAATAAAGCTGTGATTGTAAGGCATTGATGTTTGTAGCACAATGGCAGTGTTGAAACTAAAAAGAAGAAAAATGAAAATAAAAAAAATTTCAACAAAATTTCTACTGCTTCTGTTTTAGTAAAATGAAATTCCTGAGGATATTTACAGCAGTGGGTAAAAGTAGGTATAAGTATATGATGATAAAATATGAAGTAGCAAAGAAATACTAACATTCCAGGGGCCCACCAACACAAAGGGAAATCCATTAGATCTACATTCTCTCAAAAGAGATAAGTTGCAAGATTTTTATTCAAATTTAAAGGATTGATAGTATACTGGGTGGAAGTGAAGTCATTACAGTAATTTAAACTAGTGATAGATCTCGCTGTTTGAAACACATTTTGTATCTTATATTTTTGTCTCTGACCAATTCCTATGGAGATATCTTAGTTTTGACGAAAACAAGCTGGCAACCCTGAAGATTGTGTGGGTGTCACTTTCACTAGGCCAGTACATAAACACCATAGTGGTGCATCTTGAGAAGTAAACAAATACCCCACAGTGTCCATGTTTACTGTGTGAGTGTAAGTCGATCACAAGCATTAGCTTCCAAAGCATTACACGACCCTGCAAGCAATCAACCTGTTTACAACCAGGAACCGGTTCAACTCCCTGACCAACCTCAACAATCAAGACACCGGCCGTGAAAGCCTAAATACATATATCTCAACAACATTGTTCAGTTACTTCATATCTGAAAGAGCTGCTTGGAGTATTCCTTCACGTCTTTTAAGTGATTAATTATTTCAAAACCCTGTGTGATGTCCCATAATTACTACCGAAACTATGTCAGAAATAAGTTACTCTACGCATCTTACAAGTAACAAATTGTTATCTTTGTACATTCTTGTGGAGTTGCACATCTGATTTGGAACAAAAACCATTTAATTTTTCAAAATCGGCTGATCAAAGAACAAAATGCCATTAGTTTTTTTTGTAATACTTCTATGAAGCACATATTAGAAAGAAATTAATAACTTTCCTTCCAGCCTGTATAATTCTCTTAACTATAATTTTCCTGGCAAGATTCGTGTAAGACTTTTTTCCTGCCAATCAAGTCTTGCCAGCCTATAATAACCATAGATAGCTAGAGTATTCTACTGCTAAAAACATGGCCACGTGTCATCAGTAAACAAAGAAATTCTGCACTTGCTCTATTTCAACCGTTACATTGTCATTACTGCTTAGAAGACTGGGTGAAATGCTGCCAACATAGTTTTCATTATTTATAATGAGCATATTGACAGTTTTTGCAAATCTCAAAGGTCATTAAAATGAATTTATGAAAGCCTCCATACGATCTTTTCCCTTAAAAGTACATATTTGCACAAATGCTCACAATGCAAAAACTTAAAACTACCAATATCAATGTTAAACTGAAGAAAAAGTAAAGAAGACTGTACTTTGTAAATACTAGGTATGTGTGAGTGTGTGTGCACACAAGCATTTATACAACACCACTGATTAGATTAGATTGGAGTAGCCATAGAGGCCTGTGAACATTGAACATGTCAATGAAAATGTACAGTATAGACACAAAAATACATTATATACAGGCACAAAATGCAAAGCAAGGATACTTGAGAAACACAATCAAATCTTCCCTGCAGTTATAAAAGTAACATAATATATTTACAAAAATAAATTGAACTTTAACTTTGATAGTTTTAAACTTTAAACTATACCCAAGAGAAATTCATAGAGGCATACCTGAATTTATGAAGTAAGACATAACATTATAATACTCCCTTGTGAACATTCCTACTGTTGGTCTTCAGCAGTTACTCTTTTCTGTAGTCTAAATTTTACATTTTACTATTCAGTTCTTTATTTGTAACAATTTCTTAGCATCTCTTGCTAATGAACTGAATCATGTCATCAACAGTGCATGGTCTTCTTGTAAGATCCTTATATTTAAGAACATGCCTAAGAAAGAAAACCAGGCTTAAGATTCAGAAATCTAGGAACCATTCAATTGATTCCCTTTATCTTATTCATCTATGTAGAAATATTTCAACTAAAACATCTTGCATAATTTATGTTTAAGGAATATGAGCCCCACCATGTTGCATATAAACTTACCATTGTTGACCACCTATATTACATTTATAAATGCATAGCTACTGTATACCTAATTTTGCCCACCCATGTGTCTATATATATAATTTTATTTTTTCCCCGTTTATATTCCATCTTAACTTTTAAAGATAATTTATAGTCAGCACCAATGTTCAAATTTGGGTTTTCTTTGAGTTTTGGCTCTTAAACTTTAAATTATGCACATATTCTCTCTCACTTTCATGTTTGAAGGCCAAGGAATAAAGGCTAGTTCACAACCACCCAGTAACAATAACAAAAATGACAACAGGAATAGCATGAACATTGGTTTACAACAATCCACCTACAGCAACAGGAATAGATAGTAGATATGGCACATTGGGCTGTCATTTATTTCTTTTGACCAATGAACAAATTTTAGCCTGCCCTCTAATTCAGCCAGCATAAAAGCAGGTTAACCAATGCCAAATTTTGATAAAGTGAAGATCTAAATGTTAAGCTATTGCACATTTCCGAGCTATCAACAGTGAAGCAATACAAATCAAACGTTATAGCAAATCTCAGAGACTATAAGCTTCACTTATCTTAATATCTCTAATATTTGTTATTACCTTTAGATTTGTTCTTCTTTATTGTTATATATAATTCTCTCTGGTTTGATTTTTCCAGAATAGCAACCAGCAAGAGCTCTAGCAGCCATTTATGTCATGGCCGCCTTAAAGAATGTCTACCTTGAAGAACGAAGTCTTTAATTATGTTAAGTAGATTTTCCGGGTTTGTGGGCCGTGGTCGAGTTGGATTACCTTCCTCCGACGTTTCGCTGGAAACTGCGTCCAGCATCTTCAGGGTCAACCTCTGTTATTAGCGGCTGCACTAAATTAAAGTTCACTACAAACTTTCATATTCATCTTTGTTTGTTATTAGTGTCCATGGTAACAAATTTTCACAATCGCTCGTTCTCATAAATACCAACATGAGATTATCAATCTCAAAATGCCGGCAAATGGGACGTCTCTGATCATGGTATAAAGGAGAAAGCTTTCGGTGTTTCGGGTTTTCTTCTCCCTCTTATTAGAGCCGGGAGCCAAGTTTTGCTTATCTGCTGTCTCTCTTCTTTTCGATTGTAGGAGTTTTTATGCATAAAAATCTCTATCGCTTCCCGAGTCAAGCGAGCCTGGTAGTGGCTTGTCCTTGAGAGTACCTCCGTGTCTTTGTAATTCACGTCGTGGCCGAACAATAGAGAGTGTTCTGCCACCGCTGACTTGTCCGTCTGCCCCAACCGGCTATGTCTTTCATGTTCTTTTAGTCGAGTGCTGATACTCCGCATGGTGGTGCCTATATATTGTGACTTTTGGGTTGGTTGTGAAGTAAAGTAGACAGATGTAGTCGAATTAAAGAAACACTTTTATTTCCGTAAACAGTAACTTTGTACACTCGTTGCAACAAGAAAGTCTTTTTCGAATCTCCCACAGCACGGCTCCGAACTCGTAACACAAAGAACTAACTCTTCTCCGTCGGCACAACTCTTCACATCGTCTGTCCGTCTCCGTCGGCACGACTACTCAATCTTCACATACGTCTGACTGTCTCTTCTGTCGCACTTTACCGCTATTTATATCTCCCAGGCACTATTCTGGAAGCTTCAGGAACGTTCAGTTATTGCGGCGAGAGACAAAGCAGAGAAGATTCTCGAGGTGTCTATCCTTTTCTCTCTTTCGGCAAGCGCCCCAACAATGCGGCCATGCTCTGTCTCTTTCCTTCGGCTCCTTTGCGGTAGTGCCGACAATAATGCGATGGGTGACACTGCTGTTGTAGGCAATTAGATGCGGCGGGCGCGGTGACACTGCTCCCTCCTCAGAGCTGGTCGTCCCGACCAGCACTATCACTGCGGCATCTCCCTTGCGCCCCGGTGGACTAACCCATCGAACCTATTCTCCAGGAGGCACGATCCTAGGTATCGCTGTTGGATAGTGTCCCTTGGTCTGGGTAGGACGATGTATGCCATCCTGCTTCGAAATTCTGCAACAGTACCGCCGGTCTTGACGGTCCCTCGTCCAGTTGCCCTTCTTCCTGGTGTGTTGACGGGCCATCCTGCGCTCTTGGAAACGGCTCACTGGGTACCATGTCCGCCGACCTCTCTGGCGCACCTTCGCAGCCACCTTGCTTCCGATGGGTCCGGCAACAAACCCCACCACATCCGCGCGAGTCGCGTCCACCGCTGCACTCGTGTTCACTCGTGCTCGGCACGGCCTCTCCTGTATCCTGCCGTCCAAGATGATGTCCACCATTCTTCCGTTCACGGCACTGTGTCAGGTGATTGGATGGCTCTGACGGTCCCCCCATGTCACACGCCAAGTCGGTTCTCGCGTGTTGCTCGTTTGCTTGTGCGCTTCCCTGCTGATCGTCTTCCACGTCATATCCTGTTTGTTTACGTACCCGACACACTCCTCCAGAGGATCCTCGATGACGTCCCTGAACTGCCCCTTTGTCTTCCCCGAGACGTACACTTTCGTTATCTGAAACGGGCGCAACTGTCGCTTCGGCCACTAGGTGCTCCCTCCCCGGGTCCGCGCTATTCCGTCTGCCCCTGGCATCCAGTACTTTGACGCTCTCGTCAACTCTTACTACCAGGGCGCCAAGACGTTCCCCGTCGTCCTCCACGACGTCCACATGCTGGCAGAGGTCTTCCACCTTTTCGCCGAGTTGTTCCACGTCTTCCGTCATGCCAATCAGTTCGCCGAGTTGTTCCACGTCTTCCGTCACGCCAATCAGTTCGCCGAGTTGTTCCACGTCTTCCGTCACGCCAATCAGTTCGCCGAGTTGTTCCACGTCTTCCGTCACGCCAATCAGTTCGCCGAGTTGTTCCACGTCTTCCGTCACGCCAATCAGTTCGCCGAGTTGTTCCACGTCTTCCGTCACGCCAATCAGTTCGCCGAGTTGTTTCACGTCTTCCCTCACATCTGAAACGGGCGCAACTGTCGCCTCGGCCACTAGGAGCTCCCTCCCCGGCTCCGCGCTATTCCGTCTGCCCCTGGCATCCAGTACTTTGACGCTCTCGTCAACTCTTACCACCAGGGCGCCAAGACGTTCCCCGTCGTCCTCCACGACGTCCACGTGCTGGCAGAGGTCTACCACCTTTTCGCCGAGTTCTTCCACGTCTTCCGTCACGCCAATCAGTTCGCCATCAATTTTCGCCGATAGCTCCGTCTTCATCTCTTTCAGCTCGGCAGCGAGGTTGTTGGTTGCCGTCTTCATCTCGGACATTTCTGTCTTCATTTCGGCGAATAATTCTTTCATCATTGCCATCATCCTGGTTTCCGAACCTCCCTCCATCTTGGTTCTAACGTTGCAACTTCTAACGACGATGTAACGAAACTAGAAGCAATTCGACGAATCCCACTTCTGACACCAGTGTGACTTTTGGTGGTTTGTGTGAAGTAAAGAAGACAGATGTAGTCGAATTAAAGAAACACTTTTATTTCCGTAAACAGTAACTTTGTACACTCGTTGCAACAAGAAAGTCTTTTTCGATTCTCCCACAGCACGGCTCCGAACTCGTAACACAAAGAACTAACTCTTCTCCGTCGGCACAACTCTTCACATCGTCTGTCCGTCTCCGTCGGCACGACTACTCAACCTTCACATACGTCTGACTGTCTCTTCTGTCGCACTTTACCGCTATTTATATCTCCCAGGCACTATTCTGGAAGCTTCAGGAACGTTCAGTTATTGCGGCGAGAGACAAAGCAGAGAAGATTCTCGAGGTGTCTATCCTTTTCTCTCTTTCGGCAAGCGCCCCAACAATGCGGCCATGCTCTGTCTCTTTCCTTCGGCTCCTTTGCGGTAGTGCCGACAATAATGCGATGGGTGACACTGCTGTTGTAGGCAATTAGATGCGGCGGGCGCGGTGACAATATACTTGTCCACAGCTACATGGTATTTTGTAAACACCGGCTGTGCAGTGTGGATGTCTTTTATCCTTAACGGAGTTAAATAAATCTTTGACTTTCTTTGTTGGCCTATAAATAGTCCTAATGTTGTACTGTTGCAGCAGTCTTCCTATTCGGTCTGTTACCTTATGGATGTATGGTAAATAGATGGTACTCAGGGTTTGCTTCCTCCGGTCTTTTTGGACTGACGGGTACCTCGGATGGAGAGCTCTTGTAATTTCCTTGTGTGTATAACCGTTGCTGATGAGGGCCTTGTTAAGATGTCGGATTTCTTTATTCAGCTTTTGTGGCTCACAAATCTTCTTGGCCCGTTCGGAAAGGGCTTTGATTATGCCCAATTTTTGTCTTGGATGATGGTTCGAGGTTTTATGGAGGTACCTATCAGTATGAGTAGGTTTGCGATAAACTGTGTGACCCAGACGTGAATCAGCTTCTCTTGTCACTAGGACATCCAGGAAAGGAAGACAGTTGTTTGTTTCCTTTTCCATGGTGAACTGTATGGCACGGTTTTGGCTATTTAGATGATGAAAAAAGGCTTCTAGTTTTTCCTCCCCATGGCTCCAAATAATGAAGGTGTCGTCCACATACCTAAGCCAGGTTTTTGGTTTATATGTAGCGCTTCTTCCTCAAACTTCTCCATGAAAAAATTTGCAACTACCGGGCTTAAAGGGCTGCCCATGGCAACGCCGTCTATCTGTTCATAGAAAGTGTTGTTCCACTGGAAGTAGCTTGTGGTTAGGCAGTGACGAAAAAGACTGGTGATGTCGGGCAGAAAAAGTTCGGCAATGTGTTGTAGTGCCTCTGTAATCAGAACCTTGGTGAATAAAGAAATGACATCGAAACTGACAAGGCGGTCCTCTGCCCCCAGTTGTATGGTCTTCAGTTTCTCTACGAAGTGCCTGGAGTTTTTGATGTAGGATGGGGTGTTGCCAATGTGTTCCTGTAACAGAGTAGCCAGATACTTGGAAATGTTATATGTGGGTGATCCAACAGTACTAACGATGGGTCGTAATGGAACGTCATCTTTGTGGATTTTCGGCAGTCCATAGAGCCTTGGCGGTAAAGCTTCGCTCTTGCAGGTTTGATGTTTGATGTTATCTGCTATCGTGGAGCTCTTTATAAGGTTGTTGGTCGTCCTTAAAATGCGCGAGGTTGGATCCTTCCCAAGCTTCTTGTAGGTACCCGGGTCCAGTAGTTCTGAGATTTTCGTGTTGTATGCCTCCTTCGACATTACTACCGTAGCATTCCCCTTGTCTGCCTGGAGGATGACGATGCTGTCATCTGCATTTAAGGTTTTGATCGCTTTCTTCTCTAAGGTGGTCAGGTTGTTCTTGGGGGCTGGGGTCCTGCACAGAATACATGCGGTTTCACCTCTTAGTTCTTCAGCTTGATGTGGCTGCAGCAATCGAAGTGCGGGCTCCACATTAATATTCACTTTAATATTCACTTAATGGATCTAATATGCCTTGCTCATTAACAGGAAAACCAAAGTTGAATTTTGGCCAAGTTTACCTGCTGTTCCTGGAAACCAGGAAGGCATGTGAACACTGGTTGTGAACATTCCCATTTGAATACATTTAATGCAAGCCTCTTGCTCTGGTTATCATTACTGTTGTCAGTGCTTATGAACCAGCCTTTAACATAATTAAGAAAAATTTCCTCCTCTCCAGCCAGGAATTGAGGACTCCTTGATTTACAAGTTAGCAGCTAATTACTAGAGTGCAGATGCAGGTTTTGTATACAGTTTAATAGTAGATGGATTTATACAAGAATACCCATTGTGAGGACATAAGGGATTCCAAACTGCATTTGGAATCAATTTTCCTTATAAGACTCAAAAAGCATCTGAATTATATCAGGTAATGCCTTAAAACTGTCTTCCATTTTGAAGGCTGAAATGAAATAAAATGAATGATCTGCTCAACTTATTTTATCAATAAGTAGAATTACAGTGAATAAACTGAAAAAATACAACTTAATAAAATATGACTTTATAGAGCAAATTGCTTAAAGTACAGCTTATTTGTGCTGGAATCCATAATAAAGTTGAGATCAAAGTTCAGCTTTGATGTGAGCATTACTAATACTGGTCTAAGAGTAAACATTACAATTTGTGTAACATTAACCTCTATACAGTAAAGTTAAAAAAATAAAATGTTTCTGCATTTGGGCATGTACATAATTTTCGTAATACTTTATGGTATGTTAAACGCACATAGGCTATACTGTTGATTCTGGTCCTATGTTTTCTATTAGTTCATCTGCTTGAATTTGTTTCAGTTCTGTAGTCGAGACATTCATAGGACTATCTGACACCATTTCTCCATGTTCACTAATAGGTTCAAGTTCATGGAATTCATGCATAGTCCTTCTGGCCGATGGGATGATGGATGCTTCCATCTCAAAATTGCTCTCCATAATAGCAGATGCACCAGCCACATGTGCAGGGGAAATGCAAGGAACTGGAATTGCTGCACTTGGAACATACTGCGATACCGAAGGGGAAGATGCTATGGTTTCTCCTTCGGATTTGTTCCCTGGGATATCAACACCATTGTTAGAAGGAGGAGATAAAGTTGCAGTGTTGACTGAGTCAGCAGGTGGTACTTCTGTATTGCCAACTGAAAATATTGGCACTGCTACTGCTGGAGTCAAGGTAAATGTTGGTATTCCTGAAGAATTCACTACACTTGTGGTTGGAACAATGGAACTGTGCACTGATACTGAAGTAGTTAGTGGTATTTCGCTAATGGTATTAGCGACTGATGTCAGTACTGGTGTTGAGTAAGTTGCTATGCTATTAGAGGACGGCATCTGGGGCTCAAACTTTCTTGTTATTTCCAGAGGAGGTGATGATGCTGAAGTAGAGGCTATGTCGTTCTGTCTTGATGCTGTGTAGGAGGAAGGACTTCTGCTCAGTAAAGGTCTTAGAACATCTATATCACTGTTTTGTTGCAGACTGCGAGATAAACTGCTAATGTGTGAGGATAAGCTGTTGTATTTATCCAATATCGGTTTCTTCCTTGTTCTTGCCTGCGAATTATTGTTCGAGGAGGAAATAGGTGTAAATATCTGCTTCACTGGAGGGCTTGAAGGCACGATGATTCTCGTTGATGATGTGCTGACAGGGGTATCAGTTGTCAAATTTGCATCATCAAATGATACACTTGGAGAAACTGGTATGCTGTCTTTCCTAGAAAGTGAAATAAAAGTTTATTCATGACATTCATGCAGAAGTGAATTATGTATGTAGGTGGGGCACTTAAAATTACCTTCTGAGTTACTATGGATACCTATAAGCTGTTTTCATTATGAGTACACAAGTTGCAATCCCTGACATCTAATTTTTTGAGATTTTGTTCTAGGATCATAAGCTCTAATATTTTGGAAAAATCGGAATAGAATATAATGTAATTGGTGAGCAATTTTTGGTGCTTGCCTACTTGCTTTAAGTTTATGTAATGGTTATACAATTACTTGTTTTAATATGTTTGCAAATGTGATGTATTTACAATTTCATTACCTGATTTGAATTATCTGGTTAAAGGATATAATATTTATGAAACAAACAAATAATATAAAAAATAAAACAGTGCAACTACAAGCACCATATTTTGACTTCTTAGTTATCAGATCACAAATCTTTAATTTTACACTGGGATGAATTTGAACAAGAATAAAACCAAATTACCTAATTTTGTAAATATCTGAACTAGAGATGGGGAAAGATTTTATATGGGTTACTGTAAAAAGCTCAATAGATCCCAGTTTTCAAATGATGTTTGATGGCTCTGTAGCCAATCAGCAATATCTTTCATTTTGGGCAAACATCATCCACCATAAGGCATTATTAGGGACACAATATTTTGGTGGATTGCAATGACATGAAATTTGTTAATATGCGATAAAAAGGTTTCAGAGTAAAATCTATTGTGATTGTCGGCGCAATTACCAATGTTTACTTTCACAATTAAAGGCAAATTTTAATGTAACTTGCAAATTTTAATACAACTTATAAAATTAATGTTTATTTACAATTTACCACAAAGTTAATAATTTATTGCAATATTTACTTGAAAAATGAATGTTTATTTAGAATTTAACTTGAAATTAACGTTTCATTGCAATGTTTTTACAAAACTGATGTTAAGAGGTTTATTTCAGGAATAAAACAAGATCTGTTTTAATTTTTGCAACATAGAAAGCCAGATACGAGGTCTAGATCAAGAGTTTAAGCTCTATGTGGCTGGAAGAAATGCAACTATCTTTACAATAAACAGGAAATGTAAATGAGAGCAGCAGGGAAGCCAGTGTGAGAGATAACCAGTGGCATACCTGAGTGTTTTCTATGAATGCATAGAATAATATACCTTCCATGTTACAGCACCACCACTGGAGCAAACACTCACCTCCTCTACTGATTTTCCTGCACTCCGCAAACACACATAGCTTAGACTCAAATGATAAGCTCATGCATATTCTATGGAAGGCTGCAATAGACAGCAAGAGTGCAAGTTTAATGCCATAAATGACAGGAGTTTAATGCTGAGTTTGTTTCATGTATTGATGCACTGTAGAGCCAAGGTGCATGATTGTACAATTACATTAAAACAAGTCCATTCTGACAGCTAGGTGCACATGTGTGCTTGAAAGAGTTTCCATTGTAACGAACATTGTTCTCTGGTCTAGGGGTAACATGCTAGCCTCTGGTTCCCTTGGTCGCGGGAGGGTGATGGATTTTTACAGGTGTAAAAATCCTTAGAATGGCTTCCTTTGAAAGGGAAGTATCATAGAAGTGGTACCATATCATAGATTTGTGGCATGTAAAAGAAGCTCAAGCTTAATAGGCCTATGAGCAAAATTAAATGGTCTTTCATGCCCAATGTAGAATGGGACACTGAGAACCACAGTCTATGTACCTATATTTCAATTTCTAATGGTGACTGTGAAGGAGCTCTTTCAGTATACAATATTTTGCCAGATAAAAGAACCAATATTACAGTAGGGAAACCATGCTTACTTATTATTTCAATGAACATGCTACATATAACATTTGAAATGTAAATTATAATGTAATATTTGATATTTTATTTCATTGCTTTTATCCTGCTTTGAGCCTTCTTTTTATACTGAAATTCACAATGCATCATAAAATTGTGTCCCTAGCCATTATAGTAACCAACAATAGTCTTTGTTTAATTTGGAAAATTCTTTATTGTATATTATCAGCTACCTTACAATCATCAAGAGGGTATAATAACCTTTTTGTATATAACATTATTCTTCCAAGAGAAAACAAACATACTCTATAATGTTCTCCAAGGAGGTTATCCATTAAAACTATTGTATACTGTATGAATATTAAACTATGCTATAAATATGCTTACCATTCAGATTTCTTTGCTTTTCCTAAGGAGTAGACTTGAGAATCTGATTCTTTACGCTTTGGTGAAGTTAACTCTGTAAAAAATAAAACAAAATATTACACATAAACTGAAAGTACCTGAATAAGTCAAATGCAGAGTATTAGTGAGGCAAATGTGCATTTTATTATATGAATAGGGTGAACCACCCATAAGTCATTTATTTCAGAAAATAAGTCATTAAAATTTTGAAGACAAAAATATTTATAACTATTTATAACATGTGAACTTTCCTTTGAGCTTGATTACATCAACCACCCATAACTCGAAGTAGAGTCAGTGGAGCTCACTTTAAAATTTGAAATAGGAATTCAAATGGAGTGCTCTTACATAGAGCTCTAAAATAATTGTTGGTCTGGGTGGCTCAGTTGGTTAGACGCTGGCCTACTGATCTCAAGGTCGTGGGTTCAAATCCGGCCTAGACCAATGGGTTTAAAGTGTGCTTAAAACTGACAGCTCCATGTCAGCAGAATTACTGGCATGTAAAAGAACTCCTGCAGGATGAAATTCTGGCACACCAGCAAGCTGATGTGATCCTAGCAATTGACAGCCTCATTAAACAACAAAATAATTTAATTTATTTATGCCAACAAACTTACTGTTGGTGTTTTTAAACACACAAGCCGTGTGTGGGCAAAGTTTGAGAGGTAGAACTGCAACTTAAAAATTCAATGCCACAACTGGGATTTGAACCACAGACCTTCTGCTTACCGGGCGGCTGCTCTAACCACTGAGCTATTGTGACAAACTGCCAGAAATACGAACTGGTTTGAGAATTTAATGCCATTCTGGCAGTTTGTCACTATAGAGCAGCCGCCCGGTAAGCGGAAGGTCTGTGGTTCAAATCCCAGTTGTGGCATTGAATTTTTAAGTTGCAGTTCTACCTCTCAAAATAATTTAATTTTAATTTAATTTAAAATAATTAGTCTGGTTCACTGCACATTCATTTATAAACTTTAAGGCTAAATAAAAACCACCCAGCAATGGTAACCAAAATGAAATGGCTACAGGAAGGATGGCAGCACTTAATATTTTGGTTCACAACAGCCTGATAACAAGAACAGCAAGATACCTATCGGTCAGCTTATTGATAGAAAGTGGCAGTAGAGTTAAATCACTTCCATAAGAACCCTGGCATAATTCAATGCTTATCTTAGAAGCGACTTTCACTACTGATAACACGAGGTGCATCCAGAAAGTAAGTCCAAATTGTGTCCAGAGATGGCACCACTAGTTGGATAGGAATGCATGTGCGCAGGAGAAGAGAGGAAGTATATGGTAACATTGTAGTAAAGTTTCAGTTTTGTGACAGCAGTGGTTACTGCTCTGTGCTAGGAGAAAATGGCTGCTCCGATATTGTCTCCCGCCAAATGCGAGGTTCGTGCAGTCATCCGATTTTTGCATGCTCAAAAGCAATCTCCAGCAGAGATCCATCGTCAATTGTGTCACATATATGGACAGGGCATTATGTGTGGCAGTATGGTGAGATGATGGTGCAGGCAATTCACGGAAGAAAGAACCAATATTCACGATGAAGACTGTAATAGCCTACTGTCCCTGGTGACGCCAGAAGTGTGTGGCAAACAATTGTGCAGAACCACCGCTTCACAATTTCAGAACTCTCTTGTCAGTTTCCCCAGATGTCTCATTTGCTTTTGCACGAAATTGTCCCCCGGTGGCTTGGTTTTCACAAAGTGTGTGCAAGATGGATGCCTAGACAACTGACAGATGAATACAAAACCAAACATCTGGCCGCAGCATTGACATTCCTACAGCGATACACAGCAGGTAACCAGTTTCTCAACAATATTGTCACTGGGGATTTAAACATTGGTGGCGTATGCCACACCAGAGACAAAATAACAACCAATACATTGGCAGCATTGTGGTTCACCTGTGAAGATCAAATGCAAGCAGAAAATCTCTGTCAAAAAAATCATGTGTACTGTCTTTTGGGATCGATGTGGTGTATTGCCAGACGTTGCACAAACTCAGGCGGGCAATCCAGAACAAGAGACGTGGAATGTTGACAAGAGGCATTACACTTGTGCATGACAATGCAAGACCTCATACAGCCAACGCTACACGAAATGTGTTGAATAAGCCCTGACCTTGCTCCAAGTGACTCATCTCTTCTGTCTCATGAAGCGTTTTCTGGCAGGAAAACGTTTTCACAGTAATGCTGAGGTGCAGAATGAAGTAACTTTGTGGCTGCAGACATTGGCGGCAGAATCCTATGACTTGGACATACAATTAATGGTGCACTGCTACGGTAAATGCCTCAACAATGGTAGTGATTATGTTGAAAAGTAGCCAGTGAGTCTATGTAATTATTCTAATAAATATTTCTTACTTAGTGATGTTTTTGTTCTCTTTATCAGTCATTGGGACTTACTTTCTGGATGCACCTCATACATACATCTTATTTTATACCATCTAGCATGTTGTCTGAGCGCTTTGAGCAAATTTGATTCTTTGCCTTTACAACCTATGGTTTCTCTTAATTTATGATTAGCAGACCAATGGCAGGCTAGTGGGACATTCGAAAACAGGCTCGCCTGCTGTAGAACGCTAGGTTACCATGGCTTTTATGGAAATATGAATACCCTAGATCAGCAATGTCCAACGCTGCACCCGCGATCTTTTTTGCTGGTGCCCTTCATAAGCAAATTTTTACTCTGACGACTTCTAATATTAATTCAAATTTCAACACAAATCTATTTCCTTCTGAATATCTTCCTAGCACACACCCATGAAGTATGTTTTTGTGCACCTAAAGCTAAATTCATTACTTCCCTAACCAGTGCTTTACCTCGTTCCTCTCAAAAGAAGGGTACTTGCCCTAACGGTGGCTGTGATGGCACTCACACCTCCTTAGGCTTGAGTTAAATGTGTCCGAGCACATAAGAAGGTTGGACAGCACTGATCTAGATATTGCACATTGGGAATTTGTTTCTAACTGAGCAATGATACTTTTTCTAGCTTGTGACTAGAGAGAATTAACGGCTATTTCAAGTCATCACTTCCACAGTGATATACACAATATGAACCTAAATGCCATCCTCAGGAATGAGAAGTTAAATTTGACCAAACCATCTTTCCTGTTCCTGAAAAGCTTCCCATTAATTATTGTGAATGCTCACTTTATATATAATACATATCTGTTTTTAAGAGAATTATATCCAAGATGTTCCAAGTAGAGCTATATAGTTTCTATTACAAGTGATTAATCTGAATGATTTAATAATTTCATAATTTACATTTCATTTCATGGAATGAGATTTTTAGGTTTTCAATTAAACTTGAGTTGATAATACGGATGTCAAATTAAACTAAACAGTCATTTGCCTAATTTGAGCTTGTCTGTCATTGCAAACTAATCTATGGTTTCATATGTAGGTATAAGAGTCCTATTTCATAGATATGTGGTGTATCACATATGTGGTTTTAAAATATGCATTTTAAACTAATGTTTTCATACAACACCAAACTTTAAATTTCTACTCGCCTACCTCCTTCAAAAGAAAATTGTTTCACTAAAGCTTCAGTTTTTCACAAAGGAATGAAGTAGTGTAATTTTAAGGTACCAGTTACTGGTTTAAGATTCTGATATTGGGACTGCAAATTTTCGGAGTGCATTTTATGCTTGTTCAAACAAAATAAAAATACATTGGAAGTATTTTTTGAGCCCAATCAAACAGTTCTTCTGGTGTTATAGGATGTTGATCAAGTTGTAGGCTGGCTCTAGTAGCAATCTTTTAAGAGTTCCTCCTATGCCATCATAAGGACTTTTACCATGTGATGTTGCAAAGAAGTGCCATTCAGTAGTAATTTTATAATCATCTTTATGTAACCAAATGTTTTTGAAATTTTTTTTATATTGTGCTCTAGAGCCATTGGAAAAGTAGATAATTTTCTTTATATTTCTGAATTTCTGCTTTAAGAGCCCGACTGCTTCGGATTGAAAAAGATGAAAGGAATCTGTGTCATGCAAATTTTCAGAGATAGCAACAATATTTTTATGACAAATTTCTGAGTTTTCTTTAAAATATACTGAAAATGGATGTATTGTGGCTTGGCAGTTATTGCAATGCACACCCTGTACCAAATCTTGTATAATGAAAGAGTAAAATTTTAAGAATAATCTGTTATAACAATATAATTTCCAGGTTGTAAATTATCATTCCACCAAAAACTGACTTTGTTGCCGAACTATGAAAACGTGTGGCAATAATGAAATAAGTTTGTTTGACAATTTCTCTAAAGTTATCAGTTGATGACTGGAGCGTTTCCAAATTGGTGTGATCCATTGTTTGTATGTTACATCTGCTGCCTCAGCATAAAACTGTTGTTGAATGTGTTTAATTATGTTGTCAGGACAACTTGAGCATTAAGATAACAATGATGTGTTGGTGGATTACAGATAATAGGTGATAATGCATCTTAATAGTTCTTGATAACATTATATTATTCTTTTATTAAAAAAACTACATAAAAAGGGTAACATAAGTGAACAATGGCCGAGTTCCATAAGTGTAGGAATATTAAGGATACAGAACATGAACCAAACAGAGCATATACAAATGATTATAGCCCAGGAAATTCAAACTGATACTTTGGGGTATACATTATTTTGAGTCCAGCCTCAGGGGTCTCCGTCTAGGGGATATGTGAATAGCGACCACAAGGTACCCAAGCTGAGCAGAACATTACTTTCACTTACTGGTGTTTTGCTCCTCACTGTAACTTTTCTATCTGACCTTACCTTGGTCATCTCTTGTTCTCTTACGACCCTGATGCTATTAGGGTTCCCGAGGGCTAGGGAGTCTTTATTTTTCCAACCTCTCCACTTCTCTAATTTCTCTATAAAATCTTAACCCCAACATGCTGATCTGTCATGGCATGTAATACATCCTCTGATTGGTAATCAGAGGATATGGTCAGTGAATTTATTTTGATAACTCTCCCGGTCAGGTCAGTGAGACCCGTAAACCAACGACAGGTGTGATCCTCCAGACATTCTGGGGGTTGTGAGAGAGCGATGTGACCGCCAAAACATAAAATTATGGTGCTCTCTAAAAAACGGTTACTATTACTGCTATTGCTCTCCTCAATTGGAGAGCAAGAAGATTAATGATTTCATTGTCAGAAATCCAGCATTAGCTGCTAACAACAACACATATGTGCAAAGAAGTAAAGAATCAAGACTTAGGAATACAAATATATGAAGCACTATAAAGATTCAGCAAATACAGACTATATTTTTATGGAACAGACATTACATATATTCCTGATTATGTCCATGAAAGCTGTATATAAAAAAACATTTACACAAATATTTAAATAAACCTAAATTCTGGCATTGAAGTGTAACTATATATGCATTAGTTCCCAATATAGTAATACATAAAGAAGCTTGCATTGTAACTTGTGTAAAAAAGCTGTAACACAGCTTGAGCGTTACTGAGCAGGTTGCAAAAGCTTTCCTTACCTGTTGTTTCAGGATTATCATGGTAGTAAGTTGTACAAATGGAGTTGCCACTACCTTCACTGACATTATCAAGCTGAGATATGTCTACAGTCACTGAGTCTGCATCTGCTGATTTGTCCTGTTTTAACAACACATTTGTTAGTATTTTCAGCTATAGTATTATATACTAAATAATACAGAAAATAGGTACTATAATTCCACTTTAACCCTGGCTGTACATCAGTGACATCTGAATGACAATAATGCCTCTATGGTCATACATCAAATTACACAAAAGAAATATATAGACAACACAACACAATCTTCTTTCTTGGAAGTTTGAAAACAATATTGTAATAATTTAAACCAAAAAGGTGAGTTGATTAATAACACTACACAACATTTGCTTATATAATTTACTGGAACATGTTTCAGAGGCTTGACTTTCCTCCAATATCAACTGGACATTGACTGGTTCTCCCTGGTGTGGATGGTAAACAGAAAAAAATGCCATCCACATCAGGGAGAACCAGTCGATGTCCAGTTGATATTGGAGGAAAGTCAAGCCTTCGAAACATGTTCCGGTTGTATAATCATCTATTACGGTATATTTTTAGATTTGTTTTAAATTTGGATCCTGTCAGTTGTTTGATGACATTTGGGAGTTTATTGTATAAAATTAAGTCATGGGTTCTAAAGTAAGAACAATTTGTTCTTACTTTAGAATCTTGTTGCTTCACTGTTAATAGCTTCAATTTCTTTAATTAAGTCATGGGTATTTGCACTTTTGTCTATTTTCTTACTAAAACCTCTTCTAAAATAATCAGTATTAAGTCTAGTATAATAATGGTGGATATCACTGTTTTTTTCTTCCATTTTCTACTGCAAGTATAATTGCTTTATACACATATAGTGCATATAGTGTCAATAGGTTGTTATCGATGAATGCATGTTTACATGTATCAGTGGGTCTTCAGTTGTACATTATCCTTACACATTTCGTTTGCATTATAAAGAGTCATTTTATATGGGTTTTGCAGGAAATGGCCCATATTTTGATCTCATAAGTTAGATATGGATAGTTTACTCCATAATAAATTTTTGTTAGTAAGCTCAAGTTATTTAAAGATTTAAAGTAATGTAATCGATAGGCAGATTTACTCATTTTATTACAACGTAATCTATATGATCTACCCATGTTAAACTACTATTTACGATTGTACTCAGAAAATTCTGTGAATTTGCATTTTTTATATTATCCGAAGTATGAATTTCTGTTTTCCATAGAAGACTAATATTCATCATATCCATTACCATAAATGGATTAAAACTATCTTTACAAGAAATAGATAAATATTGTGCAGATTGGGGCCTAAATGTAAATGTAAATAGAGGTAAAACCCAAATTATAGTATTTAAACAAGGCGCTAAATTGAGTAAACATGAGAAGTGTGAGAAAGAGGGGATTGAATATAAACTGGTTTGTGAATTTAACTATTTAGGCACGAAAATTGATGCAGCAGGTAAATGGGAGAAACAAAAGAAGTCCAAACTGCCAAAAGGGAAGGTAGCAGTGACAGCTGTGGGAGGATGCTTATATAAAAGCCTGAAATGGAGGTGAAATGGTTGGAAAGGGTGTATAACTTGGTGGTCGAGGCACGAATGTTATATGGTAGTGAAATATGGGGACTTGAAAATGGATGGGAAGTTGTTGACTGTGTGCATAGGATGTCTTGTAAGGAAGTTCTGGGATTGCCAATATCAGCTGCAAATGAGGCAGCTCAAATTGAAATGGGTAAAGTAACAAGAAAAGGGTTAGCTATAGAAAAAGCCTTAAAATATTGGTATAGGATTTAAATATGGATGAGGAGAACATATTGAAACAATGTTTGAATTCCAAGAAGTAAGCTTACCAAAAACAGGATGGGCAAGTAATCTACGAAATAATTTGGAAAATAATGCTAGGGATGATATTTGGAGGAGAGAAACTAATTACAAAGGCTTTTGGAAAGGAGTTAGAAAAAGATTTGAAGACTCAAAAACTGTTTAGCCAATTAGAGAGCCAACGAGAGAAGATCACTCGTTTTCTATGTACGTACCAATAAAAGATAGTTGGGAAAGAGAGAAGTATATAGATAATACGAGCAATGAAGAAAGAAAGGGGGATACCATGGTTAAGAGCAGGGACATGGAGATTAAGAGGTCAAAGAAATGGCTACCCACAGGATGAGTGTCTATTGTGTGGAGGAAAGAATGTGCACTGACAAAGATGAACAGGAGAATTAGCTTAGGTAAGAGTTTAAACAAAAACTTAGGTCAGTTTTTAAATAAGGTCAAAAACAAATGGATATAGACTGTAAAAAGAGGGAAGGAGCAATAGTTGATTTAGAAAACTTTGTTGTAAATTATATTGTAATATGTTTGTAAACAAACTATACCAACATGTCCTGTGGACCAGTGGACTGGACCAATACCACAGGGCAGTCATTAAATTGTATGAATTTAGTACTTCAATAAAATACTAATATTCATCATAGCAGTTTTTGTTCTATGGTTTTTTCATGTAATGGTTACAATAAGAAATTTGTCAGAAAGAAAATTAAGAAATTCATAGAATACTGAAAATGTAGACAGATCACTACACTAAAGCTTATAATAAATATATCATTCAGAAAACTTACATTCCATCCCAAAGCTACATCATAACACTGGCACCACAGAATTCAATATAAAGATATTAAAATTAAACAGTACTACAGACAGAAAGCACACTGGGAAAACATCCGACATTTACTGCATCAACTGCAAGGAATATAACAAAACACAAATGAAAACCAGCTTGGAAATTTGCCTCAAGTAACACTTTAGGACCATTAGAAACAAAGAAACTGTGAATCTGCAGTGGTTCATCATTTGTAGGAGAACAACTATAACACTGAGAAACAATCAATCTATTAAAATGTATTAGGGGGTCAAATAGCATTGACAATGTAGCAAGAGATATTTATAAAGAAATTTGAAGAAAGTCTCATATTACATGGGATGACAAATTCATTAAATCAATGAGAAATCTAGGAATAAATTTAAAGATACATTTGAGGTTGCAGTAAATGCTAAGTGAAACCACCAGAAAGAATTAAGGCACAATAAAGTCATGTGTTAAACTTTTTATAACTTAATATTTGATGGATAATAATAAAATAAGAGCCCTTTACAAGAAGATACCTTTAATAGATTCTTACTCTTACCAGTAGTTTTAAATAGTCATCACATCAGTTGAAACAGGCAATAAGAGTGCTCCAACAACTAGTATTTTTGACATGTCTGTTCTCTGCTAAACCTTACTGAAACCTACCTGTGAAATTTTTCGGAAATTTCTAGAAGGTGGTGCTGATAAATCTGTATTGCCTGAACCTTCCTCTGGTGCAGTTATACCACGCTGTGTAATGGCAATTTGTATCTGGGAGCCAGTAGTCATGGCTGAGCCAGCAAGGGAAACATCTGACATATGGAACATTTCATCCTGCATAAACAAAGAGAAGTAAATTTGTATAGATTCACATATCTTTAATTGTGTAGTAAAGGTGCAGCATTTCTTTTATAACAGAAACTTAATTTAATAAAGAGTTGCTATTTTTTATGGTAGCTTTCTCATGGCCTCTATCTCCGCCACTCTTCCCTCACCATTTAGCATGACTTCAGACCACCAACTCTTGCTTAAAAGTGCACTGGTGCTATGTCTCACTGCTATTGCTGCATTAGGTCCCTCAGTCACAACAATAAATGTGTGTCACTTATTATTTGTTTATGCCAACAAACTCACTGCTGGTTCTACTTTGCACCAACAACTTGCAATATTACTAAGATAAGTGAAGTTTTTAGTTTCTAATTTGTTCTTACTTTAGAATATTGTTGCTTCACTGTTAATAGCTTCAATTTCCTTAATTAACTCACTGCTGGTGTTTTTAAACACACAAATCATGCATGGGCAATGTTTGAGAGGTAGAGTCACAACTGAAAAATTCAACTGCTTAATGGTTAGAGCAGCCACGCATAAAATGAAGGGTCTGTGGTTCAAATCACAGCTTTGGCATTGAATTTTTCAGATTCTACCTCCCAAACATGTGTGTCATTTATTTGTGGAAGAACATGTGTTTATTTGTAAAGTTTACTTTCCGCTCATTGTGTGCCTACAGTGTTTGTTGAATAGTTTCCAAACCCTCTGGTACCTGCAAGAAACCTATACATATGACCATTAATAAATCTGAAGCTTCAGGTTCTGTATTAAACAAGAAACATTCTAGGAGATCAGTTTTCACAGAAAATAAACTAGATGAAATCTGTATCATTTTAGGGAAATCACCTTGAAAATCGTTAAACAAATCTGTAGGATAAGCAGTCACAATAGTCTATATTGGACTTCAAAAACCCTGTGCTATTGGGTGAAACACCTCATTGTGACCTAAAAATTGAAGTGTGGTGTACATTAAGTGCTAGAAGAATAACAGGGTCTGTTTTCTTCACTGAAACAACATAGAGCAATATCAGGGATTCATTCTAAGACCACTTCTCAATCACTTGACAGAAGAAGAGATATCTTATAGTTTTAACCAATCTTATGGTTGGTTCCAACAAGATTTTTCAGCAGCATACTGAAATGCAAATGAAACGAGGTGTTTCATGCCAGAATTGTAAGTGTTGATTTACGGGCCCTCTCGTTCCTCCAACATAATTGTTGCAACTTTTATTTATGGGGTTCTTTGAAAGACAGACTGCATTCTAAAGTAAGAACAAATTAGAAACTAAAAACTTCACTTATCTTAGTAATGTTGCAAGTTATTTTTTCAAACACTGACTCGAGTTTCAAGTTGACTCCAACTCATTCTCAAAGCTATACAAACAAATTTGTTACCAAAGCTACAATCTTTCATTTTTTTTTTCTGAAAACGAAAAACATAAATACTGATATTCATTATTATTTATTTAATAATAAACTACCTCTCAAACTGATATTCATTTTAATTACCAATCTCTGAAAAAAAAAATTTATAAATACAATCTATAGAAGGTAATTCAAAGTTCATAATATGGTTCATGTTTTTTAAAATAAAATTTTTTTCCCAAACCATTAAATCCATAGGTCCACTGAATTGTTTTAATAATTTAACTTCTGAATTAATTTCATGATTAAATGACCAAAAATGATCTGCCATAGCTGATTTATCAATTTGTTTATATTTAATATTTCTAAAATGCTCTTTTATTCTGGTTTCTAAATGACGTTTAGTTTTACCGATATAAACCTTATCACTAGGGCCCGGATTTTTAGGATTTAACCTATTTTTTTCCTTGCCATTTAATTAACTAATTTCAAGACATATGTGCATTTCATACATTCTGAAGCAAAATATATGACTTTTATTGCACCTAAAAATGCCTATTTGAAGGGTTGAGACCTAAAATGACCTAAATAGCTGTTTTTCCTTATTCAAATTGTCATTCTTACATGGAACTCTATGGGATAAATATTATTTCTACCACTACAAGCATTAGGGCTGAGATAGTTCAGCACAATACCGCTAAGATGCAGCACATCCATTGCACCTGTGACATATGGTGACTCCTTGAGGCAGTAAACAGGAGGTCAGGAGCACAGATTGGTAAGGAGGAGCTTGCAGTCATAAGAAGAGAGTTCAACAAGTAGGACGTATGGTGAATCGTTGCTGTACCTTTTAACTTGAATTGTTATATAGCGGAACAATGCCTAAATCGCACTTACTGAGACAATGGATTGTTACAGATCCCAACTTTACTACAGATGGTCGAGTAGTCTTTTGTGAGGCATGCTCAAAACAAGTAAGATTCTTGTAAATAACCTAAAAACTGCAGGCTCTATCTTACTGAAGTGTATTTAGGATCTGCATGTTTAATTTCAGGTTAAATGTGAGAAGAAATCCCATATTGAGCAGCACAAATCTGCAGTTTTAAATATTGCTAGTGTTGCTAGAAGAAATAAGTCCAGCAGCATCAGTGGGCAGACGCTTATTTCTTCCACAGTTGGCAAGCCTGAAGATAACTTTAACCTTCGCCTCTACCAGGCGTTGGTATCTGCAATCGTCCCATGGAACGTGCTAACGAATCCGACCATGAAAACATTTTTAGAAGAGATCAGTGACCGCGTTATACCTAAAGAATCCACTGTAAGGAAGAATTATTTATTTTGGTTCCTGTTTACCAGAACATACTATATGAAATAAGAAAAGCTATAGGGGATCACTATATCTGTGTTCTGTTGATGAGACAACTGATAGTTGCGGTCGCTTCATTGTGAATGTGGTAGTAGGGAAGCTGGACTCAAAAAGAGGCAGGTAACCCTCATCTTAATTCTTTGTAAAGAAATAGAAAAACCTAACAAAAACACAGTAGCCTGTGCAGTGAGGGATGCTTTACGCATATTGTGGCCAGAAGAGAATCAGGATAGTAAGTTCCTGTTGTTAGTGACGGATAGCGAAAGCAGGGGAAGTTCTCCAGTCCTTCTATCCAAGCATGCTGCATGTTACATGCTTGGGCTCATGGCCTGCACCACCTTGTAGAGGAGGTTAGAAGCCATTTTGATTATGTGAACAGCGTGATATCTTCGGTCAAGGTTTTCTTGAAAGCCCCAACAAGCACACAGTTATTCAAAGAGAAGCTACCGGCAACACCTCTTCACGTGAGCCGATACGTACCTGCTGGGAAACTTGGCTGTCTGCTGCCTTTTACTATGCTGAGCACCTAAATGACATTAAAGTATAGTAAACGACTTTGATGAAACGGACGCTTCCTGCATCGCCTAGACCAAGAAATCCATCAAGGCTCCTACTATCGTCGCTTCCCTTGCGTATATTAAGGAGCATTTTTATTGTTTTCCAAAAGCTATCATTGCATTGGAAAGCACAACCCTGCCACTAAAACGTGCTATGGATATCTTCGACAATGTTTCCAGAAAAGAAACACCTGGACCAGGGGAGTTGCATGTCCTTCAAAGCTGCAGAGAATTGTTCAACGTAATCCTGGGTTTAATGATGTGGAAGTCATCTCTTCAATATTTCAAGGTGAAAAGTATACCGGAGAAATATCCCTGGAACCTGCTGCATTAGCGTCAATGACCTACGCTCCTATGACATTATGTTTCATTGAAAGAACTTTTTCTTCATACAAGAATGTGTTACGTGATAATAGGAAGTCGTTCACACAAGAAAATTTGGGTATGTATGCAGTTATATATGTTGTTGTTAGCTAATGCTGGATTTCTGACAATGAAGTCATTAATCCTCTTGCTCTCCAATATTTTTCACTGATGGATGGGGCACTAGAAGTGGCTGGGCATATTTGAAGGTGGTCTCGGTCCATTTCCTCTTGCAGATCACATAGAGGACAGAGTGGTGAAGAATATATCCCAATTCTGTTTAAATGTTTTGCCAGACAATCATGTCCTGTAATCAACCTGAAGGTTGCAACTGCTGTTTTTCGAGGATACTCAGGAATCACTGTTTGAATGTTTGGTAGTTCCCATCTTTTATTCTTTGATTTTTCATAATAATATTTTGCAATAATTTTTTTGAATTCAGAGTTGACTAATCTTTTAGCTGCATAAAATGGTAAATTAACTATAGATTTTTGTACACCGCTGGTACCCTTTTTTGCAAGAAAATCAGCTTTCTCATTACCACTCAGTCCACAGTGAGCCAGTATCCATTGGAAGACTAGGTGTTTTTGAAGTGCTGTTAGATGGCTAAGCATCTTCCAACATTCTATAATAGTTTGGTTTTTTGGTGACAACTTGGAAGTAATTGCTATAATTGCTGCCCTGGAATCTGAGAGAATAACTGCTCGCTGAAAATGTGAAATTCTGTACAAAAGATTTTGTAGGGCCATTCGAATTGCTTCAATTTCTCCATCAAAGTTAGTAGTTCCATAACTTAAAGATTTGTAATAGGAAAAGAGGTGACATGTGACTCCAGCACCTGCTCCATCTTGGTATGATATCAATGATCCATCAGTATAAATATGGAGCCACTCATGTTCTGGAAATCTAGTATGGATTGTCTCTAATGCCAATAATTTTAGAACACTAGTTGGAGTATCACTTTTTTTAACTTCTTCTGTCAGGTGTAAATAATATGTGATGTCTAATGTATGTGTTGGATTGACTTTAGATATGAAGTTTTCCTTTGAATTAGGAAGGTGTACATCCTTCTTGATGTCTTGAATTTTGGAAAGAAAGCTCTCCTGAGTCTTTAGTGTATGTGTAAAATTTCTCTTGTGCCATGTATTGAATGGGAGTCTGATCAACTTTTCGTGTTGAATAAGAGTCGCTTTTTCTACTTCATATTCAATGGGATATTGGTTGGTTAGTATTTCCATAGCTGCTATTGGTGTGGTTTTGATAGCACCTGTAATTAATCTCAGACTTTGGTTTTGAAAGATTTGAATTTTTTTTGTGTTTGCTGTTACAAGAACTTCACTGCAGTAAGTAAACAATGGTTTTATATATATATATATATATATATATATATATATATATATATATATATATATATATATATATATATATATATATATATATTATATGTTGTGTTAAGCGTTGCTCTGGAACATCCCCACTTCATTCCTGTTAGACGTTTTAACAGTGAAAGGTGCCTCTCTGCTCTTTGTATTACATTTTCTATTTGTTTGGTCCATGTAAGTTTGGTATCAAATGTAACTCCTAAATACTTTGCTTCCTTTGTTTCTGGTAATTGTTCACCCTCAAAATTTAGTTTTATTTTTAGTGGTTTTTTCTTAATGAAAAGATTTGGTAGTTTGATTTTGTTGTATTAACAGTCATTAAATTTTCTTTGGTCCACCTCTGTAAGTTGGTTAAGGATTGTTGCATGGTTTTTTCCAGTTCTGTACTTTTGCTTTTTGGTTTTGAAGTCCACATTACCAAGTCATCAGCAAATAGTGCACACTTCACGCCTGATTCTTGTATTTGTTGTGGTAGATCATTAATAAATATATTAAAAAGTGTAGTGCTGAGCACTGCACCTTGTGGCAAGCCACGGTGTATTTGTTTATATTTAGATATATTTCTTCCATATCTGGTTGCAATAAAGCGTTGTGTTAGGAAATGACATAGCCATGAAAACATTGGACCTTGTATCCCTATTTTTTTTACTTTCTTTAGTAGTTTTGTTCTGCATATAGAATCATATGCACTTTGAAAATTAATAAAAACTGATAAATTATCTTCTTTTCTATTGAAGGAGTCTTTGATTTCTTGACTGAGAAGTAAGACTTGTTCATTTGTAGAGTGGAACTCTCTGAATCCAGCTTGACATGGGGATATTAAATTTTGTGATTCTAGGAACCAATTTAACTTGTTTGACACCATTCTTTCCATCACTTTTGCTATTATGCTGGTAAGAGCTATTGGTCTATAATTTTTTATTTCTGATGCTGTTTTGTCTTTCTTCAAGAGTGGGACAATTATTGCTTTTCGCCATTCAGCAGGTACAGTGGTTTTCCAGGATAGATTGTAGAGTTTCAGTAGTTGTTGTTTTAAGAGGTAGAACTGGAACTTAAAAATTCAATGCCACAACTGTTAAACTTTGCCCACACACGGCTTGTGTGTTTAAAAACACCAACAGTAAGTTTGTTGGCATAAATAAATAATAGTTGTTGTTTTGCTGTTTTTCCAAGGTTTTTTATGAACTCTGGATGTATGTGATCTGGTCCAGGAGACTTTTTGTTTTTTAGATTATTTATTGCAATGTTCAATTCTTGCATATTAAAATTTTGAAAAAAGATATTGCACTGAGTGTTAGGATTACATTCTCTTTCTTGTTTGAATCTTTCTTAAATTCTTTACGTTCCTTTTCATTATTTCTTGTTACTTTGTGTGCATTAGCATAATATTTATTGAATGTTTCGGCTATGACTGCATCATTTACTAACATTTTATTGTTGTGTATGATAGGTGTGCTGTTGTTTTCTTTCCTGTCCTTGACATTTTTTATGAACTTATGAGCTTTGTTACCATCTGTCCTATAATCCATTTTTTCTAAGAAATTATTAAAGTGATTCCTTTTAGCAGTATTAATTTCTTTTTTTAGTGAGGCACATTTCTTCCGCCATATTTGTGTATCTGATATGTTTTTTGTTTGTTCAGCTGTATTTCTAGCTATATCCCTTTGCTTTTTCAGTTCTTCTAACTGGGGGTTCCAAAAGGGTTTGAAATTTTTAATTCTTCCACGAGGAATATGTTTTTTTGCAGTTTCTAGGATGACTTTACAGAATTCTTTGTTCATGTGATCTGGTTGGTCATGCAGCTGTGAGTTTGTTTGTTCTTTAAATTTATGTTCTAATTCAGTTTTATATTTGTTCCAATCTGCTTTTTTGAAGTTCCAATGCAGATTCGTAAGACCTTGACTGTTATTTGTATTCTCTAGTTTTATATCAGCAATTACCGCTCTGTGACCAGAACTTGGATCTTCTATAACTTGTTTTTTAATTTATATAAGTTATATATAACAATGCCAAAAAATAATCAACAAAAGGGAGAGTAAAATGGATTATCTGTATGCTGTATGCTTTATATCTCAATAAAGTAAGCAAACCAGAAAATTATTTCTACCACTATTGATCCGAAAAGCTAAAACCTAAAAAAAGCCTATTTTAGGTATGTGAAAAACCTAAAAAACCTATTTTAGGCATGTGAAAAACCTAAAATGAAGGTTTATAAGACCTAAAAATCTGGGCCCTACTTATCACAATCTCAACAGCTAAATTGATAAATGCCAGATTTTTTATAATTTCGTATTTTATATTTTTTAGAAAAATTAAGTAAATTTTGTATATTAAATTTATTTTGAGGGACCAAATTTATTCCATATTCTTTAAAAATCTTTGTAAAATTTTTATTGGCCCATGGGTGGTAAGTAAACTTTTAAAAATACAATTATCTTTTATTTTTTTGAGGGTAGAAACTTCTTTAACAGCTTTTTGATACTTAAATTTTTCTATCTTTTTATGTATAAAATCTGTATTAAAACCATTAATTACTGCAGTGTTAATAATGTGTTTATATTCTGTGTCATATTCTTCTTTATTAAGGGGTCAAGTCATCATTCCAAGTCATCATTATCCCCCTCATACTTCATGCCTGTGAGATCTGGGACATGGCCACAGTCAGCTGGATCCTATGGCTAGAATCAAGGACTCTGCTCCTCTTTCTTTTCCCCTGAAACTAATTCACAAAGCCTCATCTCTGCCATACGAGGAGAATGAAATTAGGTGCAGGACAGCAAAATTCTATGCCAGTTTACCATCACATCAAAGTGCCCTGAGTAAGTTTCTTGGGAGATATGGTCCAAGAATATGCTGCTTCAGGTCATATTGGGTTCCCTGCATGGCTTGAGGGCATACCAGATAGCACAGGAACAATTCCACCAGCATCTAAAGCTGAGCTCTTCATTTAATCCACTCAAGAACTGTTTGGCTCTCAAAATTATCCCAATCAAGATTAAAATTTAATATTTAAACATTTTCACACATGCCAGGGTGCAGATACTGCTGTATCCTTTGAGGCAGCTGACAAGGAGCAATAAGCTTCCTTCTTAAACCCACACCACCCTAAAAAAAAAATCCTTCCAATAATTCTATATTGAGGGTTTAACTAAGAGATTGAGGCTGAACCTCAGCCTGCCAGCAGCATGGATGGACAGACAACAAAACTTCCATGCATTGTTGCTTAGATGAAATTTAAGCGGATTCCATACTTCTGAAATGTCATTTTCTTCAGTTCACTTCTGGGTCTTAACCAAAATCAGAAACAAGAAAAATGAATTTTCAATCAAGTGTCAAGCAGTAATTTATTATCATTTCTTGAAATAACAAAATAATATGCAATATTATACTACTGTCAACTTAAAACTACTGGAACTAAACATATTTTAAGATGGGCATCTCAAATAATAATTTAATATCAGTAATTTCATTTATAAATTGATTCTAGAAGTAAGGAAAGAAATTCCAAAAAGAAGTTCTGGAACACTGTTTTGACATGTTCCACCCGAAACTACAGTCTACAGTCTACTACTGACTACAGTCAGGAACTCATACTTAAGCAGGTTGGAAAAAGTCACTGCACAGAGAGAGAGAGGTAGTGGACTGCCTCTTTCATTCTTGCTTGTTATGTACTGGTAAGTCATGACTCACAACAGTGGTACTGTGCAACCTGCACTTGTTTGTCTTTGTGTGTACCTACTCCAGACTATGGCTCACTACAAAATTAATAAATAAAAACTAATTAGTGGTCAGAGAGGAAACAATTTCACACAAACATTCTTCTCAACAAACTGTTGCTTATTGGCCAAGAAATGCGAGTTTGTGGCTTCAGATATTCAGAAATTCTTTCTGCTTGTGGGCAACTATCTTCAATATAAGATTTGAAGTTTTCATGATTATTAATTAAAGCTTCTCAGGTTATCAGCTGTGTAATATCTATAAATTAAATATTTAATTGAAATTAAATTAGAGCCAAATAATTTTAATAGGGACAATGACCTACGACTGAGCACAGCTTGGACAGGAATACTTAAAGGAAGGTCATGATTTTGAAATGGCATTTATTCCATATGCAGTTCACAAAGGACATGAGTTTGAGATAATTCTTTATTTACTAATTATTTATTAATTATTAATTTCTGATGATCATGGAGTTTGAAATGGCTGAAAGCTTACAGTTTTATAGATATTACATGGTGGTAATCAGAGAACCTTCAAATCACATCATTTATATATCAAATGTTTTAGAGATAGAATCAAAACCAAAAAGTTCAATGTCACAGCTGGGATTTGAACCATGGATCTTCCGCTCTATGCACAGCTACTCTAACCACTGAGCTGCCATGGCAACACGCTGGTGCAACATTAAATTCCCCAACTGACTTGACCACAAGGGAATCTCAAATTTGAGATTATATACATTATTATTCATGTTCATCAATGTTACCATTTGAATCTTAATATAACATGTTGCATGCCAGTGTTGAAGTATGCATAAGTCAATCACAAGCAGCTCCAGGTTTTTAAAAAGAAATTGCAATGGAAAACTGCTGCTCTAGGATAACTCTTATTGAAGTATGAACGAATCACCTCTAATAGTAGATACTCAATTATGTAGGAGTCCAAACAGCAAAATCAATTTGGTTTCTGGTATCATTGCTAGTATTAGTTATATGATAAAACATTTACAATAGAATTGTAGCTAATAACTGAACTTTAATAACTGCACTAACCTGAAAAGTGTTTATTCTTGCAATAGATGTTCTGCTCTGTGCTTGAGACTGAGACATTGAGCTTATTCTTGAGATACTTCTTACACCACGACGACTTCGCAGAGAGGTCGTACTACCCATATTACTTTCAGCTGTAAACAAATATTGTTTATAATTACTCAAAAAGCCTACTATTTGTAGATGATGGAATAAATGTGACACTTTATAAAGTGAGTAATCCAACCTTATTGTTAACATGCTTTGGTCTTCCTTATATAAAATCTAGCACCGACATATCTTTATATCTTACATTTATACAACCTTCTCTATTCATTCATCTCCAGACTATTCATACCATAGGCAAATACAATCTTTTATTGACTTCAAGTTAATTGAGTTAAATGTTTGCAGAAAGGTTTCCATTATACATTTCATTGTAGGCACAAGAGGGGAACAGGTTTTAAGTGAAATTCTACTTTTAGCTTAACCATGAAGGAAAGAAAGGGAACAAAAGCAAAACAATGAGAAAAAACAGCTTAGCACTTCAAAAAAGTATAAATTATTTCAAAATTGAAACCAATTACAATGAATATCTCAGAAATGGTTTATGCCGACATATATATGTGTTTTAATGAGATCTATATTTTTGTGTCACTTTGCTCTGTCCTCTATGTGATCTGCAAGAGGAAATGGACCAAGACCACCTTCAAATATGCCCGGCCACTTCTAGCACCCCATCCATCAGTGAAAAATATTGGAGAGCAAGAGGATTAATGACTTCATTGTCAGAAATCCAGCATTAACTAACAACATATTTTTGTGTAGTAAGCTTTTGTCTCTCTCTCATGATTTATAAGTATAGCAGCGACATCGGGGCCGGAACGTGCGGATATCGTATAGAATAGGAAGGGTCAGGTTGTAGCAATAAGGGTTGGCGGACACTGACGTGGCATGGTAGTGTCCAAATGACTATACAGGGAGAATTACGCATATCTTATGCATATGTACTTTATTTCTGCAGTACTGTTTATAGCATTTCTGCTAACTTAAATAACTGAAACGTCTTTATTAAATAGTTAACGCAAACGTTAATTCACAATTTGCATATTGATTAATTGCAATGTCTATTTGTTGCAATGAATTACAACCCACATCTTCAGGTTTTCGAACGAAAATGACTGTCTCCTATCCGACAACACTGACTTATAGGCAGAAAAGCTGAGTTCCACATCTGCTGAAACCACAGGTGCATATGTAAAATATGTTACACATCTTCTGTCTATATCTGGGCATTTTGAAGCACTGCTTTCGTCTTTAATTACGTTGGCAATTTTACGCAGTTTATGGTATCCTTTGTTTTTCTGTAAAAGAGTTTGCAGTTTTGCAGCTATTCTTTTCCCCACACTATCCTCCATAGAATTCAGCTTGTCGGTAACTTCTTGCATGACGGTTATTTGTTTTACCAGTTCTTCTCCAGACCTTTCTAAAGATTGAATTGCAGAGGTAAGAAATCCAAAATTCGATGTAATGTATGACAACTGACGTTTAATATCAGGGTCACGTAAAAGGATTTGAGCTGTTTTTATTGCGGTTGCAGCGTTAATGTCAAACTCCTGCACCACGTGTTTAACGGCATCGAAATTCATACAATAGTACTCGCATGCTTCCAGCCATGTTCCCCATCGTGTTAGAACTGGTGCGGGAGGAAGAGCAACTCCTGGATAAAGATTTCGAAATATTGCCACACATGAAGGCGATTTTACAAATACCTTCTTGACAGTCCCTATAAGCTTATCAGCGGCAGGAAATTGAGATCGTACCTCTTCTGCTAGTCTGTGGCAGGCGTGAGCAAGGCACGTGACATGTATTACATTTTTGTAAGTGACTTGCAAATGGGTTCCTGCCTTTGCCATATAGGTAGCTGCATCAGTAACAAATAGTCATACTCTATCGTGTTGGACACCTGATGGCCATAATATTTTCATGGCATTGTCAAACACTGCACTTATAGTAGAATAATTTGCAACACTGACGTCACTTGTTAGAAGATACGGTCCAATGGGCCCTTCTGCGTCCAGTGCTCCAACAACTACATTGACCACAAATCGCCCAACGGCATCCGTTGTTTCATCCATTGAAACCCATATGTTGTGGTTATTTAGGTTCATTCTTATACAATCAATGCACTTATCATAACATTTTCGTACATAGTACTTACGTAAGGTCGTAGGATGCGGAATTGGTTTGCCAGTGTACTTTTCTAAAGACGCGCGCAACTTCGGATCCTGTAGTTTATGTAGAGGAATATCGACAGAAATAAATGCCGCGCATAGCTCTTCATTAAATGTTTTATTTGATGGAAGTACGTCTTGTTGTAGCGATGGATCCTCTCATTTTGCAACACAAAGCTTATGTGTTGCTGTACTGACATGTCGTAGCACATTACTCGGTTTACTATGAGTAATTGTTTTATTGCAAGGTTTACAATAAAGTTTTTCTTGAACAACAGAGAAAACATGTTCCCCATATTCAACTATATACTTTTGTAAACCTGTGGACGTTCGTAACCTTTCCTTTGGCATTGTGTCTGTGTGAACTCTGTGTGGCGAATACTGTGACTCAACGTAAGGTGTTCTCAACCCTCTCCTTGAAACCGATACACTACCGGGCGCCTCTCAACAAACGCAATCGCTCCAACGTCACTGCCCTATAATTATAAGTTATAAAAAATTAATTCCAAATGAAGCATACTTCATAGCGTATATACAGAAATTTCACAATAAGCATTTTATTTATCAGACAAGTATCTTAAACTATGATACTTTAATCAAAATCATTAGAGCTATTTTTTTTAAAAAAAAGTAACAAAACATTTTGCATGCAAATGATAGTTTGGGGTAGGGGTGTGGAGATTTTTTTTAAATCTTGGTTGCATTCTTGGAAGATGCTGTGCATAAATGGTTTTGGAATCAAGTAGATTTTTGTTACACATCTTTACTTACCCTTTTTAAAATCTGCACATGTTTCAAGAGTATTCCTCTTGAATATCACTCAAAACAAGTACAACTTTTAAAAAGTGTAAATAAAAATGTGCAACACAAAGAGATCCGATTTCCAGATTGTTATAGGACTCACTGATATTAATTTCTTTTAATTTGAAATTAACCAAGTTTGGTGTTCTCTCGCTCTTCTTTGCTAAAATTCAATATCTTTTTTGGATTCAAAGGCCCTCAAAACATTCATTTTAGTGAAATTTGATATGATTTTGTATGAAATGTAATACTCTCTCTACTAATTACATATAGGTAAGTAATTATGCTACAGAATAAAATATATTCATGTTTAATGCCCATCGTTACTATACATGACAATACAGGTGATGGACACTGGTAAGATGAAATGAAATGCTAATTGGGAAGGGAAGTTGACAAGGGAATTTTGCAAGCCCAAGTTTAGGGTACCTCCCCAGCATTTGTCAGTCATAAAGACAGAGGAAAACTGGAGGGGAATAAAAGAAACCTCAATCAAGGAGGATTTGAATCACAGACCAGCTGTTCATGAGCCCATGTCTTAATAACCTTGGTTACTTGTGTTGGTGAAATATAATGTGGGTATCCAGTGAAAAGTTATACATTTTGAGAAAAGAGATTTAAATCACACCTGAGCAACTTGAGGGGCAGCTTGAGTAACCCTCATTCTTTTAATCTACTAAACATAGTTATCAATACAAGACTCAACAGGCTGCACTCAGAGAGTAACAGTTCCCTAGCCCTGATCTAAATATACCCATCATGTAGACATGCCACAAAAGTTGGAGGTTACATTTATTATGTCTGTGATAATGTACTCTTTCATTAAAAACGGGCAACTGTAGGTCTTATAACTCAATTATAACTGAGAGGTAGAATCAGGACTGGAAAATTCAATGCCATAACTTGAATTTGAACCATGAATCTTCCACTTCATGCACGGCTGCTCAAAACACTATGGTAACTTGCCAGCATGACATTAAATTGAACTAATTCATAAATTTCCAGTAGACCACAAGGGAATCTCACATTTGAGATAAGTGCCCCAAGGGTGACTTACAATCATAAGTGGGTGAAGCAGAAGATCCATGGTTCAAATCCCAGCCATGATATTGAATTTTTCAGTCCTTATGCACCCATGAAGCAGAAGATCCATTGTTTAAATTCTGACTATGACTGCATTTTCAGCCCGATTCTACCTCTCTAACACTGCCCATGCAATGTACTTGTGTATTTAAAACCATCAGTAAGTTAGTTGGCACAAACTAATGATTGTCAATTATAACCTTATTGTGTAATAATCTTATACTTAGAATACATAGGTAATTTTAATTCTTGGGTACTTTTGTGGTTAAGACCACTAGTTTACTTCTTGTGTATAGGAAACACTTATTTTTTTGTTAATAATGTTAAATTAATACACAGCAGCTACTTATTTTGATATACTGTATCTAATGCACAGCATTATGTAAAGTTGATAATAGTTATAAGGCTGTATTCTACCTAACTGCAATATGCTGCATATGCAACCATATGATGAGCAGAAGAGTGTGCAAGTACATCAGGCCCAAACAAATTCTCTTTCAGTGAACCATATCACATTTGACAATGGCAGAATGAGCGCACAAAGACACATGCACAAAGAAGTCTCTCCTTGCACTAGTCAATGTAGCAAGTTTTTTTTGCTTGTGAAGCTGCAACTTGTATTGGTATCTCTACATCCATAGCATAGAAATACGTGAGATTATCTATCATCCCGGTCCAAGAAGAAATGTGTCTATTTCTGAAGTTCTGCAGCTTTAATTACAATAGCAGAGAGGAACATTTTTCAAATTGCTGCTGAAATGAAAGCACATTCACAATTCTCTGCATCAGGCTGTGATGTGTAAAGACTTAGGATTTCTTGCATGAATAGCAGCTAAAAAGCTACATCTGACAGATGATCACAAATTGTTTTGCCTTGTTTGCAGAGGAAAATGCCAACTGTGGTTGTATTAAGGAGGTAGTAGTAGTAGCTTTGGCAGGAGTAGTAAGGTATGTAATAGCATTTAAATGGTGCAAAACTACTGCGTTGGTCAATGCCACCTTCTGGCTATATATTTATTTTTGCTTTAACTGAATACAAAAATGACACACAAAGCAAATATAGGAAGAAACAATAGAAATAACAAAAGTGGAAAGATTATACATAAACAAACAAGAAACAATATAAAGCACACAATTCATGATAAAACAATAACAAAAGCCTCTGCAAGCAAATAATTGTTACACTTCTGGCAAAGTTTGACAAGTTAGAATCACACAAAAAACTGTACAAGTTAAATTTTTGTAAATAAACCACTTAGTAAAACATAGCAGAGAAGCTGGGCAATAGGGGCTGAGTCATTTCCTAAAATATTAATTAAATCATGAGACAGACCAAGCTGACAGTTAAGGAGGGAATAGTGGCGACACTGGGTGAGGAAATGCTTCACAGTTAAGAACACACCACAGTGGATGCAGCATGGGGGTGGTTCACCCCTAAGGAGGTAGCTATGACTGAAATAACAGTGGTCAATGCCAAGCAAGTATGATCTCCTCACGATGGGAGCGACAAGAACAATGCCAAGGAAGTGTTATAGTCTTGACATCACAGAGTTTGGTGGCAGATGTAAACCACTCCTCTTGCCATTAAAACAGTATCTTTCTGTGCAAAATACTCTTCAAGTCCATACATAAGCAGCAGAAAACCCATTCATCAGAAAATGTAGAATGCATCTTTCACTGCCTGATCTGGTTGTTCATTGCCTACAATGCCTAAGCGGCCAGGAATCCAAATGAAGATAACTCAAAAGCCATCACTATTTAAAGAGATTCAAGCATAATACCAAACAAATATGCAATTAAACCAAATAATCCAACTGTACCCAGAATCTATGGTTTACCCAAAATACACAAGCCAGACATTACCATGAGACCCATAATTAGCAGCATAGATTCACCAACTTACAAACTGGCAAAATGGCTATCTAATAAATTTAATTCATTTCCTAAATTCGAAAGTTTAAGCATAAGAAACAGTTATGAACTAATAGAACATATCAAAGACTTCAAATTAACAGAAGAGGACACCCTTGTCTCCTTTGACGTAGAGTCACTATTTCCCAGTATACCAATAGAAAAGCTCCCATCACTGATCAAAAATTGGCTCAAATCACTTGGAATGTCGTCAGAAATTGCAGAATACATAGAACTCACCAAATTATGCAGAGAACAAAATTTCTTCCAGTTCCAAACAAAGTATTTCCGTCAAACTTCAGGTTTAGCAATGGGCAACCCTCTCTCGCCATTCTTAGCAGATATTTACATGAGTTCATTGGAAATAAGGATCACAAAAGGTTTTCCGTGGATGTTCAAACTCTGGCAGCGATATGTGGATGACATATTTGCAATAGTTCCAAAAAGACACATCAGTGACGCATTAAAACTTCTGAACATACAGGACAAAAGTATAAATTTCACAGTGGAAGTAGAAAAAGATAATAAATTACCATTTTTAGATCTAAAATTAATCAAAAACAAGAATAGAATAAATTTCGGCATTCACAGAAAACCAACGCAGACAGACAACTACATAAAAGCTAATAGTTACAATCCAAGAAGCCACAAACAAGCAATTTTCAATAATTTAACACATAGATTGGTGAACATCCCTCTTTCAGCAGAAGAATATAAAACAGAATATTACAAAATAATTGAAACAGCACAAAAAAACGGCTTTCCCAAAGAATTAGTAGATAAAAAGGTAAAACAAGCAGAAAAGAAAAAATTATTAAAAGAAACTACAACTCTCACAGCAGCAAAAACAAAAATGATATTAAAAAAATTCACATATCATCCATGGGCGTTTGATAAATTTAAAAAGGTGTTCAAGGAATACAACATTGAGCTAGCAGCAGTAAACCATTACTCCATAAAAAACCTACTACTTTCAAACATCAAAGATGCTATTCCACCTAACAAAAAATCTGGCATATACCAAATTGAACGCAGTGATTGTAATGAAATATACTTAGGAAAAACCAAAAGAAATTTAGAAATTAGATCCAAGGAACACGTTAGAAACATTAAGAGTAAACAATTAGAAAAATCAGTGGTTGCATTTCACTTTTGGACAAAAAATCATGACATAAAGCTAGAACCGAAACTTCTCAAACACATAACCGGAAAACAAGAACTGTTCACATGGGAACAAATCTTTATTTTAAAAAATAGAAACCGAGTATTTAATTTCGACATTCCTCAGAGAGACATTTTCAGTAAGTTCATTGAACCGCCACCAGAAGAAACACCAGAAGAAGCATCACCATCTGCACCATCAAACACCATGGAAACCCAGTTATTGTCCGGTTGATAATGGAGGAAAGTTAACATTTGAAACGCGTCCCGGAAAAATATGTTGTAAGTGTTGTTCAGTGTTATTAATTAACTCACCTTTTAAATTAAATTAAAAAAAGTGATTGTCTATTGTTCATAAGGATTCCAACAAGATGCAAAATACGTGACATATCTCTATCTTGTTGGGAATGGTGTTAAGAAATGGTCTAGATTGTTGTGGAAGTTTGATACATTGAATAATTCACAATACATGGTAGTACTTGAGAATATTTTGATTGCATCTGTGAGAATGAGATACCTGATGCAACTGTTGAATCTGTACAGAATAATCATCCTATCCACACATGAAAGGTTTGGAATTAGCTCTCAGAGAGACAAGATATCAGAGTGATGAACTGGCCTCCCTGTTAACCTTATTGAAAATTTATTACAGTTTCACGGGTGATCAGCCGTGTGAGGTTTAAAAACATTGAGCTTTCGGCCATTGTAAACTCCATGGCCTTCGTCAGAATGAAAATGACCGTTAGCTTTCCGCTCCCCATATATAAACAATGTTAGGTGGGAGGGGGTTGCGTTGCCCTGGCCAATGAGCGGGTGACGATTTGTGACTGGGCCTGCTGTTTCGGGCTATGTTTTCTTGAGGGTCAGTACTTGGTGCAGAACCACTATAGTTGCTGTTGTGAATGTGTTTCAATGCGGGACCCAACTATCATACCCACAATCATTCATCAAATTCTCCCCTGCAAGACAGGGCATTTCTTCTGTAATTACCAGCTGTTACTGCCCCCGGCAGGCAGCTCTCATTCATCACCATTGAACGCGCAGAAGCCCTAATACAGCTCTGCAATGAAATGTCTTCCGGTGGGGTTTTTTAGTGAGTAGGCTGCCCGGGTTCGAAGCCAGGGTAGGAGTCTTACACTCGCATGCACGCATGCGGTAAGGGCGTAAGTAGCCTTTTTCCCCACCACACACACACAAAAAAAAAAAAAAAAAAAAAATGTGTTTCATGGCTATTGTCCAGGCAGGGCTTAGCTGAAGTCCGCGGTCCCTGTTGTAATTGTTTGGATGTAGTTTGATTTGGATGGCTTCCTTAATGACTCTGTCCCAGTATTTATCTGTATGATCCAGAACTTTGATGTCTTCAAAGTTTATTTTGTGGACATACTCTATACAATGCTCGGCCACTGCTGACTTATCTGGTTGTAGGAGCCTGATATTGCGTTGATGTTCTTTACACCTTTCTTCTATTGTGCGTCCTGTTTGGCCTACATACACTTTACCACATTCGCAAGGAATCCTGTACACTCCTGGGACCTTGAGTTGAAGTGGTTCTTTTACCGGCCTAAGGTATTCTTGGATCTTCTTTGGAGGCGTGAAGAAAGTCTTGATGTTATACCTAGCGAGTATGCAGGAGATCTTGTTTGAGACGGAACCGTAGAGTGGTATGTAGGCTTTGTTCGGCCAGCTATCCATCCTTTGAGTGAGGCGTTGGGGGTTGTTTCGATTGTTTTCAACCTTCTTGCGTGCCTTTTTGATGTCGTTATCACTGTATCCATTTGGTTTCCTGTATACCGTGTGACCTAGGCTGCCGTCCAGCTTCTTGTAGACCAGAACATCTAGGAAGGGAAGTGAGCCATCGTTCTCAACTTCCATGGTAAACTTGATGTTCGCATGTAGGTTGTTGAGATGGTCTAAGAAGGCGGAAAGCTTTCCTTTTCCATGTGGCCAGATAACAAAGGTATCATCCACGTATCTGAAGAATGCCTTTGGTTTGTCTGAGGTGGTATCCAGGGCAGTATGTTCCAAGCTCTCCATGAAAAAGTTGGCAATAGCAGGTGACAATGGTGAACCCATGGCTACACCATCCGTGAAACTGTAATAAATAACGTGCGCCGTGAAAGCTTTAAATCTTACTTATTGAAAATGTTTGGGCTGAGGTGAAAAGGGAGCTGCGGTCAAGCTTCCCTGTAAATGCACAAAGGACAAAAGATGGCTTATGGACACAAATTGAAGATCCCTGGTATGTTTGCAGCTTCTCACCCAAGTTACTGCAGGGATTTAATTTCACCTATGCCCCTAAGATTAAGGGCAGTTATAGATGCTGAGGGTTCACATCCCTGATATTAATTTTGTTTATTTTTTGTGTTTTAGTTTTAGAAGATAATAGTTTATTTTAATTTATTTCCTTTAGTTAAACTAATGTGATATTTGAACTGAGGTGTTTATGAGTGCAAGCAGCGCCTTCTTAAACTCTCAGCCACTAAAATGTTGTATTGTACTCTTGTCTTCAGAAGTTTATAAGGTGATTACTATGTTCACAGGCACACAACATTGTACAATTTTTGCACATACATTGTAAATACAGCTGCAACAAAGGTACATAAAGCTCTCTGATCAGCACATGGAATCTAGGGATGACTCATTTATTTTGACCATAGCTGTACTTCTAACTCAAAATTTAATGTGTTTACAGAGCTATATTATGTAATCAGTAACTGAAAATATGAATTAACAGTGACACGTGACTGACTGAAAACTGGATTGCATCTACTTAGTATTTATCAACAACAGAGGTACTTGACTTTTCAGGAAATAATTCCATTAAGCATGAGAATGCTGTATGGACAAGAGGCAAATGTATAAATCTATGCTTATTTAGAATTATCTATTTTTTTTATCTTAAGTGCATATGTCATTTCTAATTTTGCCATACAAGTTCAGATTTGTTGTCCTATTGGTTTTGAATTAACAAATTTTACTGTACGTCATAAAAATGTTTCAATAATCTAAGAGTGTTCTAAAGGTATATGTAAAATTTACCCAAGTCATGACTACTCTCCTCGCGACGGAATATTTTTGTGAGCATGTTGAGGACAGAACTCTTGCGAACACCTCTGGGTTCAGAAAAGCTTGATACTGAAGACGTTGAGGATTTCTGCCTTGCTAATATTTTCATTGGATGAGTCTCCTTTCTGAGCCTGTTATCCTCATTGACATCCAACTGAAAAATGTTAAGTATCTGACATTAGCATTCTTTGCTCAAAAGCATTAACTTAAAGTCAAAAAACAAAATTTCTCAAAATTTGCTACAAATTTCAAATTATCTTAAAGATAACTCTCTTAAATTAAACATAAAAAAAACCAAACTGATACATTTTCAGCATCAGCAAAAAAAGGGGGAGGAACTAAACTACATAAATGTAAGACTTGAAAGTACTAAAGTAGAACAGGTATCTAATCAAAAATTTTTAGGAATATATCTTGACGAACACTTATATGAAATGCATGTAAACGAAGTAAGTAAGAAAATCACAAAAAACATATACCTACTAAAATACTTTGCAAAATACCTTAATGTAGAAGAGCTTCAAGCTATATATTACAGCATAATATACGTGCACTTGGAATATGGTATTGAAATTTGGGGAGGGTGTGGGGTAACAAAATTAAACTAAAGACTACAGACATGTGTAAGCCACTCTTTAAAAAGAATAAAATATTGACAATAGTTGCTATTTATGTATACAAAGTAATTATACTGATTCAAAACAAATCACCCACTAAAAACACAGATATCCATACATATAACACCAGAAGGAATGAAAATTACCATAGAATGCACTTTAAGGCTTCAACCAAAAAGGATCCGATTGTAATGGGAATGATATTATATAATGCCCTACCAAGAAGTATAAAAGAACACTCAAGAAAAAACTGCTTTGCTAAAGAGTTAAAGAATTATCTAATTGAAAAGTGCCCATACAGGTTAGAAGAGATGTTAAATTAATGTGTACTGTTAATGTATTTTTGCATATTCAATATTCAATGTTTGTATTCCATAAGTCTAATTATGTGCCATGATGTACTTTTTATTCATGTATTAGCATTTGACAATGCTCCATGCTTGTATTACAAGTTTTATGAGCAATAAATTTGAAATTTGAAAATCTTCATAAGCAGCAGAAACAAGTTTCATTTTACCAGCTTGCATTCCACTAAAACTAGTCTATTCTGACAGCTAGATGCAGATAGGTGTTTGAAAGAGTTATGACAATGAAAGCTTCTGCCAATCAACAGTCCACTTTATACTGCACCCCTTACATTCTCTCACCATAAAGCTGTTTTGAAGCTTTCCTTAGTTGCCAGACTGATCTATCAGTGCACATGTGTTTCCTAGGTGTTTGTGAATGTTGTAGTAGTTTATTATTTATCTATTTGAAAATTATATAATACACATTTTTATGAAGCGTTTGTAGCTGTCCTCTATTTATGCAGCACACAGCTCAGCTGAGGAAGAAGCTGGCAACCCAGTGCACATGCGTTGCAGCCAGGTGGTAGCTGTCACAATGGACTTTGTGTTTTAATGGAACAGTACAGAGCTCTAGCAGTTATTTCATGCCATAGCTGCCTTTAATAATTTCTACATTGAAGAGTCTTAAATGCACAATATGGCTCTAAGAAGCTGGTATCATTCTAAGGAATGATAACAAGAACATTTAAAATTTGACTGTCTTCTTTCCATTCCCGAGACCTAGGAAAGCTTCCGCTTAATTGTGAATGCTGACATTATAAGACATGTATTTTAACTTTATCATTCGTGTTTTGGTTTTGCTTTTGGGATATTTATAAACCATCCTTTGATACACTTACCACACTGTCACCAAGATCATCATCTTCATCCTGAGGATCTTCAACGACCGTTTCCAGTGGCATGAACTCTGCCATCTCTACAGAGACTTCCACATTATCTGTTGAGCCAGGTGGTGGCCCTGTTTGATATTGTTTTGCTGCAGCAGTGTATGGGAGCTCTGCTGGAAATACTTCATCCCAGTATTGATCCTTTACCATTTCTGGATGTTCTTGATGCATCTCGTCTACAATCACGTACGACACCTGTATCCAAAATAAGTCAATGAAGTAAAATATTAATTCCCATATGAACACGTAAATTAAACCCTCTGTCATCAGCTATTTAAATGTCAGCATTACTGCAACATATAAGCCAAGTAAGTTTAGAGGATATTCAGGATGTGTTAAGTGTATAGATGTTCGAAGAAACCCAATTATGTTTTTATTATTATTTTTTCATACTGTAAACTAGGAAGTTAGATCATATTTGAAAAATCTGATGTGTTGCATTTATATGAATTTATCCACTCGCTCCTCTAAAAATTGTTCTTGCAAAATTTTATTTGTTTATATTTGATTAGTGAGAAACATTCAGTACACATTTCAATTTAGGCATAACAAGAACACTGTAAGCGAAAGTGATGATAGACTTAAAATGCAGGTCACTATGTATGACTTTGAATGACCACGAGAAAAAACTAATAGTACTTGGTAAAAGCATTAGTATTTGAAAATTCAAACAAGGAATATCTTTGAAAAGGTTAACATCACAAAAAAATGTTATATAAATTGTGTGCTTTAATGAGATGTAAATTCTTTGAGTAGTGTGATTTTGTCTGTTAAAATTAAGTAAGTATACAAAAATCATTCATATTGAACAGAAATTCACAGGCTGCAATGCTATGGCTGGGTCTTAATCCACAGTTTTTCAAGCTGTACAATGGAGCTACTGGCCTGAATTACCTATACATGCACTAACCCTTCTCATGTCTCAAGTGTTCTGGAAATTCTTTGAAGTGATACCAAATATTCAAAATATGCACAGCTTTTAGTACTTTAAATTTTCACCATTAATATTGATTTATATTTTTTGATTTACTATCCTTTCAAACAATCATGCACAGACACTTAGTTGAAAAGCTGAATCATCTTAAAAAATTCAATACCATGATAGTATTGAAACCACAGATCTTTGACTTATCTTGCTCTATCAATGCACTGCCATTGTAAATGTGCACTAAATTTGATATTAACTTTCATATGTACACTAAGGCACTTACAGAATTTCATTACATTTCTGCTTTTCATCCTAAAACTTCAATGTTCATTATAAAGTGTTCAATAAATAAATTTTCTTGAAGGATATACAGTTTCATGGCCACATCATGAAGTAAAATATGTTGATAAAAGAGTAAGGGTACTTTATGCATGGTACTTTTAATATTAGTAATAATATGCAAATGTATATAGATTTATATATCATGGCGATAAAGTAATATATCAGCTTAAAAACTACATTCGTGCTATCTTACTCTAAAAAAAAAATATTTCATTTAGTACAATTAGTACCATTACCTTTAAATGGAAGGTGTGATGCTGGGCATGGCACAAAATAAAGGATGTTGGGCTAACCTACTTCAAACCACATATCAGGCCGGCAAGGAAACAAAGGTGCCCAAGGTCAGGCTGGATTGCGCAACTGTTTGTATATACGTAACTAACAACAATAGAGTGGCAGAACCAAAAGGGGTTTTCTTCAGAGTTTTTGAAAAAGATCTGGTTATGTCATTGCCGCTGTGTTTGAAAAAGTTTGTGAAAGGTCAGTATGATGTCATCCCCACTATATGAGGAGGCAAGGAAACAGTGGAAAGAGAGTTAGTGTTACAGACATCAGTCAGTCGATGTGTCAGGGAGTGCAAGACAGCTGTGTCTGTCTGTGTCTGTGTGTGTCTGTCTGTGTCTGTGTCTGTCTGTGTGTGTGTGTGTGTGTGTGTGTGCACGTGTACGCATGGGTGTGTGGGTGTGTGCGTGCTTGCGTGTGTGTTATGTCGCATCGAAGTGAAACAAGATTTAATGAGCGTCAAGTGATTGTATCGTCGATGTTAGTCTATGGGACACAAAGAAAGTGAAGAGAGACAGTGAAAGAACTGACTCACAGCTCCGAAAAGAAAACAATTGAGAGTTACGGTGTCATAAAAGACTGTAGACTATGTTAACATCAATAGAAGAAACCTGTGTATTTGTGCAAAAGTTTAGAAAACAAAGTAATAGAAAAGTAACTGGACTGATTTTGTAGTTTTGCCACAATATGTTACAAGGCTTGATGGTAAGTAGGTGAGTGTCATGTGATCATATTTTATTATTAAGTCCATGTCCAGAAACACTTTGTTATGTGCTGGGATTTCTGAAATATGAGGAGGATGTAGGCAGCATGGATAACAAAAGATGGAAAAGAAGTAAAAAAGAAAATTGAAATACTATAGCTATCTGACAGATAAGATATTAACCAATTACTGTAGGTCCTCAAAATGACTCCCCTTAACTTGAGAGTTCAATCTCTAGTCTATGTGTATCTTGTGGACTCCACAAGAGTGGATGTTATGTTGCAAGCTGCCCATTTTATTTAAACGCCTTTCCAATTTTGGAAATATGATGTGAGTTGGGTTATACTTGTTGGGATAACATTGTTGATAGAGCTGGCAAGCTTCTCTTCTATTGCTTGTCTTGTATTCCAAGCTTCCCCACAGATGCTAAGCATTTTGGTATACTGTGCATTTGTCATTCTCACTTGATGATACCCATAAAAATGAATATTTGTTGTTAGCTAATGCTGGATTTCTGACAATGAAGTCATTAATCCTCTTGCTCTCCAATACACCAACATATTGAAGAGACTTAGCAGTAAATGTAACTGCTTTTTAGAGAGCACCATATTTTTATGTTTTGGCGGTCACATCGCTCTCTCACAACCCCCAGAATGTCTGGAGGACCACACCTGTCATTGGTTTACGGGTCTCACCGCCTGACCGGGAGAGTTATCAAAGTAAATTCACAGACCATATCCTCTGATTACCAATCAGAGGACGTATTACATGCCATGACAGGTCAGCATGTTAGGGGTTAAGGTTTTATAGAGAAATTAGAGAAATGGAGAGGTTGGAAAAATAAAGACTCTCTAGCCCTCAGGAACCCTAATAGCATCGGGGTTGGAAGAGAACAAGAGATGACCAAGGTAAGGTCAGATAGAAAAGTTACAGTGAGGAGCAAAACACCAGTAAATGGAAGTAATGTTCTGCTCAGCTTGGGTACCTTGTGGTTGCCATTCACATATCCCCTAGACAGAGACCCCTGAGTATCAAATGCAAGAAGTAATGATTTTTCAAATTCAGTATTTTAAACAGGAACTTCCTCTTAAGACAACTATGTGTGCATATAAATTGCTTATGCTTAGGGACACAATTCTTTGGTAGATCACGAGGACACGATATTTGTCACTATCAATAAAAAGGTTTCAGAATCAATTCTATCACGATTATCGTCATAATTACCAACATTTACTCTCGTGACTAAACACAAACTTTAATGCAATTTGCAAAATGTAAGTTATTTACAATTTACCACAAAATGGATAATTTACTATGATATTTACTTGCAAAATGAGTATTTACTTACCATTTACCAAGAAATTATTAATTTACTGTGATATTTACTTGCAAAATGAATGTTTATTTAGGATTTAACATGAAATTAACATTTCATTGGGATGTTTCTGCAAAACTGATGTTAAAATATTTATTTCAGGAATAAAAAACAGCCTGTCACTTTTTGCAACATAGAAAGCCAGATGTCAAGGTCAAGAGTTCAAGCTCCATGTGGCTGGAAGAAATGCAACTATCTTTACAATAAGTAGGAAATGTATATGAGAGCGGCAGGGAAGCTAGTTTGAGACATAACCAGTGGTGATATAAGCATTCAATGAATGCATAGAATAATATGCCTTCCATGCTACAGCAAGAACCACTGGAGCAAAGTGCCGGAGACAACACCCTCCTTCTCCCCTCTACTGGTTTTCCCACATACCACAAACACACATAGCCTGACTATAACCTTAAGTTCACGCCTACTTTATGGAAGGCTGTGACAGATAGCAGGGAGCGCGAGTTTAAT